>CM056602.1:13664651-14168644 GCA_029721355.1 Tegillarca granosa | reverse complement strand
CACAACACAAAATTACATAAATTTCTTTTAAATGAAACCTTATTTTCAGACAATGAGTAATTGCAATAGAAAAAATCATTCCTGTGTCTTCCTATACTAATATATTTTAATTATGCATTACTGAAAGTTCTGAAATTATTGACACAGATGCTAAACAATGCTATTAAATCAATGGTAACGTAGATTACATGTTGGTTGCAAAATTTATAAACAGACACCGAATTCTGATTTTGGTTGTAACAATTAAATTTTTTCTTGATCGAAGATTTCAAAGCAATATTCAGTGTATAATTTGACAGCATTCTGAATATATAATTTTACTTTATTCACGAGCTAAAGATGATATAGACGAGTTCACACGTCATTGATATAAGCGACTACGTCCTCCAGGTCAAAGGCATAGGGGAAAAGTCGCTAACGTCACAGAAAAAAAGTAATAGTTACGATACCGCGAAAATGACAGCTTCTTTAGAAAACACATTTTTACGGGTATTTTATTTTATGATGAATTTCATAGTTGTTGTTACACATGCTACATCGATGTTACCGGTAAGGTTAATTCAATTTTCCAAAGAAATCTATACTTTCACTTTGTATTTACATTTTACAGCGAACAGGTGAACCTTTGGCGTTTAATAACTTTAAATTTTAATATAAAACAGAACACAATACTTGTAAGTTCTCACTGCCCTGGCCTGTGTTTAGAAATATTTCGTGTTCTACAACTTAATTATGAAAATAAAATATATAACATATTTTAAAAAATGCTTTAACACTCTGGAATCAATGGCCACTTCAGCGACAATCTGTCCTGGGTTTGAAATGAACTCCAGTCAATTCAAATGAAAGACTTAAAATTTTTAGTTCCTTTATTTAGTAGATAGAGGCCTGCTGGCTGGTTTTCCAATTTATTTACAAATTATAGTAACAAATGTGATGTATATGCACGATTCTCCTATAATAATTTTGCCATCACCAGGAATCGAACCCTTGGTACTACAGTCCACCATGTACTCTATCAACAGAGCTAAAGGAGATCTCCACTCCACTAGCACAGATAATGGAGTGTGATATGAACCTATTACAATTTTAATACCTTACAACAACTACATTAGGAAGTGATCTGCAACATACATGTGTGTGTGTGTGTGTGTGTGTGTGGAGAACACAATTTTTTTTCAAAATAATTGTACCAATCTGGGGACTGACCCCACGACCCCTAGAAGTAGTCCACCGCTCTACCAACTGAGCTAATTGAGATCGTCATTAAAATGGTTAGTGTATGGTGTGTACTGTTTTGTACAACTACAACTGCCAGGGAAGCGTTCCCACTACCTATATAACACTCGAACATGATTCAAAATTAAGAATAAAGGTAAATAATAATAAGAATGAAGGTGGAAGCTTTTAATAGTTTTATTGTTTACATTTTCTGTTCAGTAAATGAGTAATAAATTAAAATTGTACATCACTGGGTTTTCAACATAATGACTACCAATAAACATCTGTAAATTATTACACATATAATTTTATATAAGCTTATAAATATTAAATGAACTGCTGCATTTTATAGCATTTGCTAATGAGTACGAAAGGAAAAGTGCTGTGTTCTTACTTCTAATAATAATTCCAACTTATACAATACTGAAAGTTGCAACTAATGGAGATAATAAACACCAAGATGTGCACATTTGCAATATTATACAACAGAAAAAATAATTAAAATGTTAAATAAATGTCTCTTTCTTTCATAAAGATACAAAACAATTTTTACATCTAATTTACCCATACTATATAGTAAGACTGGTTTCTTCAATAAAATATGCACATTTTTTCTCTTACAGTAAGAGCTTGATCTTTTTTTCCTATCACCCATCTGATAAAATGCATGGTAAAATACAACATACATTATGTGTTTATTTTTAAAGGTACTTTTATCTTTTGTTTAAATTTTGAAAATTGTTTGGTTTATTGTGTTGATGTTTACTTGAAGTTATTGATCATGAATTCTATTTTTAAAAAGTATGTGTTTGACCATTCTTTTTTAGCCTTATAAATGAAATATAAAACTGTAACTAATAACTAGAATTAAAAAAAAATAACAATAATATTTAACTATTATACACACATATTCATACACCATTAACTTTGTCACTTGCAACCTGTCTTGTAAATATTAATTTAAAAAGATTTGTTAATTATTCAATTTCAGATACTCAGTATATTGGTATGAATCAGTTGGTTTAATTCAATTTCACTGTTCTAAACATGTTTACTTAGTTTCATTTATTCATTATGTCGAAAAAAATATCACGTAGAAGCTGTGCAGTGTTATCTTGTAACAATAGCTGGTACACCTTAGAACAATGGAGTAAAAACATTTGTGAAAAAACATAATTGTAATTTAGGTCAAGGGTCATGTGACTGTTTACCTCCATTTAGACTTTTTCCTTTTCCTACTGAACGCAAAGATCCAGCTGGTAGATTACAATGGACCAGTTTAGTAAATAGGAAAAATGGATCAAGGAACTGGATTCCAAATTCGGAATCAAGAATTTGCTCTAAAACATTTTGTAGATGGGGAGCCTAGTGCTAGATTCCCATATCCAACACTAGAGCTAGGATATTCTCCTTATGCTGAAACAAAATCTGTAAGACCAGCTCCACGGGCCAGACCTTACATTGAACAAATTATTACTCCCAAGAAGTCCAAAATTGGAGATAGCATAAACACAGAAAATAATGTTCCACATACTGATGTAACAGGTTTAGTTGATCACTCTCATGCAGAAAATATTGATAATTATTACATGTCTGTTCAATTTGACCACTCTCATATAAATGCAGATCATGATTATGTGTCTCAGTGTGACTCGTGCACCCACAAATCAGAAGAAATAAAAAAATTACATAAAAAGATTAAAGAATTAACAGGGAAAGTTAATTTTTACAAGCATAAGTATCAAATTGAAACAAAAAAAGAAATTGTAGTAGGTTCAGTGCTGAAGAGTGATACAAAGTGCAAGTTCTACACTGGTATACCAACTGTAGAGTCATTTCATAAGGTTTTTTCATGTTGTTAATAACAAAGCACGTAAACTAACATACTGGAAAGGTCCTAAAATGACATGCAATCCACTGAAAAAATAAGAATAAATTCTGTAAGAAAAATGAAAGGTTTCTTACCAGACAAGAAGAATTTATTCTTACTCTGATGAAATTAAGATTAGGATTAAACTTGCAGGATATAGCTGATCGCTTTTGTATTTCTGTGTCTCTTGCTTCTTCAGTCTTTACAACTTGGGTAAAATTGTTAGCAAAAACAATTGGTTCAATGGTTTTCAACCCACCAAAAGAAATTGTAAGATCAAATTTACCACCATCTTTTATGAATAAAAAATACAGTAATGTGAGACATATTATAGACTGTTCTGAGGTATTCATAGAAACACCAAATAATCCAAACTTGGCATATAAAACTTGGAGTGATTACAAACATCATCACACAGCTAAATTTTTAATTAGTATTAATCCATCTGGTCTAATTAATTTTGTGTCTGATTGCTATGGTGGTAGGAATAGTGACAAGTTTATCACTCAGAATTGTGGTTTCTTGGATTTGGTTGAACCATATGACACTATCATGGCAGACAAAGGGTTTCCCATCAGAGAAGACTTGGCCTTAATAGGAGCTGAGCTTTACATACCACCTGGGCGTAGAGGTGTTTCGCAAATGTCTATCTCAGATGTTAGGTTGACCAAAGAAATTGCCAATCGAAGGATTCATATTGAGCAAGCTATTAAGCGTGTAAAGGGTTTTCGGTTTTTGAAATTTGAGACACCACTTTCTCTTTTACCTTTGTTAGATGACAGTATCAAAACAGTCTGTGGCATTTGCAACCTCTATCCTCCAATTCCAAGATACTAGAATATATTTCTGATAACCAACCACCACCAATCAATATAATGTTAAAATACAAACATCATGCATAAATTAATTGGTGTTTTTATCTGTACATTTTGGACAAATCCAATTTACAATGTTGGATATTTTACTTTTATTCATTTTAACACACTTAAAATGGTACCACAAATTGCAAACATGACACATTGTACTTTGGTCACTAAACTTTTTAACATTTTCTACCTCTTTTACAACATTGTTACACATAGGACAAAAATATGTAGTTTCAAGATCCATGCTTTCAGATTCAACTAGTGTTTCTGATGCCATCTGCAAGTTTTTGTCATGTACCTGTGTCATCTTAATTTTTCTACTGATAAGTTCAGGCGCAATAAAATTTTCAAAGAAATGTGTCAAATTTTTTAACATTTTTGAAAAGTAAAATTTGTCAGAATTTATTCTTTGTATGAAATGACCATTACATGTATATATAAAAAAGTCACAATAATGTCTATTTGTAATAGCGAGTTGTCCTTGTATTTGTGCAAAGTAAGCATGGTTTTGTTTTAATACAATTGCATTATCTATATTCTGTAAACAGGCTGGTAAGTTGCACATACAAAAGTAGTCGATCCTTGTTTACATTAGACACGACGATATCCGGTTTTGTATTCTCCGCTTTTTTTCCCCTATGACCTTTGACCCGATGAAGAGGGCAAAGAAGAAGGTAGAAAAACGCACGACGTGTGAACTTGTCTATTCATGTGGTAACGTAGCTTACCTGTATTGGTAACGTAAGCTTACTGTTTTCATACATTCTTACAGGATGCCACTAACAAAAGCTGAAAAGCAGAAAGCATACAGAGAAAGAAAGAAACAGGCCCTAGGTGAAAAATATTTTGAAAATGAGAGAAAAAGAGTAAGCCAGTACTATATCCCGATAGAACAAAGATCGAAAAAAGAGCAGAAAAAAAGAAGGGAAAAAGTTAAAAAGTATGTCCAGGAACACAGATTACGTAAGCAAAAGTCAAAAGAAAGCATTGACAATAGCCCTGATTTGTTAGCAAGCAATCAAGAACAGTATTTAGAAATAAGTTCAAGCACAGACACAACAGTAACGACACAGCAACTAATAGTCAAATTACCTTGTATTGATGCAAAAAAGAGAACAAGAAAAAGAGTCAGTCGAGCGGTAGCAAAATGTAAAAGGGAAATTGAAAAATTAAAGAATGAAAACAAAATAAGCCAAAGAAAGTTCAAAGCAGCTTCAAAAAGATATGAAAGATTGGCAAAGAAGATATCAAAGAATAAGCAAATGGTAACAAGCACTATGAATTTGACAATCCATAAAGAAAATTCTGCAAACAGTATAGAAGAAATGGGTTCTAATGTAGAAACAGAAAAAGACAACATTGATACAAATACAAAAGAAAAACAAAACAGCGCAAGTCTTCAAACACCTCGGAAAAGAACATATGCTGAAATAAGACAAGAAGGTTTTTCTCCGACTAAAATGCCTAAAACTGTTACTGATAAGCTGGTATTAGCCAACGTTCTGACAGAGGAAGTGGGGACACTATACAGAAACAGCAATGAAAAAGGCAAAAAAGTAATCTGTAACGTGCTTTCCAGCACAAAGCTCAAGAAATATAGACTTAAAAATAAGCTTAGTAAGAAGACGGGAATTCGTCCTCATCGGCTACTAAGTAAATCAGGACAAGTTTTTTCAGCGACAAGAAGAACAAGAAATGAAGAAAAACGAAAGAAAATCCGGCAAGATATAATAAAATTTCTTGAAAGAGATGACAATAGTCGACAGATGCCCGGGAAAAATGACAAAGTTAAGACAGAAAATGGTACTGAGCAAAAGCGAATCCTGAATGATAGTTTAGTTTACCTTCACATGAAATATAAAGCAGAAAAATCAAGTAAAATTACACTGTCTACCTTTTGCAAAATGAGACCTCAGTACATCGCTCTTACCAAGTACCTATGTAGAAACAAATGCTTGTGCCAAAAGCACCAAAATATGGCTCTTGCGCTTAAGTCGTTAAAGGTAGCAGGTGTAAATGTCTCCATTAACCCTGACGAGTTTGTTAGAAATTTACAAAACACGTCTGTAGACACTATCTTAGGAACTCTGGCTGAGGAAGAAATCTCAATATCACAGTGGAAGAAAACAGAGTTGACAAATGGAAAAAAGAAAACTATCATAGTAGAAAAGAAACTGAAAACAGAAGAGTTCATCGCATTAATTAAAGAACAAATATGTGAATTTCAAGAGCATGTGGACAGAGTCAAAACGCAGTATTCGGCTGTAAATAAACTAAAAGAAAATATCCCTAAAGGTCACGTGATGCTGCAAATGGACTTTGCCGAAAATTTTACTTGTGTATCCGCCGATGAGGTACAGAGCGCATATTGGAACAGCACAGCAGTTTCGTTGCATCCAGTTGTTGCCTACTTTAGAGATAACAACGGTATCCTTAATCACAAAAATTTTGTTTATGTGTCAGATGACCTAGGACACAACTTTGGACACGTCTACACAATTATCAAAAATCTCATTAGTGAGTTGAAAGATACTTTAAATGACCTTAAAATGATACATTACTGGACAGATAGTCCAAGTTCGCAATACAGGAACAAATCAGCATTTTATGTTATATCCGATCACGAAAATATCTTTGGTATCCCAGCCATTTGGAATTACTTTGAAAGTGGACACGGGAAAGGGCCCTGTGATGGGGTAGGAGGGACATCAAAAAGAATTGCTGATTTAGCAATAAAACAAGGGAAAATTATTGTCCAGGATGCGTCTGACTATTTTCAACGAGTGAAATGTCTTCACATGAGCGCAGCATATCGTTTTGTATCAACCAATGAACTTGAAGAAAATAGAAAACAAGGTCGTTGAAATCAACAAAAAACTTGTACCCATGAAAGGAACTATGAAAATACATCAAGTAGGGGCTATATCAACAGGTAAAATTAAAACATGCATCACTTCATGTTATTGTCAGCAGTGCATAGAAGGTAACATGCACGAATTTAATGAAGGCCAACTGCTCAAGAAAGGAGAATCAATCGTAATGCAAACCCAAGATCGTTTACCCATTTCTAGTGAACAGCAGTTAAACAATGACAACGGAGTAGGTGAAACAGTTGAAGTAGGTGAAATACAGAAAGCAGGTGAAATAAATAAAGAAAACGAAACTAATAAAAATAACGAAGTGGATGAAATTATTGAAATGGGTGAATTTAATGGAGAAAGTAAAATGAATGAAGTGGATGAACTTAATGAGGTACATGAAAGCACTGTCAAACAACTAGAGAAAGAAAATGAAATAACTGTAAATGATTGGATAGCTGCCAGGTACGACGATGAATGGCATATTGGCAATGTCATAGAAATCGATGAAGAAGATGATTTGGAAGTATCTTTTCTACGACATACTAAAACAATAAACGATTCCAAGGTTCTGTTTAAGTGGCCAATACCGTTGGATATCATTTATGTTAAACGACAAAATGTCATTTGCAAAGTAATTGAACCTCGGCCAATAGGACGCAGTGGTAGAAGTTTTCAATTACAGGACAGCGACTTTGACAAGATAAAAACGATTTTCCAAAAGTGATTGAAACCCACAGATTTTGTTCAGAGTTTAATATGTTACAATTTGTTTATTGTTTTACTTTAGGAGTTCCTATTTTAAACATATGATCATTTACTTATCCAAAAACCAATATCTCGTAAGTTACGTTACCTTTTCATTTGGAAAGAAATTCGACTAAACAGTTGAATTGTGTAGTTGATGCAAGTTTTGAATCTGCTCATCACATCGTCCTAAAGAAAAAGCTTACGAAGACTTACAAAAATATGAATGTGATTTTCAGTTTGGGCTTAATCATATTACACTTTGCTCGTAAAAGTCGTTAATTCATTAATTTATGTATCATTTTGCGTTTTTCTGTATCATTTTGCATATAATTATAGTCGTGGTTTATTAATAAAGTTGTTGTCAACATAACTATATAGTTCATCCGCCTGGTTTGTGTTAATATATATCCCATAACAACTTTCGATATATTAAAAAGAATGCTAATCTACGTTACCAGAAATGTGTAATCTACGTTACCATGGTTTACTGCTCAATAGACAGATATTGGTTTACCATTGGCTATTTAAGCATGCACATACTTTCATACGAATAAGTAAACAACAAAATTCACCTCGTGTTGTATTTCTCTTGTAAAAACATTTACGGTAAGGTAAGATGTAAGATAAGCGACTGTAACATTTTTATAAATTTAAAATGGTTCGTTTTTTTATTTCAGAAGTAATAGCGCTTTTAAGTTCACTTTGTTCATTTTGAAATATTTTTCTGTTGAAATCCATATGACTAATTCATTCAAATCCACCATCATTGTATCTGTGCGACACTTATTGCCAATTGGGGGATAAGCCTTTTTTTCATACCAACATTAAAACGTAGCTTACATTAATGATAGGATGAGTCAAACACTATGTGCTGTAAAATGAAAACCGTAAGAGTCTGAGTCGTAAAATTTCACACATAAATTGCTTAAATGCTTATGTATTCAAATAATGTTGTCGCTAATCATTTCTTGACAATTGGATATTCAGTCAGTATAAAGTGCATTATGACATATTAACGGAGAATAGGTGTAATACATGCCAATTAAAACTTTGACAAATACAATACACCTGAAGATATCGTGGTTTCAGTAGAAGAGAAGGCCGCAAAGAAAATGTAAGTGTCTTTGTTTATTTGCTTTTTTTCTGGTTTTTTTTTTATTTCTTTTGAACAATTAAAACTTTTTTTTTAAATATTAATTAATTTTGAATTTTCCATTTTAAATCAACTAAGTAACCCTATATAAGTTTTACAGCGTTGCGTCAATTTAACCGGCAGGTGGCTAGTACTTCCATACAGTTGATTAGTATAAACACATAGATTTCAACACTTTTGTGTATGCTTCAACCTAGGATATATATATATATATATATATATATATATATATATATATAAATATATATATATATATATATATATATATATATATATCAAAGTGTCTCTTAAGCCTTTTAAGACATTTATTTATTTTTTTTTTTATTTTTAAGACTAGATGCTATATACATGTATATTCCATGTAATTTTCAATTCACTTTCTTTTCTCCATTAAACCACTGGAGGTGGTACAAGAGGTTACATATTTACAAACTTTCAAGTCACATGGACACCTACATTTGGTTTTTACAATAACATTGACAAAAAATAATGATCGATATATACATCATAAGGCATTCAATGCAGGTCGTCCATTATCATCACTGATGTTGACTCTGAAGACAACCAAATTAATTTTCCTTTACCTGAAGGAAATTTCACTTTATCAGACTTGAGTGAGATTATCTATCTATCTATCTATCTATCTATCTATCTATCTATCTATCTATCTATCTTTTTTCTTTCTTTCTTTCTTTCTTCGGGTCTTTCTTTCGTAACATAGTCACCTATGCTTTTAAATTAAAGCTAGTATAGCTGGATTTATACAATTTAAATGTAATTTTTTTACTTTTTCTTCCAACAGAAAATGCATTTCCAAATGCCACCTGCCTACGTTACTAAGACATTGAAGATGACAAGTTGAGTCATGTTCTCTGCCGGGAAAATATGTTTTTTGAACCAACGGGAGGTTGGTGTAAACCTGGAAGAACGTACTTTGCAGTCGGACAAAAACCAGGTAACATTTGGCTGTCGTCAGTTAATATAGAAAATCTTACATTATCGTCATGTATTGAAGTTTGAATTTTCTAAAAATCGAATGCTCCCAATTAAACACATGTCAGCAGTATAAGGATCTCAAAATGTGTCTTTCATATGCTAGTTCCATTTTTAAATGAAATAATACACTGAGTATTTTAAAAAATAAAATTAAGAATCAGCATATGAAATTATTTTTTACGTACGTGTGTGCGTTCGTATGTGTGTGTATGATCCTATTGATGTCATAATTACTCGATAATCATGGTAAACTTTGATTATTAATTGATGGTTCTGCTCATGGGATGGTGGTCTTAATTGACAATAAAATCACTTATATTTTATTTGTATGGTATTTAAGTTAATTGCCAGATCTTGGGGTCTTTTTTAAGTACAGGACTCTATTACATTTATAAGCCGATACAAAAAATCGTATCAGCGCAAGTTAATATTTCATTTAATTTTTAATAGATTATAGGTCAAGGGTAGAAAGATTTTCGGACTACAGAAGAGACGTGGCATCATGTAGAAGCCGATTTTCAAACACTCGCACTGTTGCATGCACAGCGTCATCCTCTTCCAATAGTATAACTAGAGATACGGCTCAAGTACTTGTAAGTTATCTGTCGTGTTAAGCTAATGATATCTACAGTCGCACATAGAGCTTGTTACGTATTTTTTCTATCCAAAATCAGATGTTCTTAAGTTCTTAATTTTGGCCTAGCCTGGTTTTAATATTTACATGAGTGTATTTTATTACAAAAGGTATAACAAAACAGAATGTACTTTTACTCGCATGATCAAAATGATTGATATTTTAATTTAGATGTATTTATTGTATATCTAAAATTACTTAAAAATAAACATACTGATAAAGCAATAAATTTCTGGCTGCAGTTCATTGTATTGAATTTATATAGAGTATGTTGATAATCCTTAGCACAACTTCGTGAATTTATTGATTGATTCATTGATAATTGATAGATTAATGTCCTGATATAGAATTAAGGTGTGATAATATCATTGCAAACTTCAGTAACGTTATATAAAAGCGTAACAAAAAACGAAGTCTATGATTTAGAAACATTTAGATGACACCTAATCGGAGACAGGATATTAAATTACAATTATAAGATTAGATAAAGATTTTTAATTGATCTTAATAAATTCACAAGGATCCAGATAGATACCCCAGTGGGTATCCTCTAACGTTGTTTAATTACTCAGTCTTCGTGGGATTAGCAGTAACCGTATTTAAAATGAAGGATTCCCTTGATCACTTTAAAAAACTCACATTCAACTTTTAAATGTAACATATTGATTTGTCAAATGTTACAAAACCTCTTCAGAATATGAAACAAAAACATTTACTTCATAAATGACAACTGATAACCTATCCCTTTAGAGAAAAGTTAAATTGTAAAAATAAAGATAGTAAAATTCTATAGTAAGCATTATAAAATGTAAGAATAAACCAATCACATCAGTATTTGTTATTAAATATATGTATTGAACAAATTACACAAACTATTAATTAAAACATGAATAAAAAGTCAATCCAAGAGACCAGTCTATAAGTCAAAAGTGCTAAATACCAGTACAAGAGAACAGTCCATGAGTCCAGTCCAACAGTCCAATCCGATCCAAATGCAATCCAAGAGTCCAATCCAGTCCAATCCGGTCTACATTTCACACTTTGTCTTGTCAGACCATTAACACGTCATTATAGCAATTTTGTCACGAGTTAATCACAAGTATAAACGTTGGATTTTTAACTAAAATAACTTGTAAAGATGGACTGGTAGTGCCATTGATAAAGTACATAGATAAAGAATAACCTAAGTTGGCAGTTTTTTACAACGCATTTAATGTGCATTATATGAATTTTCACATATATGCTGCACAGAATCACGCATCATTGATGGTATATTTATGCTATTTGTATTTTTTCATTTATTTCTCTCGCTAGCACAAATTTATCAAACAAAATTGAGAACCAATAGTATACAATATAAATTTTTATTCAACAGGTCACAGTTGGAATAGGAGAGTTTAAAAATGGTCGATTTATTAAAATATCTGCAGCAGCTCCAAGACCTGGTGGCTTGGTACGTGTTGGACCTTTCCCAAAAGACGAAAACATTGCCGACGAACTTAAAAGTGCTGCCGTTTGCAAATTCAACCAACAGAACAGAAATTTCAAAAAACATTTTAGTAGTAAACCAAAGAAGTTTGTACTTGTTTATGCAGATGGAACCCAAGTAAAACATCTTCCCGATGGATCAAGCCAATTCACTTTACGCTCATACAAAGATTTTTTGGATCCCAAATCTAAATATGATCGATTAAGATTCTACCTATGTAACAATTGAATCATACTTATCGGTATTCCTCAGTAACTACCTGGGGAATTTTGTTCAAACCTGATATGTGGCCATTTGACCTTATGACTTATCATGTTAAATTCGGTTGTTCAATTTCTACAAGTAATCTGAAGTATTTCTACAAGAATTTCATAAATATTTTATAAACGTATCATTCTGATACAATTATATAACAACTTTTTCAGTGCAAACAAAAGTAAAAGACAAATAAAAAATTAAATTGAATTTAGTGATCTTTATTAAGTTTATTTTTTCTACTCCAATATAACATCATGATCAAGAAAATAATCTCTCAGAAACAAGTATCTTTCTAATGAATCCTTCCAGTCAACTGGATCTGAGGGATAATACATAGACAGTATGTGTTTCGCTTTCTCATCAAACTCTGAGGAACCCGAGATGGTGAGGGAAGAACATTGAGATTTCGCCCATTCCATATCTTCTGCATTTACTGCTACGATGCAATTAATTCCATCTGCAAAAGTGATCAAATTAAGTTTTTATTGTTATACTTAGTTGCAACAGTTACACCTTGCATATATGCTATAATTATCTAAGGTATGTACCTGTACTTATAATTCAGTGTTATTAAATAAACCTGGGTAGGTGCTCCGCATCAATTCGACACCTAGCACGTACACTGAGGAAGAAGAGAAGATATAGTATACAAAGCTCTGCGTTGTGGAACGTATTGGTGCAGATACTTCATACCTATTGAAGAGACAATGATGACGCCCGTAAAATGTTGACTTTCTCAAGTTTAAAAAAAGCAAGTACAAACAATTTATTTACGAGACCCTGTCCTAGACAAGGAACTCCAATATTTCATATGATATATGATATGATATGATACGATATAATATGATATGATATGATATGATATGAGGGAAATGTAGAAAAATATAATCCATTAATATGTCTAACAAATTTTTATTGTTCTGAGTTCTGCCATCCTTTACCTGTGAAAAAGTCGTGCGTGTGTAAAATTGAATTTGCTTAAGCTTAAAAGTTATTCAAGGGTTTCTAATCTCTATAGGTTTTTGCTTGGATGAGGCGATCTGCGTATAATAAAACAGTTGCAACAGGGTTGCGTCAAACCAAAGCTAGACAAGTCTGGGCACTATCACCATTGTTTATAAAAATGCAGCATTTCCACATATTTGTCGTCACATAATTTTTAGAAGTTATTTGTTTATTTCCTATCATTCGAATGCAAAAATCACATGGGTTTGTTAAGTTCTGCAGTTCCCATGCCATTTTACCAAGTTTAATTTTCATTTTGACAAACGACGAGTGATGCTTCCAAATCAGGAGACGCTATCTTTTTTGGAGCACCTATAATCTCCATCTACTAGAGGTAAGTGTGTATAAGTGTGTTTTAACGGCGTTCTGTCGTTTTTAAACTGCTTATCTTCCTGGACGGTCCCTATGTACTTATGTTGCTTGCTTTGCAAATTACCTGTCATTTCTGGGAAATCGTATAATACATTTGGTCTCCCATTTGGTACAACTGCCTGTCTAGAACGGGAAATATGGTGGTAATTCCAAACTGTTACAACTTCGTCCAACTGTTTTTGAATAAGTGTTGAGAAGCAGTACCTTAAAGAAAATCTGAAATCACAGAGTTGGTAATTTACTACATTGCATTTATATACGTGGATTTATGAGTTAAGCTGGATTTCATGTCCAATAATGGAGAGTTAACCAATCAAAATATATATATATATGTGTGTGTGTGTGTGTGTGTGTGTGTGTGTGTGTGTGTGTGTGTGTGTTTTACATTTCACAAAATTCAAGGTTTTCTGCTAAAAATTGAGGAAAAGTCAAAAAGGGGAAACAATTTGAGAAACGCATTGCATATACAGGTATGTCACTCCAAAGAAAATATTTAGAACTGGCCTTATGCATAGGGTAAATGATACAAAGCAACGTTAAGTGATTGTGGTAAAACGGGAAACTATAATTATATGATCAACAAAAATCGTTAAGGATCAAACTGAAAGTATTGTTCAAATTTTGTGAGGACACTCACTTCCCTTCCTGTAAAATTTTGTACAAAGTATAAGTAGGTGTCCCTTTAAGTCAACAGCATATCTATTCAGTATAGCTTGACTTGGATTAGATTGCCAATTTTTTTTTTTTTTTTTTTTTTTTTTTTTTTTTTTTTTTTTTTTTTTGAAGGGGGGGGGGGTATTCTTACATATCGTGAATGTCTCCAATGTTCACTTCACATAATGCAACCAAATCTTTGAAAAAATGTATCCACCATTCAGTGCAACGCCTCCTTAATATACTCCACCATGCCTCAATTCTCTAAGAAATGTAATAGACAGTCAATATCTTGCAATGGTTATTGTTTATAATTCTAGTGATAATAATTAAAACGTACAATGAATGTTCAAATGTGATGTGGGACAGATTTAAACAACAGCGTAACAGTCATTGGTAATTTTACATTTGACTGTGTTTGTTAAGATGTTTAGAAAAGTTCCAAAACATGTCATTATCATTATTTTATATTTAGGATACTGCTGAAATTATAAGGTCAGGAGACATCGGGGTAGCCCAGACACAGTACGATAATACTCACTAGACTGTAGCCCAGACACAGTACGATAATACTCACTAGACTGTAGCCCAGACACAGTACGATAATACTCACTAGACTGTAGCCCAAAGACAGTACGATAATACTCACTAGACTGTAGCCCAGACACAGTACGATAATACTCACTAGACTGTAGCCCAGACACAGTACGATAATACTCACTAGACTGTAGCCCAGACAAAGTACGATAATACTCACTAGACTGTAGCCCAGACACAGTACGATAATACTCACTAGACTGTAGCCCTGACACAGTACGATAATACTCACTAGACTGTAGCCCAGACACAGTACGATAATACTCACTAGACGGTAGCCCAGACACAGTACGATAATACTCACTAGACTGTAGCCCAAAGACAGTACGATAATACTCACTAGACTAGCCCAAAGACAGTACGATAATACTCACTAGACTGTAGCCCAGACACAGTACGATAATACTCACTAGACTGTAGCCCAGACACAGTACGATAATACTCACTAGACTGTAGCCCAGACACAGTACGATAATACTCACTAGACTGTAGCCCAGACACAGTACGATAATACTCACTAGACTGTAGCCCAGACACAGTACGATAATACTCACTAGACTGTAGCCCAGACACAGTACGATAATACTCACTAGACTGTAGCCCAGACATAGTACGATAATACTCACTAGACTGTAGCCCAGAAACAGTACGATAATACTCACTAGACTGTAGCCTAGACACAGTACGATAATACTCACTAGAATGCAATCGGTAAACTAACTATTAAGGACATGAATATTGAACAATTCAAAGTTCATATGTGACAATTGTCAAAAGCTGTGTTACTGAAATGAAAAAAATATTAGCAGCTAAACAGATAAATGACGTTTTTATACCCATTTATTTTTATAACTATATATTTTTTTATAATATACGTTTTATCAGCTGTAAATATACCTGGTTAAAAGCTGACTTAGTTATTCGAAAAGAACCATCTTTGTCATTAAACATCAGCTGTAATGCTCCCACTAAAACATTATCTGTGCCTGGGTCCACTTGCAAAATCCTGGGACAACCTATAAAATTTAAATACCAATCTGCAACAGACATTTCTAATAGAAACTATTATCATCACCATCATGGTTTTTTTCTTGATAATCAATGCGAATAATAATATTAACCATTATCATCGTCATTATTTTACACAGTATATATCCTCTCACTCGAATAAAAATGTACCACAGCGGTTGCTCAGTTGGTAGAGTACTCGCTCTGTAAGTGGCAGGTTGTGGGTTCGATCCCCGGCCGGGTCTAACTCAAGACCAAGTGGGTAATGAATGTTCTGTCACCAAGCCCTCGGCATTACGAAATAAAGTCACGGTTCTTTCGGGTTGAAACTTACAATTACGAGGTCCCGTGTCATGGTAGGCTAGGCACGATTAAGAACCTTGCTGTATAATGCCATCAGCCAACAAACAGGCAAAATTTCTGCGCCTTCGCCTATACCTGGCGATGTCTCGATATAACTGAAATATTCTTGACTCGGACGTTAAACAACATCACTCAACTCAAATATAAATGTTTCTCGGAGATGTAAATGATTGATTATGTAATTGCCATCGTACTTGAACAAGAACAGAACGAATAATAGAATATGAATAGAACGGCTGTTATTGGTTGGCTCAAAAAAGAATTTCCTGGAATAATTTTCTTTTTAACGTGTTAAGTATATAGAATAAAATAGTATGTGTGAAATAGTAAACTATTCTGTCCATGTAACTATTATTTGCAATCACCAAATGCCACAGTGCGTTGTATTTATGCCCATTTAGAGAGTATATTATATACCCCTGCTTTCTGTTATACATTGAAGGTAATAGCTCGCCACAATGTTGGGATCGTTATTGGATGGTCCTACATAGAGCCACATAATTTTCCTGGAGTACCTGAAAAGTAAGCACTCAAGATATAAAGAAAATATTTTGAAATTTTTCTGTTAATATGGGACTTAGAACACACACACACACCGCTCTCCATATATTCTTCTTTGTAGCAAAAGCTTGCTGCACTACTGTTTGATGTTTTTGGAGTGCATCTAATGCGCGTTTTTCCAATCCTAGTACTTAATAAATAAGAAACCATCAACATAAATATTTAAAATTTTACCAAAAACATGAAAGTCTTGTGTTGATTTATTCAGGTCCTTACACAATTAAATAATTATCATTAAGTGTCTTTTTATGGATATGTAATCAAAGCTAGATTATAATCAGATTTCATGCATATATTTAGCATCGTACTTTCAGCATTTGATTGATATGAAAAAATGTTTTGAAAAAGTAGTCTAACTTGTTTAAAATTATCGAAGAAAATATTGAACTTTTCATGTTCCTGGTAAAGTTGATCGATAACGGCTGTTTTACTCACCCATCTATTGCTCCGTGAATGGCAAAACCATAAGGTTTTAATTTATCATATCTGTAATCAAAAGTTAAAACATATAAAACAAGGTGCGCTGTGTAAAATTATGATGTATATATGGTTGTAATTGAGCCACATGCCAAATGTAAATGAAATGGATGGTTTTTTCTAGGTTATCGGACACCAACCTGTCTACAGTCCGATGGACATGCTGATGTCAAAATACCCCAAAGAATCCTTTGTGATAAGCTTACAAAATATGTTAGTTCAAGTTGACTCAATATATAAAGTACATTCAGTTCCCCCTGAGTAGCCCGCGTTTTTGTATCACATGCGACACCCATCGCAAGATTTGTTGAAAATTATTCTGCTTAATATATCAAAGACTAGAAGACACTAGCTTACCCATCTATATGCCAGGTGTGGTTAGGCCCATTAGACCTGTATACTTTTCGAATTATACGTCTTTTGCGTCGAAATTCAACACCTTCTGGATCTACTTCACGCATTAATTCCATAACTGTATTTCTTTTAAAAAATTTGATGCAAATACAAAATATTTTCTAATATAAACGAACATTTGACATTCATATATATGTAGAATTTTGTTTATTAATTTAGCGTCTGGCGTGTGTTCATTTCACTTAATATGTATATAATTATGTAAATTCCATTTCGCCTCTCAAATTATGATCTTTTGTGTTCGCTATGCTCAGATATTTTAGCCTGTAAAACAATAACAGACCACCTATTAGCAGGCCAGCGCCAGTTTATATTTCGTGATTATTCAGTTTCCATAACCATTACTTTGCCTTTTCATGAAAATGTGGTTTATTAAATAAATACTATGTTCAAAACTTTTCTGTATAATTAAAATTGCCATATCTTTCTTTAATAAAGCAAAAAGAAGATAATATTTTTTTAAAAGAAAATGGTTATTCGCTTCAAATTTAAAATTTTTCAAAAGGTACCTATACCTTCGTACATGATAACCTCTGCACTTCAACAAATCCCACATAAATCTGTAGCCGACCGTATCAGGTTTGATTTGCAACTCGTCCTATTTACAACAAAATTAATCATTTTTAATTATTTTGTAGCATCCATCTATTATGTATGGATTAAATAAGAACTACCTATCAACACCAACATTTTTGTGGAGGAGGGGGTTGTAGCTCATCAGAGCCAAAGGCCAAGATTAACTTTAGTAATGATTAATCGTCTGCCGCCTGTCAATGTGAACAATTTTCACTTTTCCATAACTGCTTTACCAAATTTGATGAAACTTGGTGAAAGTCATGCCTGGATGAGTAGTTATGACACATCGGGGAGCGTAGGCAACTTCAAAGAGTGTTTCTTACAGTCCGAGAAGGGTTACACCATATATTTTCTATCTTTAATTTTCCCAGGATATCCTGTTACTATTTAGACCACCGGGGAAAACTGCGAGGTCCTTAGCAATACCTATACGTAAAAATTTAACAAAAATACCTGTTTAATTTTGCTGTGCCATATATGCACATTTTGGAAAAGTGACACTAGGGGTAGAAAAAGTTGATAGATTCAAACATTTGAAAAAAAAATGATTTCATAGTTCCAAAATTATATGAATCCAAATCCAGCTAAGAAATGCTTTGCATGAGGGAACATACAGTATTTTTAAATAAATTTCAAAAATTAGACGGATTAACATTTTGACAAAAGGTATATTTTCTGACAGCACAAAGTACTGCCTACTGAGTTATTGATACCCTAGGGGAGTTTTACTCCACCAGCAGTGTTGCCCGCTCAGGTCAAAAATGTTTGAAAGTCGGAAGGATTACAAACCTATAGCATTCTAGTTTGTTTTATTTCGAATTTCCGAGTTTTTGATTGTTGCAGAAAATATGTCTTTAAAGCAAATGGTGTATAAATAAAGACATAGCTTTCCAAGGTCATAGGCCAATTGTTTTATTTTTCGTTTACTTTAGTTAATGTCAAAGGTTACAAAACATATAGTTAACAGAACGAAAGTCGGTAATAAGCATACCTTTAGAAGCTTTTTGATTTCATCTTTGGAGTCTGTAGTTGAACCTCTTTTCTTCGGAAAATTCATTCTTTGAAGCCGTTTTTTGACGCATTTGAACTTATAAAATAAAATTTTTAAACTCAAATAAATGTCATAATCGTTATTGGATGAAATGTATTAAAAATTAAATTTATCCTAAATCGATCAAATTTGAAAAGTCGCCCATTGGTTTAATATACTGAAAAGTATAAAACAAGTGAAAGACGCAAATCAGTATAAATTTTATGATCTATCTTATATTTCAAAATCAACAAAATGTATGAAAACAGTTAACATTATAAGTTTTCAATTTTTTCACTTGCATTTTTCAAATAAATGGCGTTTAGGGGCTTCGCTTGATTGGTGGTCATTATTGTGTTAATAACTGTAAATGGAGTTCCAGGCCCCAGTTTCACAATCAGTCTTTAACTAAGATTTTCTAAGGCCTATACTGCATAATTAGCATGGAGAGAGAGAGAGAGAGAGAGAGAGAGAGAGAGAGAGAGAGAGAGAGAGAGAGAGAGAGAGCAATTGTATTACTACATCTGTCATATAATACAGTGCATTATTTGGCACATGAAGGAAGCTTTATTTTTAATACTGAACTGTTTATACTGTTTGTATAAAGTAACATCATTACATTTACCTCAAATACACCCCAAAATTTTTTTCCATAAACTTGAAATAACTTTGTTGGACAATCCGTCGCTGGCATACTTAAAGATGACCTCATTTTCTGAATTAAATGTAAATATTTGTGTTTGAATATTTGAAACATTCATCAATTATTTTTAAAAAAAAAAAAAAAAAACAAAAACAAAAAAAACGCATAAATGGAAATTATAAATAGATATTTAACTTAAATTGAGTAAGAATTATATTATCATTATTAATATTAATATTAATATTAATACATGTAGCATAGAAAGTAGGAATTTATATTTACCTTTTCTTGCTGTAAAGTCCATTATTCTTGTGTTGTCATGTTAAAGTACATTAAAAAAAAACCGATGTATCTAAAATTTTTGGCTTTGGTCGTGTTAACGTGTTAAATATCTTCTGATTTATTTCTTTACCCCGCGAGAGTTCAAGAGGGTCAACATGTATCAGGTATCTGGATAATTGAATTGATAAAATTCTTTGCTAATTGGAATTTTACCGCATTCTTTTGTCTCCGGCACTTTTTAGAGGCAAAATGCCGGAGGCAAAAAAGTCTTGTTCGATACATGTTTTTGACCCTGTAAATTTATACAGGTAAAATGCCACAGGCAAAAACCTGCTTCTCAGCACATGTTTCTGCCTCGGCATTTCTTATAGGCGAAATGCCTGAGACAAAAATCTATGTTTCAATAAACATTTTTGTACTGACCCCAATGGGCCATCGTATTATAGTATAGACTAGGCTAGTTAGATACATTATGTAAAATAAATGTGAGTATGTCCCTCAGTTTTAGCATAGACTAATCCAATGCTTGATTGGATTGTACTACTGTGTATCTTCCTCCTTTTTATATAAAAGGAGAACCTTTCCATCAGATGCAGAAGGCGTCGAGTTGATTAATTAAGAGCTTTTTTTCTTCGTTTATTAAAATATTTTTTCTTCATGACATAAATCAATCTGTTTTATTTTTTCTATTATATTGCCGTAATATATTACCGGTATAAATAAAACTTGAGAAAATTGTACACTAGCTGGGATCTCTAAATGAGGCTTTTAAAAACGCGTGCTTATGGATCACATCGCTTTTCAACACTTTTATTTGAATCTCATTTGCGACAGATCCTAGTATGTGACAGATCCTAGTATGCGACAGATCCTAGTATGTGACAGATCCTAGTATGCGACAGATCCTAGTATGTGGAAGTATTTCAGTTTGCTTCCCGTTAATCGATGTTTTTTTCGGTCACTTGGATTCCTTCCTAAATTGATTGACTGATTGTCCTGATAAGTGACCAAAAAAAATCTTGACTAGAGGGTAAAACTCTAATACTCCACCAAAATGTTACGACAAAATACTTGTCCGATCTACAGCATTTCGGACTAACTTAGTTAACCACTTAAATGCTGCGAAAAAATGCGATTGTTTTACCACGTTTATAATAAATGCAATTGTTGTAGCACTGGTATTGTTTAAACAAATGTGATAGCTGTCGTACGGATTTGAACTCTCAACAAATGAGACAGTAGTACCACGGAATTAAAGTCTAAACACATGAGACAGTAGTACCACGGATTTAAACTCTGAACAGATGAGACAGTAGTACTACGGATTTAAATTCTGAACAGTTGTATCAGTAGTACCACGGATTTAAACTCTTAACAGTTCAGACAGTAGTACTACGGATTTAAACTCTTAACAGATAAATCAGTAGTAACACGGATTTAAACTCTGAACAGATGCTTACTGATTTACCATAAGCAAATGCAGTCTCTGTATCACGTTTGTATGGGTGCTAAATAACGGCTTACTCTGAATATTTACAATAGTTCGCCACGGATTAACATTGAACAAAAGCGAAACCTGCATGAACGGATGCGATAACTGATTTACTATGACCAAACGAAAATTGTTGTTCCACGGAGTAACTCTTTTTAAAGCTGCATTAAGTTTTCCAAAGAAAAAATTAAAACGGTGCTAATCTAATTAATGATGTTCCTAATGAACAATGGTTCAACGATAAAAGCTCGAATAATTACAGAAATGACAGTATTTACCCAGCGAGATGCAGCGTTTGGGATCTAATATTAGAACATGGTTACGTCATCAAAACCTGGGTCATTTAAACACAACTTTCAAAACAGTGAAATACGATAAATCAAACACAGAACTTCGTTGAATTTGTCATTTGTGACTTAGTAAGGGATACATAACACCATTTCAAATACATCTGGATATTAATGAAGGAAAATAATGCAATCTGTCATGTTTCACCTTCGTTTCTAGGGTTTTTCGTACATCCGTGCGCATGCTCCAAGTTCATAATTACCATCGTAAAACACTGACCAACCGGTCAGAGGATTCCGTTTATTTACAGCTACAAGAAATGAAATTTAAGAAAATGAATGTCACGGATCGTGGTTAGAATATATCTATTTTTAAAAAAATATATTTTTAGAAAATCAAAAAAAAAAAAAAAAAAAAAAAAAAAAAAAAAAAAAAAAAAATTCAGAAAATTGAAAAACTTAATGCAGCTTTAACAAATACGACCATTGTTTCATGGGATTTTCACACACCCCTTTCTCTGTTTAGAGTTTAATGATTGAGCAGCTTTACATATTTCAGATTAGTAAACATGTTGTGGAGAAGCATACTTTTGTGGAGCCTCGTTCTCGGTGTTGTAGGATATTATTTGTATAGTCCTTTGCCAGATGATATCGCTGAACCATGGGAACTCAGATGTCTTCTGGCGCTATTTAGAGTTGTTCGTATCTTTGTAAGTGATATAAAATGTATTGTAAATTTGTTTTTGATTTGTTGTAGTAGTTCTAAATATTTAACGAAAAAACCTGTTTTAATTTTGATGTGCCTTTTGTGCATATTTCGGTAATTCGTTTCTTATTAGTGTCAATTGGGTCCGAAAATATTAATATACAAAACATATAAGCCAAACATTTGAAAATAAGTGAATCCAAAGCTCCAGAATTAAATGAATCCAAACTTAGAAAAAAGTTGTTTTGCATTAGTGAACAAACCTTAGTTTTGAACAAATTTATAAAATTAAAACACCTGAATATTTTTCTGAATGGTACATTCTACTACTGAGTTTTTGTACATTTTCTGACAGCACAAATTAAAGTACTGCCTACTGAGTTTTGGTACATTTTCTGACAGCACAAAGTACTGCCTACTGAGTTTTGGTACATTTTCTGACAGCACAAAGTACTGCCTACTGAGTTTTGGTACATTTTCTGACAGCACAAAGTACTGCCTACCGAGTTTTGGTACATTTTCTGACAGCACAAAGTACTGCCTACTGAGTTTTGGTACATTTTCTGACAGCACAAAGTACTGCCTACTGAGTTTTGGTACATTTCTGACAGCACAAAGTACTGCCTACTGAGTTTTGGTACATTTTCGGACAGCACAAAGTACTGCCTACCGAGTTTTGGTACATTTTATGACAGCACAAAGTACTGCCTACTGAGTTTTAATGCACACTGCTAGATATATTATAGGCATTAATACATTGTATCTCTGCTGTTCAGAAACAATGGTTGTTCAATAAGCGGGATATTATTCTTGCACTGGAATCACACTACTGAATAAATTGATAAACCTCCTGGGTTCAGAACCCCACTTGAAATGATTCTAATAAGAAAGTTTATCGGTTCAATTGCAAGAAGTGGTTTGTTTTCTCTGGTTTCCAAATTTATTAAAAACGGTTCGCCTCGAGAGAAAAAAAGATAGATTTTAAGTGAGCGAAAAATTACATTTCTCCATTTTTTTTTATCAACTCTGATATTTGATTGTGGTATTATTTCACTGACATACAACATTGTATAGAAAGCTATTTTCGGGTATGATAGAGTGTTTTATTATCTTTTAGCCATTCCTTTGTGAGAAGATTGGGTATGGAAAACCACTTCATATAAATAGAATGGTGACGTCATGGATATTCAAATTAGCTGCTGAACCAATTACGTCAGAAGATCTAGAGGTAAAATTGTTTAACAAAATGATAAATATAAATTATATTAAATTTTTTTATGTGTTTTAAGAGATAGCCTTGCACATGACTACCAGACTTTTCCCGTATTTCGAACACAATATTGCTTTAAATATATACGCGCAGAGCTAAACTATTTAATTGGCGGCATTGCTTAGGAAGAGATTGATGATCATTGTAACAACTTAAGATTTTTTTTTCCCCCTTTTTTTCTTTTTTGTATGTACCAAGAAAAAGGAGGAGGTAACCCACAAAAGTACACAAAGAACACAGCCTTCTTCCTTCAATTTGACGAATCTTGGTCTTAAAAATTCATATGCTTACGAAAAAGAGGTCACAACCGTAAATCGTATAATGATATATTTTCATTTCTCAAAATGTCCTTGTACAGGTGCCCGGCAAAAACAAGGTTTTGATATACTTCGTTTATTTCAAAATAGTTTTAAATAATGCAGAAATTTAATTAAATTAATTAGAAGCAAAAGTGTGATCGTACTTTATTCGCCAACACTTGCTCATAAAAAAGCAAAACAGTAAGTTAATCGAGGTTTCCAAGTGTAGGTTACAAAAAATTCCGACCTTTGTTTAATGTGGAAATTTTAAGTTAATGGACAGTTCCACGTAAAAACGACGTTTCCTGCGTGTAACTAGTTAAATACATGTACTTATATAACGTATTGTAGTTTGATTACGTTTTTCACTGACAAATCAAAAAATGACTACTTAGTAAATAAAAAAGTCTAGCAAACATAATTTAACCAGTAAATTTAGTAGTGAACTGAAACTTGACCAGATAAGAATTGTGTAATGCATTTCGTTACTTCTCGATATAATAATGCGATTTTAATGGCCTTTTATAGAATAAGTAGACAGAACAGGAAGCATACGCGTCGTAAGGACATTTGAATTATTACCAACACTTCAGTATATAGATTTATGACACGTGAATTTATTTCGTGTTAATCATGTAAATAAGTCTACATTTGTTTGGTAAGCGATAGTGCACAATATCTAAATCACTTATACCCGGTATAGCGCTGCAGAATTTATAAGAAACGCCCATCTTTATTTCTGCATAGCGATGCAGAATTTGTAAAAAAAAAAAAAAAAAAAAAAAAAAGGTGTCATCTTTTTATTTCTAGATTCATGATATGACAATAGAGGGAGTGGATGTACGAGTTTACCGACCGAAGTCCGTAGACAGTAAAGGAGCACCCGGGCTAGCTTTTTATCACGGCGGTGGTTTTATTGTATTTGACATTGGTATGTATAATGTAACTATCCTCTTATTAAACAAGAGGCCCATTAGCCTTAACGCTCAACTGAAAATATGTCCAATATTGTTTGCAAAGAGCAATAGACAATATATTGAGTACAGAAACTTGAAAAGTTTTCTCAAGTTAAGAACTCCCACAAAACTTAATCAGAAGTATATCCACTCACATTTTATTTATAAGTAGCTTATATAATATGCATGAAGTAACTGTAGTGCAATGAATAATTTCCAAATCATTAATCAATTTCAGTATACTTATGCAGCTATGTCCTTGACCTTTGAACATATATGACCTCAAACCATATATGATTGTCATGTCAATACCTACAATATTCTAATATACATGCCTAAGCATGAAATTAATAGCTTTCAAGATAATTAATAATTTTAGTATTCCTATGTTGATATGACCTTGACCTTTGAACATATAACCTTGAACCATATATCAAAATGATTGTCTTGTTAATACCTACAATATTCTAATATACATGCCTATACAAAAAGTTAATAGTTTTCAAGATAATTAGCAATTCAAGTCTTCTTCTGTAGCTATGACCTTGACCTTTCAACATATGACCTTGACCAATGTATCAAAATGATTGTCATGTCAATACCTACAATATTCTAATATACATGCCTATGCATGAAATTAATAGTTTTCAAGAGAATTGGCAATTTAAGTCTCCTTTTGCAGCTGTGACCTTGACCTTTCAACATATGACCTTGAACCATATACCAAAATGATCGTTGCCGCAAGACCTACAATATTCTAATATACATGCCTATACAAAAAATTAATAGTTTTCAAGATAATTAATAATTTAAGTCTTCTTTTGCAGCTATGACCTTGACCTTTCAACATATGACCTTGTGTCATATATCAAAATGATCGTCATGTCAATACCTACAATATTCTAATATACATGCCTATACAAAAAGTTAATAGTTTTCAAGATAATTAGTAGTTTTAGTCTTCTTCTGCAGCTGTGACCTTGACCTTTTAACATATGACCTTGATCCATATATCAAAATGATCGTTGTTGCAATACCTACAATATTCTGATATACATGCCTATACAAAAAGTTAATAGTTTTCAAGATATAGTGACATTTATATAATTTTTAGCAATTTCCCTACTCAGTGCCTTACAATTTCCCCATTTTGAGCCCAATGGCTACCATTTGTGCAAATCTGAAAAAAGATGACCTAAGGATGTTATAAATAAAATAACTATCGTATATCTCTTGTAGATTCAGAGGAGAAGATTTTTAAAGTTTTTCACTATCCCCCCCTCCATGGGGCCCCAAGGGGACATAACTCCTTCATTTGTGCAAATCTGAAAGGGCTTCACCCAGGCATGATAGTTACCAAGTTTCATTAAATTTGGACCAGTGGTTTTGGAGGAGAAGAATAAAATGTAAAAAGTTTACGCACGACGGACGACGGACGACGCACGACGCACGACGGACGAAGATGGATAGCAATAGCTTATCTTAGCTTTCAGCTCAGGTGAGCTAAAAGAGCGAAGGTGGCCGAGTCAATAAGGAGTACAGTGGAGTGTAATAATGACGTTTTATGTTCTAGTCAAGAATCTACACTATATCACGGCAGTCAGTTCTTGGATGGTGGAGAAAACCGGACTACCCGGAGAAAACCACCGACACTCGGCAAGCGAACTGACAACTTATTAACCAAGAGCAAGCATTATAATGCAAATGTACACTAAAACAACACGAAAACAACAGACATAACAATATTGGAATCGCTAATAACTAAAATCGAATTCGTGCAGTGATGTGGTAAAATATGATAATGAGATAGAGGCCCAGTGGTGTGGTTAAATATGTTAATGAGATAACGGTCCAGTGGTGTAGTTAAATATGATAATGAGATAGCGGTCCAGTGTTGCGGTTATAAACATGTATAATAATGATATGAAGGCCCAGTGGTATAGTTGTATTATATTGTTAAAATGATAAAACGGTCCATTTGTGTGGTTAAGTATAATAATAATAATAATAATAATAATAGTAATAGATTTTATTTTTCGTTTTAATTATTCTAGATTCATATGATAATGTTGTAAGAAAGCTGAGTCTTGAAGCAGGAGTTGTTGTCATGTCAGTCAAGTAAGTCGGTTAATAGTTCTTATAGTGAGGGTGGGAATTATAAGAGGATTGCTTGAACGGTTACGTCTACCTGGCGTTTTTGTCAAGGAAATCAGATGAGAGAGAAACAAGGAGAATTATGATGCAGTTACAGTTTAAGTCTCTCTCTCTCTCTCTCTCTCTCTCTCTCTCTCTCTCTCTCTCTCTCTCTCTCTCTGTATGCACAAAGGTAGCTGAATAATATGTACTTAACAAAAACTAGTATTACCTAAAACACACCTGAAAACAGAGCACTAAAGATTTTAGGCAACAAATCGGGCCCGGAATCTCGACAAGACGAGATATAGCAAAAGACTGTACCTAGCACTTTGATTCACACACACACACACACACACACACACACACACACACACACACACACTTCAAAAACGTCTGAAAGCTTGAAAGTTGAATGAATTCGACATTTAGTTATAACAGGCAAAAATCAGTTTGTGATTGAAAATAATATGCACAATGCCACACTAAACAACAAACGAACGAAACCAACACACGAGATAAACGAGATTCGAGAAACTGCTGCTAAAGCCCTCGACTGTTAGAGATGCTGTATTTTACCGGTCCGTATTATTAACATAAAACCTTTTTCCATTATAAATTTTTTTAGTTACAGAAGAAGTCCCGAACACCCGTTTCCTATTCCTTGGGAAGATTGTGTAAAGACTACAGTATACTTCATCAACAATGCACGGGAATTTGGAGTGGATCCTAAAAGAATAGGGATAGCAGGTATACAGAAATAGCATCACACGGTCAGAGAGAGAGAGAGAGAGAGAGAGAGAGAGAGAGAGAGAGAGAGAGAGAGAGAGAATTGTAACTCTATGGAAGGAATTCTAATCACAGTACACCCTACTTAAATGTTAACTTTAACAAAGCAACCAATAACAATTTTTTGGGGAAAAAATAATTTTTTATAAACATTTACAAAAATATCATTTAATTTGGATAGAAAAAACTGAAATTTGCATTCATATTTTTTTACATTTTATATTGATTTAGGTGACAGCGCAGGCGGAAATCTTGCAGCAGCTACTGCCAGGAAGTTGTCATACCAATTGTCAGAAAACATCAATCAACCAATCAAATTTCAAATTTTGATTTATCCTATGGTACAAGCATTTGACTTCCGGTTACCTTCCTTCCTGACAGAAACTGACGCCATGCCGGAAATACTTTGTACTGACCTAGTAGCATCGGCTTGGCTTCAGTATTGGTCCGGGGTGTTTGATCAGACATATTTTGAATTTATGAATAATAAACACATCAGTATGAAGCTGAGGAAATCAAAGTTAGCCTCCTATGTAAGCCCATCCTTACTGCCAGATAAATACCAAACTACAATACAAAAATCACAAACAGACACAATTACGAATGAAACATTATCAAATAATTACGAGAAAACTTTGCTGAATCCATATTACTGCCCACTATTAGCTGATGACGTAAGTAAGCTCCCACCAGCCTTTATTCTGACAACGGAGTATGACGTATTGAGAGATGATGGGTTATTATACGTTAGAAGATTGAAGAACGCTGGCGTTGAAGTCAACCATGTGCATATTGAAAATGGGTATCATGGGATTTTCTCGTTCACAAGATTTCAGATTGGAAAGGACTGTGTGAAAGAAGTGGCTAATTATATAAAAGAAATCCTAAATTAAAACAGATCCGTCCACAGTATTATGATGTTAATATGTTAATAAACGAGTTGAGGCGAGCCTGAATAAAGATTTAAAAAAAAAAAAACAAAAAAAAAAAACAAAAAAAAAAAAAAAACCTGAATACTGGAAAAAACTAATACAATACTGTTTCATTTCCCAATTTAACAAAATATGATTAAAAAATCTTTAAAGTGTTTTGTTTTAATGCAGATCTGATAAGAATGTTTATAAAGAATTAAATGGTGTTATAATGAACCTTTCATATTCGGTAAAGAGCCGACCTACCGTGTAAACGTAATGCTGGAAATTTGGTTGCGGTAGGGCAAGTATTTCTAACTGTCGGCGGAACAAGGATGAATGCTGTAACGTTTAAGGTTATTTATATTGACTTTGATTTATGATAGGTTTAAAAAACACCTTAGAGAAACGCGTTACGTCTACAGCCAAAAAAAAAAAAAAAAAAAGATACACCAAACACAATATACAACATGTTTATTTGGGATCACTTTTTTGCTTAAAACTTTGGAAAATTACCGGATATTTCAAGGCCCTAAAAATCTGAAAATAACAGATTAAGAATATTACACAATCTATTGCAACCGGTCAAAGGTCAAATGCTTACTGGTCAGAAAAGTTGGGAGTGAACTATTGACATAAATAGACACCTTTCTGTAATCATGCAAGATACATGTCCAAAGTTGTTAGTTAAGTAATTAACGATTTAAATACATTTATATATGGCAAGCAAAATACACAATTATTCACAGAACCTATATTTTCGCCGTAAAACCTGGTTTTGCAAATAGCAAAATCTTTTTAGGAACGTAAATTCAGGTTTCATGGAAATTTAACAATACTCCAGACTTTGCGATCATAATGTAGGTTAAACGATTGCTAATGCACAGTTTCATATTTTTGCAATCAGTGTTGGTAACACTGTTTAACTGTGATTTATGCTGTTAAACTGTGATTTATGCTGTTAAACTGTGATTTACGCTGTAAAACTGCAAATTACGGTACCGAAAGATGAGTTAACACCAGTTAGCCTACTTTTAAGATCGTAATGTCTTTTCAACAATCTTAAAACTAAGTTTTGTCTTGAATGTTCGTTTTACTGAAAACTTGTACAACAATGAAATTAGTCTAAAAATAAGGCCGTGACAAATTTATTTGTAGTTCGTCAGACCCGCTCGGCTCTTAAATTTAGAATTAAAAATAAAATAATTTTTATAAATAAATAGTTTTCCGCCTGTCTTAAATTTCCGGTAAAATCCCGTTTCCATTTTTCTGAAAAATCTTTGCATTCAGTGTAAATTTAACAATATTATGGCAACATTTGTCCAGTGTTTTACTATCAAACAGCTCTTGGTTGATTTATTAGTTGCTATATTGAATTGGAGTTTTCAAGAACAGCATATTTTATGCTTTCATCAATTGTTTTAAATTTTTTTTTGCCTTTTCCTTTAATAATGATCTTTTTGTGCATTTTTTTACTCAGCTCGCCAGGTTCAAATTTTGTTCGCCTGAAGACAAATGTGCTTTAGAAAAAAAAAAAAAAATTTAATCGCTCGCTGGCCGTGATGATAACTTAATACATGTAATTGCAATAACGCAAGCATCTCAACTTGACAGCCAGATTTTACGATAACAAAGTTCAGCGAGGCAAATTGCTCTTGAAGATGTCGAAAAACATGGCTTTGCGATCCGTTAACGCAGTAAAACCACGTCCCAGAACCTAATTTTGGTTTTGCCAATTATTGTACATTTTGTTTGTCATACATGTTTTATGTATATATAGGTTCTGTGTTTTGTTGTCGGTTTAAGTATTGTTAAACACCCTATCCAGGTTACAAATTTAAGATAATTAAATGATATATAGTTCATTTAGTAAAGGACAAATTAAAGTTTTTGAACCATACGCCTTGATCCAGTTCGCCATTATAACCATGAGCGCCCACTTTGGGATCACAAACATTCTGTCGTTTGGGCTGAAATGTTGCTCCATTCTAATAGGGTGAAAGTTTGTCAATCCCCTTGCTGAAGTTTGGTTGTTTTCACTGTTACTCCGTTTTTTCCATCATCCATATACAAACCACCTCCATAAAAGTAGAGAATCTTTACTATGGCATTAAATTCCAATACTCTTCTCTTCTCGTTTTTCAAACCCAGGCCCCAGTTTCACAATCATTCACTCAATTGAGTGTACACTCCACTCAATATTTAAATTTTTCTCTCATCAATATTTTCAAACTTTTAAGTTTCATGAGACAATGTTTTGTTTTGTTCAACAGATTTGCACTAAACAATTTATATATAACATTAGATATTGAGTTTTAACTGTGTAGTGTTTCACATTGAAATATTTCCTAATTTGAGTTGAGTGTACACTCATTTGAGTGAATGATTGTGAAACTTGGGCCTGGTGAAGTTTACTCTGTAAAGTCATGATATTTTAAGATTTTTTTCCATTTAATTTCAAATATGCATATGTAGTACGAGTCAATGTTTGTCAAAGAAATGATAAAGCTGGGATCTACCAATAGTACTGAAATAGTATTTATTATGATAGAAAAAAACCCACAAGATACAATAAATTACATTTTATTTCTATATCTAAAATTTGTTACAATCTTAAGTACATAATATGCCTTATGTGACAATAGTCAGTTTGTAAATTAATTTCAGATTTTGTTTTCTGTGACAACAATCATGTCAGAACATGAAGATAAAAATCTTGTTTTATGTGGTGACAATGAATTGATGAAATAAAATTTTTTATCATTCACATCAGTTGTTATACACCTAGCATTCTTTCTACAAATCGCCAATTTGTAACTTTCATTATAATTTATTTGTGCTCTCTCTCTCTCTCTCTCTCTCTCTCTCTCTCTCTCTCTCTCTCTCTCTCTCTCTCTATATATATATATATATAATCAGAAGTCCATGAATTACAGTAATTCATGGACTTCTGATATTATATATATATATATATATACATGTATATGGCACCTACAAAAAACATGGACTGTAATCTTTTGAAAAAATAGTCAAAAATAGACAATATCATCTTCAGTGTTTGGGTATAAAATTCTTCTAAATGCTGATTGTGTTAAAACAGGGGACTTTTGTAAAAGTATCATTTTTCAATTTTATAAAATATTTAGTTTAAACTTCTCAACATTTACCCTTTTCATCAAGGATTATTCAAGAATTAAGTATTTTGTTTTAACCAGATTTGAAAATGCACTGCTTGGTCATGGTCAATCTGTCTTTGCCCAATTAATGCTATTTTTAGGCTATACTTTTTTCAAACTTTTTCACTTTAATCAAATGTGTAGTTTGAAAGAAAAACTTGGGAAAAATTTTCAACTTGGGCATTAGTCTTAGGTGTAAACTATTGAAATTTAAATAGGGATTCTGTAACAATTTAGTGACCTTGGCTAATAAACTGCTTTTAATAAAAAATTCTATAAAATACTTTTTAAATCATATACATTCTTAACAAAAAATCATTAAAATATTTACAAAAATATTTTAAAAAATTGTGTATATAAGTATATAAATCCTGAAAATTATATAGAAATTAACAAAATAAAATAAATTTGTTTTAACAATAATCATTACAGTAAATACAAACAGGAATTGTTTATAAAAAGATTTTTGTGACCTTCAATATATAGCACAATTGGTGGCCTAAGTAAGGGACTACTGTATATGTACTAATCTTAGCCGTGTATTAAATTCAGTGATTTTTGTGCTAGGACAGTAGCACTAATTGAATTAGCGAATTTAAATACACCGCTAAAATAAGTATTCAATGTAGTCTGTTTCTCAAAAGTGGTTTTTGCTAATTTAAATCCATGTGAATTAGCCAAGAATGTAAATTACGCTTATATATTTACATGCTAAAATTAGTACATTAGTAGTCTAATTTACCAGCATACATTACCTTCTACTGCCAATAAATATAATAAATAAATAAATCTTTCATAAAGCTCTTGATTGTGGATTTGTAATCTAGAGCAAAATACAGTTTTTCCTTGAACAAGAATTCCACAGATTCAAATGTCTTACCTGGTTAGTTTTTGATCGAGTAGAAAATACATTACTTTAACATAAACTTTCACATTTTGACATGCCACTGTCCGCCACCACCAACGACAATGACACCAGAAAAGTAACACAGTTCTAAGTCTTGCTTTATGGCAATTCCAAGCTCGACAAAAAACTACAGGTACATTCGTAAGCTATACTTAATCTCAGTCTAACACAATGTAGTTAATGTCATTACTAGACTTCTCTAACACCTTCTTTGTATTTGTAAAACTTCTATTTGCAGACTTCATCATAAGCTGCATGATAATTTGTTCTAACAGCTCTGAAGAACGTCTATGCATTATGGCTGCTACATGTTTAGAAACCATGTGTCTTTGTTAATCTTCTTGATGGTCTAACTAATCTATGGTCCTGTAAAAAATAAAAATGGTCATTTGTAAACTAAACTTATGAAAATTAAACAACTCTTTCTTGATATTTAAGTATATTTTCTATTAAAACACACTACTTTTGATTTAATCTATTTGAAAAACTACACTGAATGTCAAATCTCAAAGTAACTTATACTATTATTTCAAGATATCAAGAAAGTTTAAAATTTAACAAAAAAATAAAAACTCAGTTAGGACTACAGATTTAGATATCAATGATATTCAACATTGTTCAGGAGAATGTCATTTGAAAAGTTCATTTTTTTATGATGTATAAAAGTTGTAGTTGTTACCATGGTAACATGTAATTATAAAAGCCATTTCTTAGAAAATACAATTATAATTATTCTAGCTAAAGTTAGAAGTTAGTGCACATACTATAAAAGAACCTACACTATACATCTAAATAAAAATGTCATTGTATACAAGTCCTACTCAAGACTTTGTCTAAACACCCTAATCATCATTGTTGTTACACCAAGTCCTACTCAAGACTTTGTCTAAACACCCAATCATAATTGTTGTTACACCAAGTCCTAGTCCAGATCTTGTCGACATGCACCTAAATATCATTGTCATGAAACCATGTCCTAGTCCAGACTTTGTCCAAACACTCAATCATCATTGTCTTTATACCAAGTCCTAATATGGACTTAAACCACACACACACACAAATATTATTGTCAATATACCTAAGTCCTAATCTAAACTTTGTCCACATGCATCCAAATACCATGGTCAATATATCTAGTATTCTTCCATTCTAAGACATCTGACTATATATATGTCATAATAATTCAAAACTTTCTAACAAAGAATTTATGAGCTGGACATATTTAGAATTTTTGATTAATTAAAAATTGTTTTGCTACATGTGACTAAATATTATAAATCATTACAACAAATACCTTGATCTGTGTTTTTATCATTTCTAACATATCTGTTACATGTTGGTCCCAGTCTTCACCTTCTCTAAGGAGACAGGATTGTGCATCTGTCTCTATGGCCTATTAATTTAAATAGAAAACTTGTATGTAAATATTTTTTAATTGTTTAAATTTTGTTGCATTTTTTCAATGAATAGATATTGCAATTTATTCCCCATGAAATTATTTATAATTTGTTTACAAGTGGCAGAGATTTGAGGAATGCATAAGGTGTTCTTTGTACCAAGGTTAAAGGCATTGCACATAAAATGAGGAAGTAAGTTCTGGATGGTGACTCTAACTGAATTGCAAAAAGACCAAGCTGGGATCTTCCTAAGTAAACAGGCATTTAAACATAGGTTTTGAACTTTTGAGAGGCACTGTCAGGACCATTTTATCATTAAATACTCATAATTGTAAGTAATGGAATATTAACTATAAACAGCTATAGTAGTCACCTGTGTATAGCAACAGACGCAGTATCTCTAATGAATTTCAATACATATTATCTCTATATAAAGAACACCTGTGAATACGACTTTGTCACCTGGATTGTCATTATACAAAGGTTATTCTGTATTTTGTCTTATATATCTACAGTCAAACCTTATTTTAATGCTCATCATTATGGCGATTTACTTTCTCACTTATAACCCCACAATTTTAACGTCCAAAAATCCTGCTATTTTTGATTTGCTATTAAATTCTCCCTTAATTTATCTCCAAGCACTTTTAAAATGCCAACATTTGACTGAAAATATTGTTGGTATAGATACATGTAGATGTTTTATTGTAGTTTTGTATGTGAACTCTGACCCTGTACCGTTCCTTGATTAATCATTAATGTTGGTAATCTTGAAATATATTTATAGTAATTGTTACAAAATAAGTGTATAATTACCTCATCAACAGGTGTGAGTAATTGTGGTATACTTTCTTTAATTTTGTATTTATCACATAAACTGATTGTCTCATAAACCAGCTGCCTTATATAGAGCTGTGCACTAACAATGGCCTGGAATATATAAACACATAAAACTTAAAACAAAGTTCTGCTATCCCTGAATATTGTTAATCATTTTTTAACACTATTTTTAAAAATCAAGTTTTTCTTCATTTACTTCAGCAATAATTCTTATCGTCCTTGGTGCCATCTATAATTAAACTGAATAATATTGTCCATTCTTGTCAACTAGAGGGCAGCAGTGACTGTGTGATTAAGATGTTGGCCTTCAAACCAGAGACTCTCACTTACTGTGGGTCTCGATTCTAGTTGACCACATGTAAGAAAGATTTTTTGTACTAGGCCATTATTGGTTGACTCAGTGCCAGTATTATTGACTGATTGATCTCCAATATTTATCTGCAACCTTGGAGGCAAGTGTACTAACACTCTTAAGGTCATCATAAGTGTACACTAGTACAATGCAGATCAGACACACTTATGCACCACATGAACTTGTGTAAAGGGTTATCCTTCAAATTAATAAAAACTGTCTCATCACAAATAGATGAAAATTGCTGATGTGACATAAAGCCACATTTAACCAACCAACCAATTTCAGCAAATTATATAAAATTGTGCAGAACATTTCTTCATTTCATATCTAAATTACTCCAAATTAAAATTAGATTCGATGCTTATTTAATTAATTTTTTTTTAAATTTCTATGTGAAATAGTTTATATCATGTTGTTTATGTAATCCATAATTCTGGAAGTATAATTGTAACAATACACATGCCATAACAAACTTTAATATGGCTATCTCTTTCGTAATGACATTAGAATCATTTTTACATCATTAAGCAAGTGATTTGTCATAGCTAAATACAAACACTGAGGTCACTAGAAATAATACAAAATATTTCTGACCAATGAAATTGCTAAAAATATATGATACTTTATTTAATACAATATTCCTCAATTAAATTTAAACATGACTGACCTAATGATGATGACAAAAGCAGTGACTTGATAAACACTTATCATAAGTACAATTATTTATGATGTACAAGTTCTCTTTTCATTTTAGTGCATGTGGACTTGTCTTTTGAGGTATTTTTACTCAATGTTACAGATAAAATTACATGTTATTACAAAATAATTATTTTAGTTTCTGTTTTAGAGATAATGTAATCAGCTGTAATTTTTTTTCTTTAAATCTAGTGATTTAAGTCAAAACACTACATTCATAATCCATATCTTAGAGTAAATTCAAATTTCCATTAATCACCGAGAATAGCTCATGGAAATGTGAACAAGAGAAGGCTGTTCTATTAGAGATTAAAACAACTGGAACCTGCCCTAATTTCCTAACAAAAATTTGAACAAAAAAACCCTGTCCTAACAGAGATTTGTACCATTATCCCTGTCTTATCAGTTATTTGAACAAGTAGGATGTGTACTGGAACCAGTAATCTTTTAATTAAAAATGTATAAATTAAATAAGATCTATAACCACCTGCTTTAATATGAATAATTTTCCCAGCTACATGTATACCATATTTGTCTGCAGGTTCCAGACAAAAGACACTACATTCCTCCTGTAACAACTTCTTTTATTGGTTGGTATTAAACAAATTGAATCTAAATATCCAATGAAATCAAATATTACTTACATGTTTATCAACTATTCTTTGTATAACTTCTAGCACCTCTGGTGGAGCTGATTCACTTAATTTTCTTCGGAGTATCCTGTATGTAGACATGTTTTCCATGTAATAGTCCCATTTACTCTGTAAAAAATTTAATCATAAAATCACATACAATTTTCCTTGATCTGTTAATTAATATGATTTTGGAACCCCTGACATCCATAGATGTTTTTTGTCATAAAATTTTTATTTTCTTATTGTAATGTGTTTAAAATGTTCCTGTTATTTTGACAAAAACGTCCTTTGTATGTAGTTCCTCTAGATACTAGACCTACATTACATTTGATGCCCCCTGACTATTTAGTACTTTCAGTACTTTGATTAAATTAATCATTGGGGATGGGTGGAGGGTAAAATATACTGGTAATATATGATAGGAAGTAACGAAGGTGTGTTATATGCTTCTGCGACATGTATATGGGGACAAAATTTCAGAATGGTCAGGTAATTTTTATGATTGTCTCTTTCAATTGATTTTCATGAAATGTGACAAGATGTAACAAGACTTGAAAATACAAATATAACCATGCTGTTTTTTGGAATGTACTGATATTATTATCAACCTATTAACAGTGCCATTAAAAGTATAAAATTGTATATTTCTAATTATTTACCATGAACTATGTTTACAAACATATGATGTAAATGACAGTTTATATTTCATGTTACTGGTCCTCTTGATGAAACAATTGGTCAATTTTTTCTTTAAAGAAAAATGTAATTCAATATTCTTTAAAGGCTGAATTAGTTATAGATTTACTTATATCAAAGAGTGCATGGTGACTAAATGCTCAAAGCGTGAGCTTGTTGATTACAGTGAGGTTCAACGCTTAGGTTTAAATCCCAATCTGCTAGAATTCCAGTTTGCTTGCAGAAGGTTAACAGATTTCTTTGGTCACTCAAGTTTCCTCCGCCATCTAAGATGACCACAATGTAAGTAAAAAATCTTGACTGGGGATTTAAACACTATATCTAGACTCAACTCTTTACTCACCATCATACAATTTATAATTTTGTAATTTTTTTGGTTCTGCAATTTTTGGTGTTATCAATTCTTCAAAGTAAACAGATTAAAAGTGCATTTTGTTCCGATACAAAATTATTATTCCTCATATGCAAAAAAAACATGTCAACTTCACTGTATAATTCACACCAACAGCATCAAGGTTCCACTGTATAATTCACACAAACAGCATCAAGGTACCACTGTATAATTCACACCAACAGCATCAAGGTACCACTGTATAATTCACACCAATAACATCAAGGTACCACTGTATAATTCAAACCAACAGCATCAAGGAACCACTGTATAATTCACACCAATAGCATCAAGGTACCTCTGTATAATTCACACCAATAGCATCAAGGTACCACTGTATATTTCACACCAATTACATCAAGGTTCCACTGTATAATTCACACCAACAGCATCCAAGTACCACTGTATAATTCACACCAAAAGCATCAAGGTACCACTGTATAATTCACACCAATAGCATCAAGGTACCACTGTATAATTCACACCAATTACATCAAGGTACCACTGTATAATTCACACCAATAGCATCAAGGTACCATTGTATATTTCACACCAATAGCATCAAGGTACTAATGTATAATTCACACCAGTAGCATCAAGGTACCACTGTATAATTCACACAAACAGCAGCAAGGAACATCTGTATTATTCACACCAACAGCATCAAGGTACCACTGTATAATTCACACCAATAGCATCAAGGTACCACTGTATAATTCACACCAATTACATCAAAGCACCACTGTATAATTCACACCAACAGCATCAAGGTACCACTGTATAATTCACACAAACAGCATCAAGGTACCACTGTATAATTCACACCAATAGCATCAAGGTACCACTGTTTAATTCACACCAATAGCATCAAGGTACCTCTGTTTATTTCACACCAATAGCATCAAGGTATCACTGTATAATTCACACCAATAGCATCAAGGTACCACTGTATTATTCACACCAATTACATCAAGGTACCACTGTATAATTCACACTAATAACTTCAAGGTACCACTGTATAATTCACACCAACAGCATCCAAGTACCACTGTATAATTCACACCAATAGCATCAAGGTACCACTGTATAATTCACACCAATAGCATCAAGGTACCACTGTTTAATTCACACCAATAGCATCAAGATACCACTGTATATTTCACACCAATTACATCAATGTACCACTGTATAATTCACACCAATTACATCAATGTACCACTGTATAATTCACACCAACAGCATCAAGGTACCACTGTATAATTCACACAAACAGCAGCAAGGAACATTCAATAATTCACACCAACAGCATCAAGGTACCACTGTTTAATTCACACCAACAGCATCAAGGTACCACTGTATATTTCACACCAATTACATCAAGGTACCACTGTAAAATTTACACCAACAGCATCAAGGTACCACTGTATAATTTACACCAACAGCATCAAGGTACCACTGTTTAATTCACACCAACAGCATCAAGGTACCACTGTATAATTCACACCATTCACACCAACAGCATCAAGGTACCACTGTATAATTCACACCATTCACACCAACAGCATCCAAGTACCACTGTATAATTCACATCAATAGCATCAAGGTACCACTGTATAATTCCCACCAATAGCATCAAGGTACCACTATATAATTCATACCAATAGCATCAAGGTACCACTGTATAATTCACACCAATAGCATCAAGGTACCACTGTATAATTCACACCAATTACATCAAGGCACCACTGTATAATTCACACCAACAGCATCAAGGTACCACTGTATAATTCACACAAACAGCATCAAGGTACCACTGTATAATTCACACCAATAGCATCAAGGTACCACTGTATAATTCACACCAATTACATCAAGGCACCACTGTATAATTCACACCAACAGCATCAAGGTACCACTGTATAATTCACACCAAAAGCATCAAGGTACCACTGTATAATTCACACCAATTACATCAAGGTACCACTGTATAATTCACGACAATAGCATCAAGGTACCATTGTATATTTCACACCAATAGCATCAAGGTACTAATGTATAATTCACACCAGTAGCATCAATGTACCACTGTATAATTCACACAAACAGCAGCAAGGAACATCTGTATTATTCACACCAATAGCATCAAGGTACCACTGTATAATTCACACCAATAGCATCAAGGTACCACTGTATAATTCACACCAATTACATCAAGGCACCACTGTATAATTCACACCAACAGCATCAAGGTACCACTGTATAATTCACACAAACAGCATCAAGGTACCACTGTATAATTCACACCAATAGCATCAAGGTACCACTGTTTAATTCACACCAATAGCATCAAGGTACCTCTGTTTATTTCACACCAATAGCATCAAGGTATCACTGTATAATTCACACCAATAGCATCAAGGTACCACTGTATTATTCACACCAATTACATCAAGGTACCACTGTATAATTCACACTAATAACTTCAAGGTACCACTGTATAATTCACACCAACAGCATCCAAGTACCACTGTATAATTCACACCAATAGCATCAAGGTACCACTGTATAATTCACACCAATAGCATCCAGGTAACACTGTATAATTCACACCAATAGCATCAAGGTACCACTGTATAATTCACACCAATAGCATCAAGATACCACTGTATATTTCACACCAATTACATCAATGTACCACTGTATAATTCACACCAATTACATCAATGTACCACTGTATAATTCACACCAACAGCATCAAGGTACCACTGTATAATTCACACAAACAGCAGCAAGGAACATTCAATAATTCACACCAATAGCATCAAGGTACCACTGTTTAATTCACACCAACAGCATCAAGGTACCACTGTATATTTCACACCAATTACATCAAGGTACCACTGTAAAATTCACACCAACAGCATCAAGGTACCACTGTATAATTTACACCAACAGCATCAAGGTACCACTGTATAATTCACACCAACAGCATCAAGGTACCACTGTATAATTCACACCATTCACACCAACAGCATCAAGGTACCACTGTATAATTCACACCATTCACACCAACAGCATCCAAGTACCACTGTATAATTATCATCAATAGCATCAAGGTACCACTGTATAATTCCCACCAATAGCATCAAGGTACCACTATATAATTCATACCAATAGCATCAAGGTACCACTGTATGATTCACACCAATATCATCAAGGTACCACTGTATAATTCACACTAATTACATCAAGGTACCACTGTATAATTCACACCAACAGCATCCAAGTACCACTGTATAATTCACACCAATAGCATCAAGGTACCACTGTATAATTCACACCAATAGCATCAATGTTCCACTGTATAATTCACACCAACAGCATCAAGGTACAACTGTATAATTCACACCATTCACACCAACAGCATTAAGGTACCACTGTAAAATTCACATCAATAGCATCAAGGTACCACTGTATAATTCACACCAACAGCATCAAGGTACCACTGTATAATTCACACCATTCACACCAACAGCATCAAGGTACCACTGTAAAATTCACACCAATAGCATCAAGGTACCACTGTATATTTCACACCAAAGCGTCACAGTACAGAGTTTACTCATTATAAATGTTGAACTAAGGACTGTTTAAAAGTCTGTACATTTGCTTTTTCTTTTTCAATCATACAGTTTAACACTGACTGTTTGCACAAGAGGGTAATGTAAGGTTGTTCAACTTAAATCAAAGATGGCATCCAAAAGACTCATTTTTAAAAAGGTGTTTCAATAAATAAAACTGATAAAGAATCTGTATGATTAAGATGACCTTAATGCAATATTGGCCACTTCTGTTCAAGAGACACAAATTGTTTATAACGCGAGTGATTTTATACAATTTGTGATCTGTCATCAACATGTTATCCTCCAACAAAATATCAAGAAATGAAAATCAATGTTTAAATATCAACCTCTGAAATAGATCTATGACGTATTTGAGAAAGGTTACCTAACAAATTACCTACAAGAAATGTAATTGCTTTATATAAGTAATCTCTGCATTGTATTTCTTCTACCATTACTGTAAATCAAATAAAATGATCCGAGTAAAGTGAAAGTAGGAAGGTGTTACATAATCAAATCATAATTTTTCAACCATTGTGACATAAATGTCATAAGGGTTAATTTGTCATAGAGTGGCTCATACAATATATAGAAAATCTATATTACTATATTAAAAGCTCAGGTGACTATTTTATCATGTGTACCTGTAGCTGATGTAAGTGTTTATAAAATTAATGGAATTTTACCTTCAAACAATTTCTAAAAAGTATTGCCTGTTTGTTTGTTTTTGGTTTTAACTTCCGAAAATGTTGGATCTTTATCGCAAATTGTGACAGGTAATCAGCTAAGTCTTCCTACAAGATATACAATGTCTTTCATTAAAACAGAGGCAGCTGTGGAACATGGTACTGGAAATGCTTACTTTAGGGAAAATTAAAATTGTAATATCTTTAGAACCACTAATATTCATGGGTAAAAATTTCATGGGTTTGCAATTCTTATCAGAGAAAACTTCTTGATATTAAGCTTCATGCAAATAAATTCTACTGAGAGCCTTTGAAATTAATAACTTTCAACGACAATAATTTTTTCGTGGTTTTCACTATCCCACAAAAAAGCAAAATTTTATCCCCCCCCCCCCACCACCAAAAAAAAAAAAATAAATAAAAAGGAAGCAAAATTTAATCCCCCCCACCCCGAATAATTGTGATTTTACAGTTGTATGTCTAAAACACTGTTATGTCAACAGCCTAAAGCAATTCCTGAATTCCTGTGAGGAAAACAATCGACATTGGATTAGGCATTTAAGAGACATTTACTACTAATTCAAGAGCTGGGTTAACTACAATAACTTCTCAATCATTTAACTCAGTATGTCTAAAAATCAATTTTTTGTGAGATCTGGAGTCCTCATGATTTTTTTTCAAATTTTTCAAGCATTAAGTAAGACTTACCTGTGATTTAGCTAGAACTTTGATGTTATTTTTACCAGTATCAGTTTTAACTGTATTATCTTCTAATGATTCTACAATAATCTGGTACTGAAAAAAAATCCAAATAGTACATTAAAACTATATCCAAATATAGGAAATAGGAAAAAAGGTCTTCGAGGTTGTCAAAGACAGCAGCACTCCACCCCCCTCCCACCCAAAAAAAAAAAAAAAAAAAAAAAAAAAAATTAAATAAAATAAAATGAAATGATATTAATTTTTTTCTGACCCTGTTTTAAGCCCATAGACATTTATAATATTATACATGTAAATAGTGTGACTTTTCTTTGCATAAGGATGGGTTGATGATGGCAGGCACATTTAAATCACTGAACAGACAAAACTGTATAGAGGCAAATAACCTTTCACAGATACAAAATATATATTAATATATGAAAACACATTTAAAACATTTTTTATTCTTTAAAGGGAGGTAATCTATTGCTTGTGTCATTATGCTTGTGATAAATTACAATAAACCTTATATAAAAAGGTGAACAATATCGAAACTTAAATTTGATTTTTTGCGATTTATTCATAAAATAACAGTTATAAACAATTAAGACAGTAACAGTAACACATATTTATAGCCAAGTGTTTGAAAGCACATGCACTGACAGACCATGAAACCTCTAATTGCCTACGTTTGAATCCCACTCGGTCAGATCCTAGTGTGAAAAAGTTTGTCAGTTTGCCTACCAAAGGTCAGTGATTTTTTTTTTCAGATGCATCAGTTTCCTCCATCATCCCTGAAATGACTGCTTCAATATTAGTGAAAGAATCTTGACTTTTGAATAAAACATCATTACTGAACTCAACTCAGTAACACATATTGTGAGTAAAATTAGAGTTTTTACAGTTTTATTCTTGATAATGGTATATTACCTCAGACAGTTGGTGGTTCATCTTCTGTTGCATTTTATAAGCTGCTTTATGAAGTATGTCTAACTGTTCAACAGCATCAGTACCTGATTGGAACACACTTTCCTGGAGGGAATCAACCTGTTTATCAGTAAGATACGTCTGACAACTTTCACACACACATAAATACAGCGATAATTCTGGCTCCTTTGATGGACTCTGTTAAACATTGAAACAAATACATGTTTAAATGCCAATCTTATTTACCATCTTCTTCATGTTACAAAAAAAAATATAAAATTTCATGGCATGAAAATCTGTAGGTTACCTTAGGTAGAACCTCAAAATAGCAGAATGTTTCAAGAGTAGATCACAAAAACAGAAAGATTTCTAAACAGTAAGAACCCATAAATCAGTCTCATAACAACAATAGGATGTCAAAACAACAGTAGAAGGTCACAAAAACAGAAGGATGTCAAAACAGTAGAAACCCATAAATCGGTCTCAAAACAACAATAGGATGTCAAAACAACAGAAGGATGTCAAAACAGTAGAAGGCCCATAAATCAGTCTCAAAACAACAATAGGATGTCAAAACAACAGAAGGATGTCAAAACAGTAGAACGGCCATAAATCAAGGCTCTCAAAACAATGATAGGATGTCAAAACAACAATAGGATGACAAAACAACAGAAGGATGTCAAAACAGTAGAATGCCTATAAATCAGTCTCAAAACAACAATACGATGTCAAAACAACAGAAGGATGTCAAAACAGTAGAACGCCCATGAATGGGTCTCAAAACAACAACAGGATGTCAAAACAACAGTAGAAAGTCACAACAACAGAAAGATTTCTAAACAGTAGAAACCCATAAATTGGTCTCAAAACAACAATAGGATGTCAAAACAACAGAAGGATGTCAAAACAGTAGAACGCCCATAAATCAGTCTCAAAACAACAATAGGATGTCAAAACAACAGAAGGATGTCAAAACAGTAGAACGCCCATAAATCAGTCTCAAAACAACAATAGGATGTCAAAACAACAGAAGGATGTCAAAACAGTAGAACGCCCATAAATCGGTCTCAAAACAACTATAGGATGTCAAAACAACAGTAGAAGGTCACAACAACAGAAAGATTTCTAAACAGTAGGAACCCATAAATCAAGAGTCTCATAACAACAACAGGATGTCAAAACAACAGTAGAAGGTGAAAACAACAGAAGGATGTCAAAACAGTAAGTAGCCCAGAAATTGGTCTAACAACAACAGTAGAATGTCATAACAGTTGAAAGCTGTTACAATAAAAAAACAGGATGTCACAACAAGTGCATGGTACTACAAGATCAAAATGTTACAACAACAGATGGATATCGAAACAACAACACATCACAAGAACAAAACTTTACAACAACAGTAAGATTGTCACAACAATAGAATATTATATACCATGGTGTCACAAAAACAGAAGAAAGTCACAATATGAACAGCATGTCACATTTTCTACATACATAGAAATATAATTATCTGTCCAGTACTCACCCCAGCTATTTTGATGACAGCTAGTTTGGGTTGAGGTGGTACATCAGGGTCTCTATCATCATCTACATACACCAGTAGATCATGTGAAGAGCATGATTTACAAACGACTTTACCACACACTTTACAATTTGATTTCTTTATCAATAATCCAAAACTTTTCTTACAACCCTGACACTGATCAGTCATGTTTTCTTGCTGAAATAAAATTGATATAAATTTTGATTTTACATAGATACATGTACATAATGTCTTGAACACACACAATCTGAATTTAAAATTTTGTTAGGTAAGGGCAGATAATACATGCTATGTTATTTGTTAAACTTGTGAGTATACAAAACAAACTTATTTCTTAATTATAATAACAATATTAGGATAGTTTGAACAGATATTACAATTATTCAGAGGTCATGGGTTCAAACTAAGGCCAAGTTACCCATTGAAATTTGAAATGCTGCTTCCTGGCCTGGCACTTGACATTTTGTTTGGATTGGATATATGATATTTAACTCCCCAGTCAAGATCCTTCATGTATAAGGATGTTGTTAATTCAGGGATTGTGAATCAAACTGGAATGCTCGGTAAAAACATTCATTTTCTTCAAGCCAACTGACAAACTATCCTCACAGTGGGATATGCCGGTTAGAGATTTAAACCCAAGCAGTAAGAGGTGCTGTGATTGGTAATCCTGTCTAAAAATTGAAATAAACAGTCTGATATCCTGTCTTGAAATTGAAAAAAAAAACATCATCATAGTACTTGAAAATTAATAATCTACAATTATATTTACCAGCCAGAAAGTAGATTTTTGCCAGTCTGGAGTAGTTAACATGGTTTTAATATTGTGTAAAGTCCTCTTCACTTCTGATGTACCCACTGATGTTCTAAAACCTTCTACCAATCTAACACATTCTTTCTCAATGTTCAATCTTAAATGTAGAAATTCTATGATGAATAAAGAGACAATAGAGACATACAGAGACAGACAATCAATCAGACAATATAGGATATCAAAAAACAAGTGTTCAAGAAGTTAGTACATCCACCTTTTATATGTGTTAATCCAAGTTTAATTCTAAACATCTTTTATAAAAAAAAGTTATAGGAGTCATCAACTTAACAAAGGGTCTCTCTATTACCTTCTTTACAGATGGCACCTCCTAAGTTAAGAAACTGGTCTGGACCTAAAAATGTTCCAGTTATCCTGGGTATTCGATGTTTCCATGTTCAAGGTTTAAATCGTACATATATAACAAAAATAAATATTTTTTAAAAAATCATTCCTGCAGTACCTGCTTCTCCAACTTGCTGTGTGAAGTCCATTCTGTATAATTGTAGCATTTTCTTTAAGTTGTCTTCTTAGTAAAAAGAACTGTTCTGTAAGTCTGCGGTTTTTGCCTTCACTGTCTTGACCCTCCTCAAAACATTTCTGACAGACCTATATAAAATGACCAAAATATTTCAGAGTATAAGATTTTATAAAGGAGAAACAAATTTACCATGTAATAGTCTGGACAAAGATTTATTGAAGGAACATAAATGATAGATATGCATGTTGTTAAACTCAAGGCCACAATTTACTTGCCTTTTGATGGAAATAAGTTAATTAATTTTCTTTTAATAGACATAATATAATATGATTTTTAACAAACAAAAATTATCATGCTGTTTAGACCAAATTTTATATCAAGTTTAAGTCAAACAAGTAAACAGATGAGGCAACTACGTGTACATGTATATTCAATAATAATGATTCAGCAACAACTACAACAATTCAACAAGTTCATGATCTGTCATAAAATAGTGTTTGTTACCCTAGATTCACAAATATGTAAAGGATATCACTACAATACAAACATGGACAAAAGAGGGTAAATTTGTTATTCAAATGTCCAATACTTGTTATATCACAAGTTGTTGTATCATGTAGTAAAATTTATTCTATACATGTTGCATATGACAGGATAAATTCGAGTTCACTGAACTTCTATCTATCTTTAATTAATAGACAGACCATTTTAATAGTACTGATGTGAAGAAATACTGGTATAAAATGTACATAATAGATTTAGAATTACTGTCATTGCAGACACTAGTGAATCTTGGTATTAGAAAGACAAAATGTGCTACATGTATGTATGCTTGTTTCCTCAGCTTTAATTTTTTGGTAGGTTTAAATGTCTTTGTAGATGGTCTTTGTCAGGTGGATCTTTGTAAGGTGGATCTCTTTACCTTATAAGTTTTTCCATCTGGATCAGGGTGAGCAAGCCGGTTAAGTTTTCTTCTAAACTGTAAACAACTAGAGCAGAAAATTTCACCACACCTGAAAATAATAATATAATAATAATAAAATTTGTATAATACATTGTATTACCATAATATAATATCTGTGGCTAGCGGACAATGTGGCCATCAGAAGTTGTAAACCAACATTTCTGTTATTGCTCAAAGTCTAACAAAGTGAGTTAAGTTTTCTTCTAAAATGTAAAAAAAAAAAAACTAGAACAGACAATTTCACCACATCTAAAACAAATAATAATAAAATTTGTATAATATAATCATATTTGTAGCTAGTGACCAATGTGGACATTAGAAGTTGTGAACTAACAATCCTGGTCATTGTCTTGAAATCTAGCCAAAAAATGTCATAAACACAAGAAGAACAAAAAGATGTTCATATATCAGTCGTGTCTGTAGTTTAGAGGTTTTACAGTACTGAAACTCATCTGAGCCTTCATTTGTCTGCTTCTTGTCATGTGTCCATTTTCAGATGGCAATAGTTAAAAAAAGCCTATTAAAAGACTGAATAACTAAAACCAAAATAGATAGATCATGTGAGACTGGTTTCTGAAACATTACAAACCAAATTGTTTTTGTTTTCTAAAAATAATCATCAGATTGACACTCCATAGTTGAAATGCTAATATTAAATATGATAGGTACAGAAAACTTCAGATAATCATGAAAGGTTCAAGCTTACTTTATATATCATCTGCCTTCATTTACAGCATGTTTAAGAATCTTCAGGAAAGATAATTTACAACAGAGTCAATAAGTCTAGTTTACATGTAATCTTTGACTTTGTATACAGATATGAAAATGTTCCATGTAATTTTATGTCAGGCAACATACAGTAACATAAGTTCAACAAGATTTGAATTGCTCTGTAATACTATTTCTTATTTTTCTTACAAGTTTTGTTGCTGCAATTTCTAACCACACCAATAGTTCTTGTAGCCAGAAATCACAAAATGCACACTACCTAAATACCTATTCTACTTCCTGTTACAACAGTCACTAAATTAAAGAAACTACTACTGTTGAAGTCACTATGTTTGTGAGGGTGAATTATGCAAAACATTCATAGAAAATAAATTAACTTGAAGTCAGTTTTGTATTTTTCACTTTCTTGAGTCTATTCGTAACTGAAAACTGCTATGTGTATCCGCTATTACCAAAAAATATTTCTACAGAAAGGAAAGTATTGCAACTATGGGGATTTTACATGTCAAAAATGGTAATGTTTACACACAAAGTGACGTTTTTGTTGACACATTATGTCACATGCACAAAAGAATCCAACATTTGCCTTGTTTTTCAACACATAAAATCCCTGTAGCAGCAACTTTTTTACTGTGTGTAGAAAAATCCCATGATAATCATGGATGAGCTTATCAATTTTCCATTACCACTAGACCTAAGTAATTGACAAATACCAAACTTAATTCAAGTTCATTGGATTTTCTGTGAAAGATTTACATAATTCACTGTAACAAATAAAGTGACTCTGAAAGTACTGATTTATATACTTTTATTAAATAAAATATAATTAATATTTCTTTGGTGATAAATATTAATGAATGCTGCCATTGCACAAATATCAGTTTTACCTTCTACAGTGGTGTTGTCTCTCTATCAGTGAAAACTTTTTCTTACAAGTTTTGTTGCTGCAATTAATACATCCGTCTGATCTCTTCCAGTGTTGTCGTGTAATTTCTAAAAAAAAAATAAATAAACAAATAAACAAATAAATATGATAAACATAATAATTAATTAATTAATTAATTAAATAAAATAAATAAATAAATAAATAATCAATCAATTAATAAATCCCCAGCCTGTGAACAGTTCATGCAGAGACAGTATATTTTGTATAAACTAATATTTTACAGACCCTGTAAGTTAAACCATATTAGGTAACCCAAAAAATTGCATCAATGATCACACTGTAAGTCAGGACCATACATGTATATGGTAAATAGCCTCCATTTAACAGACAAGCAGACATGGCTTAGTAGTATTGTTACATTCTTTATAAGACATGGGTTGTAGGTTCAAAATGATTTTCACATAAAAATCCTAGATAATTTTTTTCCATTGTACCTGATTTTCATTTTCTCAGTTAGACATGTTTGTTCAATCTTAGAACTGTTTATAAAGTCAGAAGTGAATTTACATGATCAAAGATAAGACCTCAAAAAAACTAATGTCATAAGTTCAGTTGACATTTAGGGGAAAATTACCCAATCACTGCTTTTTAATTAAACACGTTGTAGAAATATAATTTTCTACAAGATACACATTTATTGTTATTGTTATGTCTTTACATCAGTGAACAGATGTAAACGTCATTTGACCCTTACATTTTTTTCTAACAAATTTCTAATAATTCTATCTATGGAAGACTATACTAGTCTACATCAGCTATAAAAGATCATTTTTTAACTAGTCAATTTATCGGTAATGATGTCCCTTTTTAACTGTCAAATGTCAAGTTTCCTTACTTTTCAATATATTGAATACAAGAAGATGTACTAAATCTCTACTTGCATTGAAAAAGATTATTTGATTGAGTTACACAAGTTGTTTTTGTTGAATTAATTATCACGTTCTTGTGAGGCAAGTGTCCCTGTAAAACTTGTCCCTGTAATTTTTGTCCCTGTAATGTTTGTCCCTAAGGTATTTCTCTGTGAGATATAGCCCTGAGGTTAGGCCCTAGGTTATGTCAATCTGTTCTGGAATGGAAGATTAAAAAATCTAATCACAAACGGCGATACACAATTGACATTTAACATGTGCTAAATTTTAAATGTCTCTTGTTAGCTAAAAATTACCATTTGATTTGTCCTCCAAGTCTGTATCAAGTTTTATATCAGGTTTTCTTGCGGCTAGTTCTACCTGCTGTGACCAAACTCGCTGACCCTCTTCTTCTTGTTCATACTGATTAAACATGGTAAATCCATATAGATCAACTTATGTCACCTATTATAATAATTGAAAATAAATAAATAAATAAATACTAGTAAATAAATAAATAAATAAAAATTATAACAAAAATAAAATGATACCCATGCAGACAAAATTATGTTAATCTTTGAATTTATATGTCACTGTCATTTTAAAGTATTGATCAGGTGAAATGCTGGTGTTCAAACTAAATTATCCGATATCATAAAAACCAGGGCTGACTGCTGTTAATAAAAATCAAAACTAGTTATAGACCCTTCTTAACTTTTAAATAAATATTAGTATTGCTTCATCGCTCACACGAATGTATAACAACTGACTGCCAGATTTATTCTTTATTTTTTATAACCTACAACTTAATGTCTAATAAGGAATTTTTATGAGAAAGGTCAAAGGAGATTCTACAATAATTGAGACATGTAGCAGGGTTAAAATTGTTGTGGTGTTGTTGTGTTGTATATAGTAGATATAAAAGCGTGATTAACTGCCAGGCCTTCGGATCCAGATCTTTTATCTTCATAGTAGTGCTTGCTTTTCACCCAGATGGGTCCGGGTTCGATCCCCAGTTGGGGCACTTGATAAGAATGTGTTTTCAGGTGTTCCCTCTCTGTTTTTACAAGCATATATATATACTGGACAGGAAACAAGATTTTACAAGATATCTTTTTTCATGTTGCCTGTTATTTATTCTGTTAGCATGATTATCTTTTTATAATATTAATAAAATGATTGCAATGTGTTTCAATTTATCAACTGAATACAATACAATGTATATATGGTTTTGTCTGTGACAAAAATGAATATTTTTTTTTAATGTGCAGAACTAAACATTCACAGCAAAGTATTCAGGCAAAGAGTCATAGACAGACTGGAACTCACTACCTAACCATGTTGTAAATCCCCCCTCTGTCAATGCTTTCAAATCCAATCTAAATAAATTCATGTCAAAACACCAAATCAAATTCAATCCCAGCTGCTATATGATTTGACCATGTGCAACAAGTAGTGCTATGCAGTTAAAAATATAATGATGCATCACAGAAGCAGAACTGCTTACAACAATGTCTATCTACATAAAATACATAAGAAAAATGAAAATCGCACAGACTAATGTTATGAACAATCCCATCAACATGTATCCTTGTATGTTGGTAACACCCCACCCACCCACCCCATTATTTAGTCATAATTCCACTGTATCCTTAAACAAAAATTTACTTAAAAACTCTTAAAAAAATTTTATGAAGCAATTTTTAAAAATTTACATGCAAAATTAGAATTTACAATGGGAAGAGGGTTTACGATAAAGTAATTTTTCCCTTATATATTTTACTCTGACTTTACTTTTGTGTATAAATCCATGTTCTGTCTGTTGGACGGATCAAATGTCATATAAAATGAATCTACCACTTACTAAGTAAATAAACTACTTTAAATCATTTAACACGGTTTTATCGTTATCATTAACTGATGAATTCCACTAAAATTTATAAAATGTACGTTACCACTACTAAATACATCGAGCGTGAACATCACGAGTTCACAACTTCAAATCGAAAGTAGGATGGAGGACTATTGTAACATCTGAAAATGAAAAGGGACCGCACAATGTATTACTCGGAAATTATGTCAGACGTGGTATTATTCAAAGTTTGATAAAGATAAATATAAACATTACGTTTATTTATTAATCTAATATTATAAAGGTGTTATTTGTTGATTTTTAAATCTTTACAACAAGTTTTTAATATAATTTTATTTAGATTAGTAAGACAGTACTTAATCAGCGACATTAAAAACGGACGTACGTTATAAATGTCGCTGCAGTAATTAATAATATTAAAATAAGTGAATCATGTTCAGATTTACAGTGTTTTCTCCAGCTTATAAAAACAGGGGGTCATCAATGACCCCCTTACATGAAAAGAGGGGGTCATTTTTCAAAATGAAGGGGTCATGAAATTTTTAGAATAAAAATTACTTTTTTGATATTTTACGATAAAGGGAATATTTTTTTTAGAGAATCTGTACTAATCTGTGTCAATGTTGTCTTATTCCAAATGCTACTTATATCCGTAATATTTGAAACAGTAAAATCACGACAGTATCCCAAAACAGAAATTACTAAATGTCAAGTCAACAGACCATTATCATTCATATTACCCATCGCTTCCGTTATGCCTGTTCTACGTATGATTTTATTATTTTCATAAATCATCAAAGGATATCTGTTTAACCAAATTTTATAAAAATCTCGATTTACATTAGCTTTATTAAGTTGACTGTGAGTCGTCGGCAAGTAAGTTACTACCAGATGCCGCCTGGTTATGTTCAGAGCTCTGTGCAGGACTTTGACAAAAACGTTGTCAAACAAGATTGTTTCGACTTTTCTTTAAGCCCGGTGCAAAGAGCGCTTTATAATGACTTTATAAATTAAGCGTTCAATACAAACATTTCAAAGATTAAGAATATAGACAGGTTCTTTTATGAATAGTTAGCTTCCTGTTATATGGTACGATAGTCATGTGGTACGGCAATACAGAATTTCCGCTCAGTACTTTCGTTTTCAGTCGTGTCAAGTTTTATAATTTACAGTAGCCGATTTCAATCCACATAAAAAAGGTTGCGTCAAAAATAACGCAACAGCAAAACCAAGTTGCGCCATTCATAAAAAAAATCGCGTCAAAAACGCAAGAAACGCACTCTGGAGAAAACACTGTGATTTAGTAACATGTTTAACAATATAACTCATTTACAATTATAAAACGATACATTTATCTGCCCAGAACTACCTAGGCACGTCTACTGTAAAATGATTTTTGCGAGCATGCGCTGAGCAATGGTTAAACACGGAAGTAAATAAACAAGGAGAAGTAAAGGTAATTTTACAATTGCATTATGAAGTCTGAATATCGCGATGGATTAATTTAATACAAATATATTAGCCGAAAGTTCCACTCTTTAGTTTAGCTATTTTGGTACATGTTGCGTTTTAAAAATCTTAATATTTAGTTTGGTGTTTTAAACATGTATAGTCAACTCGTCCCAACTTCATTTCACTATTTTTGGTCTCAGTTTTTCCTTCTGATTTGGACTACCAAACTAGTGCCGCTTTCAAAACCAACTCTTCCCACTTTGCCCATTGTCCGATTTCTCTTGACGGTCCGGTTAACCAAGTAACAGACCGACCATATTTACCACGTATACACAGACTGATTCATTAGCCACTAGTTGAATTCCTTAATTAATTATGATGGCGAATCTTCACGGATAGATTCACAGACTTTGACGGAACCATTAACTTGTAATCACAACAAATTAATTAACCTTCTATCTTGACCTCTAATCTCGACGGAATTTGTTGACCTTCAATCTTGACGGACCCATTAATTAACCTTATCTTGACCGATCCATTAATCTTGACTGATTCATTAACAACTAAACTTGACGGATCCATTAATCACGAATAGATGGATCCATTGACCTCTAACCATGGTCGAAATTAAACTCATATTTTAATGGATCCATCGGGACCTTTAATCTTGAATTAATTATTCAATTAATTATCTTATTTTGACAGATTCATTAATCTTGACTACCTCGTTAACCTCTGATTTTGACGAATCCATTGACCTCTCAATGTTAACGGATCCATTAATCACGAATAGACGAATCCAATGACCTCTTTACAGATCTATTGACCTTTTATCTCTGACGGACCCATTAATTAACTTCTTATCTTGACCGATTCATTAACCTCTAATTTTGATAGACCTATTGACTTCTAATCTTAAGGGATCCATTAATCGCGAATAGACGGATCCATTGACCCTTTAATCTTGACAGAATCATTTCCTTTAATCTTGACTTATGTTTAAAAGATAAACCACATTTACCGCTAACATAGACGGAATGACGGATTCATTAGCAACTTATCTTTGTGGATTCATCAGTTACTCAAGATGACATATCGTAACATGTACATTTAAGCCTTCTCTTGACATATCCATTTACGTCAAACTTTGACGGACCTATTTACCACTTCCTTTGATCCATTGGCCACTAATTAAGGCGAATTCATTTGCCACATGCTTCATTTACACACGCTTGTTAGTTTATGTTGTAAAACTATGAGGTGCCGTTTTACTATTTATTCAGCATTTTGTGATATCACTTATTCGAATTAGTGTAACACTAATTCCAATTTTTGATATCACTAATTTGAATTAGTGATATCACTAATTTGAATTAGTGATATCACTAATTCAACTTGATTTATTGATATCACTAAATAGAATTAGTGATATCACTAAATCGAATTTGTGATATCAAGAAATAGAATTAGTGATATCACTAATTCAATTTGATTTAGTGATATCAATAAATCTAATTAGTGAAATCAATAATTCATTGACAAGGAGTCCTTAGTACCGCAGCAAATCTAAAATTAAATAATTTGAGCATTGGAGACATTTGAAACAGTCAGCTATTTACACCAAAAAAATGTAATAAAAACCGATTGCGTGCGTTCTGTTTTTATAGGTATTTTCATCAGATATATATTTTTATATGACAAAAATTATAGATATATATTACATTGATCGGCGATAATACGAGTTCTGAGACTGAAAATTCACAAGTTAAATCGTAGTTTTACTTCAAAACATTGTGTTTATATTAAAAAAAATTTAATTAGTAAATGACACTTTGTCTTATATTTTTAACACATAAAATGCACCCAAAGTAACAATAAAATTTTAAATAAAATGTTTGATTCAACAAATTACACGACGCGCAATAAACTCTAAGGGAGCGTTCATTGTGCTATGCGATTTAGTGATATCACTAAATCTGTTTTTATGACATCACTAAATCAGTTTGATTTAGTGATATCAATAAATCGAATTTGTGATATCACTTATTCGAATTAATGATATCACTAAATCATATTAGTGATATCAATAAATAAAAATGAATTAGTGATATCACTAAATAGAATTAGTGATATCAAAAAATCGAATTAGTGACATCAAAAATCGATTTCATGATGTCAAAAAATCGAATTAGTGATATCACTAAATAATTTGTGATATCACGAATTTATTTAGTGATATCACTTAATCAATGTAGTGATATCACTTATTGAATTAGTGATATCACAAAATACTGAATAAATAGTAAAACGGCACCTCATATAAAACAACACTTTCGGACTAGTCCAACAGTCCTAATGTTGTAAATACAAGTCAGGGAACCAACATTACAAAAACATTAAAATCAGCTTGAACACTTGTCAGTTGAGGACTGTATCAGACAATTCGGCTTCTGATTTTTTTTTAAATTTCCTGCTTTATCATGTTTTAATTTGATTTCACTGTTTCAGTATCTTTAATTGAAGTTGGACATGACTGTATAGTTACCATGACAACAGAAGAATCTATACTAAGTATCAACGTCAATAAACTAAAAGAACAATTCTTAGAATGTGGCGTTTGTTTCCAAGAGTATGACGAAGAGTCACACCATCCACGGTTGTTACCATGCCTACACAGTTTTTGTCTCTCTTGTTTAGAGAAGATTCTTAAAAACAACACATTAAAATGTCCCGTATGCTTATCAGAACATGAAGTTCCAAGAAATGACATATCTATATTTAGAAAAGACAACACCAGACGTGATTTACTGGATTTTGTTCGGGTGAACGATGCACCATCACGGATTATATGCGAGTGTTGTGTTGATAAAAATCAGGCCCTTTACAGATGTAAGAATTGTTGTGAGTTTCTTTGTGATGAATGCTACAGAAGCCATCTTAAAGCTAAAAAATCGACATCGCACGAAGTGGTCTCACTTCAAAATCTGAAATGTTCAAGAGAAGAAATGGTTTACTTTTATCATCAAAGCACTTGTTCTATTCACGATGAAATTTTGAAATTTTATTGCGAATCGGAAAAATGTCAAAAACCAATATGCACCGCTTGTGCAATAACCCAGCATAAAGAATCTGGCGGCCATATCGTTCGGGACATCACGGAGGTTTATAGTGAAATCCGGGGAGATATGGATGATTTAACGAAAGACCTTGAACATAAAATGCAGTCTATCAAAAACATTATTGAAAATATCAATATTGAAGAAATAAATATAAAAAATGACTCACTTGATATGACAGAGACAATTGAAAAAGATTTTGCAAAGTGCTTTGAATACTTAAAAAGCAGAAAACAACATTTACTGAATGATGTTGAAGAAGTTGAAAAAAGAAAACTTAAGATACTTTACAATCAGAAAGAAACACTGGAGACGGTAAAAGAAGACATTCAACAAAGTTTTCAGGTATTTCGTCAATCTCATTTAACCAATAACGAAGCAGCTTTCCTACAAGTATTACCTGTTATTAGGAATCGACTCTTCCAATTAAAAGAGACAGAACTGTCAACAGACCTGGAAGCTGAATCCGGAGCAAAATATATACAGACTCGATTTAACGAGAAGTTTGATAGGGTTGTAAATGCATTAGGAGTAGTGTCTTCAGATCAAGTTCAGACTGTAAACTTGAGAGTTGAATGTGAAGACCAAGTTCAAGTCAACAAAGAACTAATAGTTGCAGTTGTATTGCAGAAATATAATAAGCGATATTTTTCAGTGAATGGTATGGTTGTATCTATCCAACTTACCTCCCCTGATTCTGAAGGTTTAAAGGTAACAGCATCTAGGGGCGGAGATCGCTTCATGGCAGTATTGAAGTCGCATCAAATTGGAAAACACACAGTAATTGTTTATGTTAATAATGTGGCTGTGGAGTATGATACAAAGTTTGTCAATGTTTATTTAGAGGGTAAGAATATTTTCCTTTAAATATTTATTTTGATTAAGAAGAAGGCAATGTAATGTATTTAAAAGTTATAATAATTTTCTTAATAAAATTAAATTAAAAATGTAAAATTACGTTTGTGAATGTCTTTTTTTTTGTTATTGGAACGGAGAAATTAGCCACAAAAACATATCTGATAACAGTGAAAACAGCTTATAATATGCAACGACATACAATATATCTAGTCATTCCATTTAGGAATGGACAGGATTCTATGTTTGTCCTGTTAGTCAATAAAGTTGGTAACTAGATAAATTACTTTTTGTTGCATTTTATTGGTTGTTTTCGCTAATTTTGGATACATGTTTTACAGCTTAATTTTGCTATATCTTACTTTGCACGACTATGTTGAAGCATAATAAAAGTCTTTTTCTGAATTGTACAATTGGATTTATTTACGTTTTTCGACCTTTTCGTTTTAATTTTCTTTTATGCCATTGCTAGCTTCTTAAACTATAGTACATATTTGCAACAAATTATCCAACTGTAATTAATATACATGTATCAATTATATGAAAAATACAGCTTTTGTTTTCTTATTATTTCTATGGATACCATATTCCTGCAAGTTTTTTTATATAAACTTTTAAAACCCGGTCTATAAACGCATATTTTATTCTTAAATAAAATTTTAAGTATTGGAATGTTAAGTGTTTATTGTTTCTTAATTGTTGAATGCGCAAGATAAAATTATCAGTTTTTACACTATATTCATTGTTTGTATACAATGATATAAACACAAGATGATATAACTTTTATATTTAGGTAAAGATGATGTATACGAGGAGTTGGAAGAAAGAATACAAAAGAATGAAAAATATCAAGGTTTGATTTTATAAGTGGAATGGGGTGATGGTTTGGATTGTAGTTATGGTGTTTTCAGCTGCAGTCAAGATTTTGTTCTTAGTTCGAGGCTGATAGTTCAGGGATGGTGAAGGAAACTGGAGCGTTTGTCGAGGGTCGGTGGTTTTCTCTCCGGACATTCCGGTTTCATCTATCATCTCAAAACTGACCGCCTCGATATGAAATAAAATTTTGACTCGGGCTTTAAAAACAGTTACTCTACTCCAATCTTATATATATATATATATATATATATATATATATATATATATATATATATATATATATATATATATATATATATATAATATACAGGTCCGTCCAGAAAGGTTTGCAACCACCCCAGCACCACCCCCTTAAAAACAAATTTCAATTTTTACAGACATACATGTATTTCATTTAAATATAAAAGCAGTGGCTTAAACCATTATACCACCTTCACAATGCATCAGTATTTCGTTTGGCCACCCCTACTCTCCTTGTCATGCTTCTATAAAGACTCCTAAGGTAAGTTCTATCAATACTGTACCATTGGAAACTAACAGACTTGCGCAGTTCGACTGTAAATTTTGGTGCATCACGGGCTACTCTTTCGCCAATGTTTTCAATCGGAGACATATCTGGAGAATTTTGAGGCCAGTTAAGAATTTAAACTTCTTTGTTTTTCTAGAACTCCAGGGTTGTCCTGTACGAAGGAGGCAAGGGGCGTTGTCCTGCTGAGAAATCTATTCGTTATAAGGAAATACTAAACATTTACAAAGAAAATCTATCTCATTCATTATACTGGTAGTCGACTGGAATGTATCACTTTTTAAAGTTCCAGGCATTCTTTTTAAGATACCTGACCCATAGAGTGAGATAATGTCCCAGATGTGGACTTGTGCAGGGTACCTCACTGTCGTTTTAATGCATCTTGGGATGTACTTTTCATACGGATAACGCCATACTCTGATTTTTTTTCTGACTGGTGTTAGCTTAAAAAAGATTCGTATGTAAACAAAATTTTTCTCCAAAAATAAGTGGTTTTGGTTTTATGTTCCCTCGCCCAAGAGAAAGTTTTTTGTGAGCAATTGTTTCTTCTCTGGTATATAACAACATATACCTAGCTAATGGAAACTCTTTCGGATTGTTTCTCTAGAAAATGTATTAAAACCAAAAGTTTATTTAAGACTTAATTTTTGCTTGTTTCTTTGGCCTTGTAGTCATTTTCTTTGGATTCTTTTCAGAACTTTCCTCACCACGACTACCTTAACAACCGTACGCCGTAGATGCATTTATTTTCTTCCAGTTTTCAGTTTTATTAGTGTTTTATAAATTTTGTTCACTTTTAATGTTTTTAAAAATAATAAAATTATGTAGCAATATACAAGAATGTAACTGAATATTTTTTCAAATTTATGGTAAAATTCCCTTTTTCAATTAGTACTTATTAACAATGATACAGTCTAACCTGTGTTAACGGTCACCTGTCCATAACGGTTACCTCCGTGTAGCGGCCAGTTTTCGTCGGTCCCGTGTCATTTTATTATATAAAACACCTTTCCATAGCGGTCACCTGTCTAATGTGGTTAGCGGCCACTATTTTCTGTCCCTTTTAAACTAAATTTCTGTCTATAACGGCCAGTAACGTAAAACCGGAAGTCGAGTTATTTCCCTTGGAAACGTGTTATTTCACTTCCTGGTCATGAAGAATTGTTTACATGTGATATATCTAAGCCAAGGCATCGCTTCTCGGTGACAGGTTTAATCCGTTGATTAATTTAATCAAAACAATGGTGGACGGCTTGTCAAAGGGACCGACAAAGGAGTATAAGTCAAATTCTCCACATTATAAATTACCGCTAGTTAATTGCTGATAATTATCCATGACACGTGGGAGTCACATTGGAGTAGTAAAGTCTTTTAAAATAAGACTAACGATGGTAGATTTTATTACTTTCATCGCGTCAGCACCGAAGAGAAAAGCATTAACTTTGAAAAACAGGGTAGAGGTCATTAGATAAGAAAAACATGTGTTAATAATATCCGAAATTCGGCAATTTATGAGTCGATGAAATTGAAGTTTTTATTTTAATTTGGCAGTAATATATATAGAATAAAATATTTAGAATAAAATAAATCTCTCTCTCTCTCTCTCATTTTTCTTTTTTTTTCCACTTATAATTAAATTCATTTAAAATATCTTTTTTTTAAATGCAATTTATTTTCTACCTCTAAAATTTTCAAATTTATAGAAAAGACACACATACACACACACTTGTTTTTAAATCAGTCAATCTGTCAAGCAAGGGGAGATAATTTGCCAAAATATTGCAAACCTGTCCATAGTGGTCATCTGTCTATAGTGGCCACTTTGGCCTGGTCCGACAGCTGACCACTATAGACAGGTTTGACTGTAATTTTAAGATTCAGCATAAAATAGCTGAAAAAAGAAATTACACAACGTATTTGTAACGTATTCTAAAACTTCTTTTAGAATTGTTCATTTTAATGTATTTTAAAACCTTTTTTTCGAAAAATGCAATAGATAATTCCCGTGTTAATACAACAATACCTTTTCTTTAGTGAGGTAAATTCAGTTTGAGTGAATTTTATTTGACTTTTTCTGGTGTAAAATTCCATAAACCGCTATTTCATGTCAATTATATCAGGAAATGTGACCATTTTGTTAAAGTTGTTTTAAAATTTGTGTTCGTATATGTTTATACGCATTGGATTCATAAGGTAAAATAAAACCCCTTCACTATAAAACACACTTTGTCTGGTTTATATAATGCTAGCATTTATCTCCAGATTTATATCCAGTTTTTTAAGATCTCACTTTAATTAATTTCCGAAATGTGCACACTTGGCACATCAAGATTTAACTGGTATTTGTATTATATATTTTATTAGTTTTTATTTTTGCAGTTCCAGATCTCTGCATGGTTGATCTCACACAATATTCTGGTCGGTTTCTCTCAAAAGACAGTACCATGTTGTCCAATTTTAGACTTGAAGCTGAAACACCTTTTCCACATATATATGCCATTGCTTCCGGACAAATTACGAATCAAGAAAGAGTGTACCTTGAATGTAAAGTACAGTACAGTCTCGTTCACAAGGACAGTGGTACAATATTTGAGATTGGATTTGTTCCAGAGGAGTCTGTTAATTTGAACAATGTCGTTTTGAAGCCTTCTTGGAGTTTAGAAGGTACAGTCTGTGAACAATGTAAGGGAGTTGGACTCCACACCAAATATAACGGGGAGATATTGCAACACCATTATAAATTATCAAAGTCTGAAGAAAAACTACAAATTGACAGAGTGTTTGCATTTCTTCTGGATACACCTTTAAGAATTATCTACATATTGGATAAGACATTGAAACGTACAATTTTTACGTTTGAATTTGTAGATTTTAGTTGTCCAATTAGACCGTTTTTCAAGGTATGTGATGTCAGTCATTCACAAACGTCTATCTCAGTTCTGCAACGAAAAGATATTAAGCCAGAAACCAGTTAAAATTCGACATTCAGAACCGGAAATCGGTCAATAATAGACTATCGGTTGGTTTTACTTCCTAATTTTTGAGTTCCATATTAGCACATGTAAATTTGCATATTGTTTTCAATTGCGAATTTGACAATACAGTAATTCTAGAATATAAGAATTTTTGGTCGGTTATTTTTTAAAAGAAAGATATGTCATTTATTTAATTTTTCTGTTGTATATATCAAGATGAAACTGTTTATTATAATTTAAAAAACAATACGATGTGCTTATAACTAACAATGCTACATAAATTAAAGATCTTTACTCAGAGTTAGCCAAAATTCCGGTCAAAATAATCAAAGATTCATAGGCTGATAAAACCACTTTTTAAGACATAGCTACTACCTTAGATTTTGTTGCTTTTTTTGACAGTAGATGATAGTTAGATTAAATGTTACGAACCTGTATATATTTTTTCCCTGTCTGTTTTGTATACCTACTTAGTGACCAGTTTGAATGCGAGACATTCAAAAGCATGGTATGGTGAGGTTTTTGTTTATTTCAGAAGCTCTTGCAGCCTGTGTCAAGTACCATACAGTAGGTTGAAATAAAACATTTTACATTTACTTTAATGGGTATTTGGGTAAATTTCGAGAATTATGTCTTTAATTTGAAACTTGTTAACCCCTGCATTGCTCAGTTACAGGTGACTTGTTATAAAACATACATTTTGAAAGGTTTATTTAAAAGGTCATATGCTTATTTCATCCTTTTTTATGGTCGCTTATTTATTCTACATGTTCCATTTAGCAACATTTTCAGCCGTCTGAATTTTTGAAATTTGAAACTAAGGTCTGTTCCCTCGTGCAAAGCATTCCTTAGCTGGATTTAGATTCATATAATTTTGGAACTTTAGATTCATTAATTTTCAGCTGTTTTTTATTATTCAAACTTTTCTGCCGCTAGTGCCACTAATGAGGAATGTTTTTTCCGAAATGTGCACATGACACATCAAAATTTAGCAGGTATTTGTTATATATGTAAGACTTGTATTTCTCCATATAATTCAATTTAAACTCATTTTGACATGAGTCATTTGTTATGTTTTTTTCTAAGTATTGTTTTGATTCAAAGCTTTCCTCATAAAAATAACAATAAAATTGAATAAAAAAAACATTTACCTAAACAAAATCTATTGTAAAATGACAAATCTGCTCTGAGGTCTTCTGTACATGGAACAGATTTTGAAAAAACAGACATTTGATCATTTCAGTGGACAATGGTCTCTCGCAAGATTACCTCAGGTTATTTTAAGGTTAATGAAGACCAAATGAATTGATATGCAAACCACATTTTCTGACTCATGGTGTTGAATGTAACAGAAATATCAAAAGAAATCAATGTCCAAAGATGCAATAGATAAAGGTAAAGCATTTGTGATTTTTTTTCAGTCAGAAAAATATAGAAAAAGGCCATTATTTAATAATCGGGTGTTTTTTTTTTTTTTTTTTTTTTTTTTTTTTTTTTTTTTTTTTTTTGTTGTTGTTGTTCATATTGTTTAAGGGGTAATCATGATAAATATTTAAGTCATGGCACGTGCATAAGGGACATAGAGAATTTGTTATCTAGTTAAACATATTGAAAAATGTTATATATGGTGTGTATGTTTCATAGCTAATACGGCACGGTAATGCTTGTACGCACTATGGGGACTTTCTATAACGGAGCAAGCTTCTGGCAATTAAATTGACTCAAGGATATATCAAGGCCCTTGAAAAGTTTTATGGCCGTCATCACAAAATTTTTTATAAATATGAAGTCACTGTATCCAAACTTGTACTGGATATAATTTACTTCCTAGTCATGTTTCTTTCATTGTCAAATATGATTTTGATCTTGACGGGTGTAACTAGCTATACAGGAGGTGCTTACCCTTCTGTAGCACCCAGCCTCACTTCCTTGATGGAAGTTCACCTGTATAACACAATTGGCTTGTTTTCAAGTTTTTACTTTGGTTTTATGACATTGACTGATATGTTCTTGTTTTATTTTTATGCATAGTATTAAAGAAACTTTTTCATAAATCTGGTTAATTTTTCCCATTAGGTCAGTAAATTTTATATGGATTTTTATATTTTTGATTAATTTTGCTTAAACTTTTGTTCTCCGACATACATATATGACAAACAATGACGTAAGTTGTATCTTTGTTATGCACAGTCAGCTACCCGTTGGTTTTACCACGTTATTATATTGCTATTGATTGTTTTTTATCGAAATCGATGCTTATACACTATTCTTGTATAATATATTTAAATTTTACCTTATTTTTATATCCATGAACAAGCTTTTTTCTTTATTTATTAAGCGATGTTGCAACCATATAATTAAGGAAATCATACAAAAATCTGTATTTCCTTGGGTGAAAAGGCTTGATTGCTTATGCTAGCTGTTTGTTTAAATGATGAAGACTCTTTGATAGACGGTTTATAAAATAGCAGCAATAGTTGCAATAGGGAAGTGAACAGATGGGTAAAAATATTTTCGCCCAACTTAACTATTGTAGTTAAAAGTACTTTAAACTTAAGGGTTTGTCAACAGTGCTTTGAAAATTACATTACATTATATGCTTTGACGATTGTTTTGTATTAATTTCAATTTACCTGTGTTTATCCATAACATGAAAAACAAGAATTTATTACTTTTGCTTTGCTTCAGAGCTTGTTGAGCGTTGCACGGTATAATTTGAAGTGAGACGCATGATGATTACGTGAGGAGTATGTCTCATTAGAGATGTGAATATAAATAGATCGGGGTGCCTTAAATAATTCAAAAAAATATGTATATATGATATGTATATCAAGTGACTACTTATATCTAACAGTTATTTCCAACAAGTTTTTTTGAAAGCTTTTCGTAAGGTTTTTTAATGGCATCATAACGAAACGGACGTTAAAATTAATTAAATATTGTATTAACATGGATTTTGTTTGTAATGGAATTTAAAATAACATTGGTTTTTAGCTCACCTGAGCCGAAGGCTCAAGTGAGCTTTTCTGATCAAAATTTGTCTGTCGTCGTCGTCGTCGTCGTCGTCGTCGTTGTCGTCGTCGTCGTCGTCCGCGGCGTAAACTTTTACATTTTCGACTTCTTTTCTGAAACTACAAGGTGGATATCAATGAAACTTGGTCAGATGCATATATGGGCCAGTGCAATTCAGATTTGTTCATGACGTTGTCCTAGCTCCCAAAACTAGGTCAAGGTGACCTATGGTTCAAAAAAACTTAAAAAATCTTCTTCTCCGAAAGCGAAGATGGTAGAAAAAATCTGATGTGATATTTGGCTTCTCTAGGGTCTTAAGCTTATAAATTGTTCATTTCGTGAAATTTGGTAAAAAATTAGGTTACGCGTTTTTGCGTTTAATTTTAAAAATTTCGTAAAATAGCTTCAAATTGTTATAACTTGACTATATGAATAGATATTGACATGGGATTTTCAGTTTTGACTTTTTCTTGAAGTAACCTTCAAAATGGGGTCAAGGTCAAAGTTCAAGGTCATGACCTAGTTTGTAATTTGTGCAGTTTTAGGCTATTTTCTTCAAAATTTTAAGAGATATATAATATCAAAACATTGTTAAAATGTTCAGCATGACAAAATGTAAAGAGGTACAAAGTTTCGTAACTGTATGATAATACATGTAGGAGTTGTTGCCCCTGAAATGTTATTTTTCTGCCAATGAAAACTAAAATTGTGCATTAGCTTGAAAACTATAAACTTTTTGTATAGACATGTATTTTAGAATATTGTAGGTATTGACATGACGAACATTTTGATATATGGCTCAAGGTCATACATTCAAAGGTCAAGGTCATAGGTGCATAAAAAGACTGAAATTGTTAATTATCTTGGAAACTATTAACTTTTTGTATTGGCATGTATATTAGAATATTGTAAGAATTGATATGGTAATCATTCTGTTATGAGATATATACTCAGGTTGGCCATATCCTCAGGTGAGCGTTAATGCCCATGGGCCTCTTGTTTTTTGACTTGTAATGAAATTTAAATATTAAATTTTTAAAACAATAACTGTATTTTAGTTGGAATATTTTAACATCTCCGGTTTGTTTTGATATTTTCATCTAGTCGGTCACTAAACTATGAGCACTGCTGAAAGCTGGAAAATTGTTGCAGCTTATCAAAAAAATTTCCTCGTGCGAGCCCCGTTTCATTATTAGTGATTTACTCTATTGTCTGATCAGGACGTAATTAATAAAACATGTGTGAATTAAAAAGAAAGAGGTTACTTAGTCATCAAGGACCAATCATTTGAATTTTTAAAAGAGGGAGAAGCAAAGAGTTGTCCTTAACTTACATTGATTGATGAGATCAGGGAAAGAATTATTAATTGTATATTAAGCATACAAAAAACCCAAATACATTCTAGTAAAGTTGCTCTATCGACAAGGCGTTTCTTTCGATATAGGAAAAATTCTATTATAAATCATATTGACAACTCAGTCTAATTCAGAATAGTCTGAGTTACCTTTGACCCTAACATACCATATGCCTGGCGGCTATGTGTAGGGTCTTTAAAAAACCACCAATTGGTGTTAGATGCGGCGCAGACTGAACAATATATATAAATGTAAGCACTGAAAAGTTACTTATCTTGATCGATATTGTTAGGGTCAGAAAAAATCCAATTAGATTTAGAAGTGACGCTTTGTGAATAGTCGGCTCAAGTTTTAATAGTTAGAAAAAAGTTTAACTTTTGTATTTATTCATAAAACTGTAAATAAATACATTGAATAAGAACCTTTCAATACCTTGAATAATACCTTGGTCGGTATACCTGTATAAAATTTTTGTTGAAATAAAATTAGATTGATAAATTTAATGGTAGTAAGCACATATAAATATGTCTTAGTTTAAATGTCGCTACGTTTTTAGTTATTATCATATGAAGAAATAAACAGTAATGTTTAAATTATATACAGTACACTTCTTAAACGGGTGTTAAAGTACCGCAGTGTATTATACGCTTTTACAGATTTGAAAGCATTCACGTTTGTAGTCAGGTTTTTCTTTAAAAAGCGAGTTCAATGTTTTAGTAGTTATTTATATAGTAAAAGAATATATTATGCAGGTGTAAAATGAAATCTTTTCATCGGTAGTTTTATGTTATTGTTTGAAAGAAAGTTGAGCCAACCTGCCGGGTTATAAAGATGTATGTTATTTCAACATTTTAAACGAGCTTAATGTCGTTGTACAAATCCAACAAAGACTGAAATCCACACAAGAAAACACAATGTCCATATGGTGAAATCAATCATGAACAAGGAGACTTCAACTAATTTAAATATCGTCAAACGTGTTTTTGTAAAACTTCGACGACTTTTTAAATTGATTCAGAAAGATGGCTTAGATTAATGGAGTTTAAAGTCCCAGTAAAGATTCTTTCTCTTATATCGAAGCGGTCAGTGCTGTGATGGTGCAGAAAATCGGAGAAAAAATCCCGACTTTCGGCAAACAGTCTGAAAAATTTTCTTACACATATCTTTCCGAGCGCGATTTAAAACAGTTTAGTCTTTTTTGTTTTGTATCTTTTTGTTGGTGGGTGCCTCGATGTACGTCGGTTTATTCCATTATTGCAAAAATTCCTATGAAATGTTTTACTAAATTGATTGTTACTACAAAACCTAAATATTGGATTCCTGTGGTAGAAAAAATAGTATGCTGCATAATTTCGATGTCATTGTTAATTTTTAAATTTTTGAATAAACTATGTTGTATAAATTTATAAATATGAAATACGATGTATAATTAACAATATTAATAATTCTAAATTTGAAAAATACCCAAAACAAATTGCTGTTGTCAGTTTCTCTGAATGTCATGTAATAGTACCTATATTCTTGTTAGATTTATAATTAAAAGCAGTACACGTGTACATAGAAACAAGAAGAGTATCCAAGAATACATCTATCAAATCAGAAAGCAAAAACCAAAAAGACAAAAGTTATGGAAACTAACTTTAATACTACTGTTTTAGAAATCTAGCGAATAATGGCTGACTCTTGACAGGCAAAAATATTACAGGAAAAGTTATGGACCAATTGATTAAGCTTGGTATAAAAAGCTTTTCATTTATAGATTTAAAACCAAATACATCGATCATTAATCATTGTTTGGTTGTAAAAATATTACATTAGTATGTGTGTGTTTTATTTATTTATTTATTTATTATTTTATTTTTTATAGAAAATATCTGTATTTCCCATTTTTCTAACAACATAAAACAACATTACAAGACCTTCACAAAACGTAAGATATTTAACAGAAACTTGCATATAAAATAATATGTAATATTCTGTCAATTTTAATACACATGGTATCGAAATAGAATCCTAATCAAGATTATATTTTGTAGATTATCTGAAAGATTATTTGAGATTCATCATTCGTACCTTTTCTAAATTATAATTTTTTACAATTCGGAATAATCGTTAATTTTTTTTTTTTTTTTTTTTTTTTTTTTTTTTTTTTTTTTGCACATTTAAGAAATATAAATTATTAAATTCTTCCTTAAATTGCAATAAACGTCGGTAAACAAATCATTCACTTGTCATTCTTTTAAAAAACGGTAAACAAAGATATAAATATAAATATCTAGTGTTAAACGGGGATTTTATGTATTATGTTCTGCTTCATATTTGGACTCATACCTCAATTATGATACACACGAAAGGTTATATCTGAAGCTATACGACAAACGTGATGACTTCAATTTTTCCACCGTCAACTTTCTGTTTATTTGCAGTAATATTCCTATATCTGCTGCGTACGGTGTATATGTTTTACAGTTAATACGTTATGGTAGAGCTAGTTCCCTCTACGCGGACTTTCTACAACGGCGCGAGTTGCTTACAAATAAATGTTTGACCCGGGAATATTGCAGGTTTTATGGCCGCCATCACAATAAGTATGAAGTCACTGTATTCAACTTATACTGGATGTATTTTCCTTTCATAGTTCAATTTTTCTTTCTTTTCAAGTTTGATTTTGCACGTAACGAATGAAGATAGCGAGACTAAAAGGGCTTACCCTTTGGAGCACACGGCCTCACTTTCTTGATAGAAATTCAGGTGTATAATATGGTCTGATGTTTTAAACATAAATAGTTTTACGTTATATCGACCAAAAAATTGTTTGCCTTTTACAGTATTCCGATTTGGTTAAATCAGTACTATAACCTAAACGTATTTTATTTACATTCACAAAATTAATTTTCATTAAACTTAGAACATTGTTTCAGAAAAGGAAAACCTCTAAATGGATCATTTTACAATAGCAGCTGCCCTGCCTAATGACCAGATAATATATTTTAATTGACAGGAAGAAGGTGGGTTTTGACAATTCTAAAGTAGTACAGAATTAATGTTACATTGATTGTTATTTAAAATAACGTTATATCTACGTAATTCATGAACAGATAATGGTTAGTTGTAATGTTGTTTAACAGTCGCATAAGCAATATTCCAAAAAACTCTAAAAACAAGTTCATTTAAGTGTACGATGTACGAGTGTGTATTTTATGGTCTGTGCGAAATACCAGACGAGGTAGCAGTATCTTAAATTTTAAAACCGTATGTATTACTAAGTTGGGGTTCGAACCCCGTGAAGACTTTCCGCTTTCACGAGTGCAACAAACGCTGTAACTTCAAGTTTGTTATGGATGTATTTTGTAATAATAAAGTAAACAAATTTTAAATTACCACAATGTGGTTTATTTTAATAAATGACTCTGTTGATGTTAATCAATTCATGAAAAATAAAGATTCATTAATTTCAAACTGTTTGGCTATTGTTTTTTATTATTAAACTTTTCGGTCTAAGTGTCACTGATGAGGAATGAATTTCCGAAATGTGCACATCTGGCACATAAAAATTCAACTGGTATGTCTGTTATATATTGAATCATTTAGACTACAAATCATAATGTTTGTCTTTTTTATTTGTATTTTCTTGCACTTTCTACAAATTTATGAAAATAAGTAATTTTTTCAAAAATATTTTTTTACTTAGATGTTAAAATAAGTTTAAAATTTATTTGTGTAAAAAAACAGTGAAAATCTTATTTAGAGTATATCAGGAAGTCACATCTAATTCAAAATTTTTACGTTTATCAGACCACTACTCCTCGGCCAAGAACCACCCTGGACTCGTGTCAGTTGTGCATCGTTGCCTTTCAATTCAGACGACCCGGCCCTACCCTCCCCCAAAAAAGGCCCCCACGCGTTTTTAACTATCAGTAGTTTATCCATTCATAGCGAGCGAAATTCATTTTCTTATATCTTAAGCTTAGTGAATTCATGTACTTATTTAATATCCAGGTATTTCTTGGAAATTATGCTATTTAGGTTTTTAAACAGAAAATAAAAACAATGAAAAGAGCGTCCTATGTGTAATTACCTTATACCATAACATTTACAATATTTATCAAGTTCTTTTTACTAAGAGGTTTGGTTTGCATGAAACTATTACATGGACATAAAACATTGTATTAGATGTAATGTTTGTCAGATGCTCTTTTATCAAATTATAACTTTTTACATTCTTTTTTGTATTTGTCTGTTTGGAATCTTCCCTTAATTCATTAAACGCAACAAAAGTAATGTGTAACATTGTAATAACACTGCTTATATATATAGAAAATGCATGAAATATCGCATTCATAGTAGTGAATGATAAGTCAGACAAGTTTTTTTTAAGAAAGATAGTACTTGTTTGATATACGACACCGTCGATAGACACGGTTTGTAACTGTAACGGAAATGTTATTTAAAATCATATTCATTTCCTTAAATCGGGACATTGGAATATTTTTCCAATCTTTTTTTCTTCAGATATACGAATATACGCATGTCAAAATAGTGGAATGTTGTTGACTGAAATGAAATATCATTAACAAGAATTACAAATAACGTGACTATATAACAAAATAGCTGTTAAATTTTGATGTGCCATATGTGTACTTTTCGGAAAATCATTCCTCGTCAGTGACACTAGGGATTAAAACCATAAGCAAAAAGTTGAAAGTAAATGAATCCAAAAGAAGTTCCAAAATTCTGTGAATCCAAAACAACAAGGGAATGCTTAGCATTACGGAACAAACCTTAGTTTTACATAAATCGAGAATTTATCGTTTTAAATACAATTGAGACATTTGACTGGGAACAATGTTATAAAAAGCGTTTTCGCGATCTTTTCGAAATTGAAAAGCAAGTCCAGTAAAATTCGTTTACTAAGATAATTAAAAGATTGTTGACATATGACCATTGCAGACAAGGTCAATATTCCAAGGACAAGTTACTTCCCATAATTTGCATTTGTCATATATATAATTATCTAATCCAGTGCAACATTAATAACATATGCCAATTCAGTTTTTGCTTTGGAATACTTTGTATATACATCAACTAAGGGTCAAAGGTTAAGATTACAAACTTAGATGGAGTTTAGTTTAAAGATAAATATTGCAACAAATTTGGATATTTTGACCCATTTGGTACTCTTCAACTGCTGACAGGTTTCAGAATTCCTGATATGGTTTACAAAGGATTTTCTCACATAGAATTAAAGAAAGGCTTATTCAGGATCAAGATGTCTGGGACTTAGTTTACACCGTATTTTAGTAGCAGCTTTTAATCTGTCTTCACTATAGTAAAAAATAATGATGTGGGGTTTTCAAGTTTTTCTTGTCTTCGTGATGCAGTCAAAAACGTGATCATTTCCAGCTAAATTTCAGTATTTTCTGTACTTTGATTTCATAATTTTGTCGTTAAAAATTTAACAGAAATACCTGTTTAATTTTGATGTGGCGTATGTGCACATTTCGGAAATTCACAGAATGGTTGGAAAAAGATAACTACAATTTTCCAGTTTAGTTTATTCTATTTAGATATATCAAACTTTTAATTGTCACGAGAGTCTTTAATCCCTAGACAATCCCAATCGCCAAACAAGCATCTGAATCCAATTAACACCAAAAATCGATTTGCTCGGAAAAGGTTGAAGGCAATGTCTCTATTGGTATTAGGACAAATAATTTTCTTGACACTAGTTCATCTTACATCTGTTATTATGTTTTGTCAAAGGTTGTCTCCCTTGTATCTATGATTGATCAAATATGGCGGTTGATAAGGAAAGACAAAACTGGGTGACTTCATTTTATGCTTTATGTATACTTAGTGACGGTTTAAAGGATTATGTTTACAAAACACTGGAAACATTTCATCAAGATTTATATAAAAAGTTAGCAACTTTGCAAAATTGTGGTGATAACTGTTCTAAAACAAGATCAGATCAGACACAATGGTGTCATACATGTTGTACCTGGAGGGATGAGTTACAGAAATATTTCAATCAAGGAAAACGACCTAGAACACAGTACTCTGAATTAAACTCGAGTAATTGGCCTATTTCATTTAAAGAAATAGCAAAAGTGTATATCCAAAATTTACACGTCCGAGACTACAAGACAGATGTGATATTGGACATACAAAACGTATTGTTACTGTTTGAATGCTGCTCAATTTTTAATATTCCTAAAGATTTAATACAGAAACTTCGTAAGGAACGAAATTACATATGTCACAACAGTGAATCTAAAGTCAGCGATATGAACCTCAACAAATGCTTTTTCCATTTATTTCCACTGCTGCATCAACAATCTGTTAAAAGTACAGAATCAGGAAAAATTGGTTTGGAAAAATTAACACTTTTGAAAGAAAAAGGAGCCATAGATTATTTATCAAAAGAGTTTGGTACTGAAAGTAGTACACATTTGTTAAATTTAATTACAGCACTAAAAAGTGAAACCGATGATCTTAGACAAGAATGCAACAGCATTCAAACACAAATTTCTCTAAGAAAACTAAGAAAAAACGGTTGAAAAAAAGTTTTCTTTAAGAAAAAAGTTTGTTTGTCCCACATTCATCATCATTTTAGTCTTAGTTGCATGGTTAATCAATCCAGTAGACAGACCAAAACACCAAGTTCAAAATACAGGTAACCAAATAATTAAATTCGAATTCTGAAAGGGTAAAATATCTATTAATGCAATTAGTTTTTTCAATAAAAATAATACTTAGTCAAATATCATTGGGAACAGTCAATTTTTGAACATTTTCAGATACCGCATGCTCAGTATTTACTTAAGATTTAAAACCATCTGAAAAAAAACTTCTACAAGAGAAGTATATGCTGTAAGTTAAAACAACGACAATGTAAAAAAAATAAGCGTATCAGTCACATTTTGACAACGGGAATAATTGAATTGGCTTGTTTAGATCAACTACAACAACGTGGTTGCTACATAAGTTTTTCTTTATTGATTGTGTGACATTGTTCAAAGTTACAAAGGACAAATCGTCTACTATATTATTAAATGTTTAATATATGTCTGCATGTACATAATGTTATAAAGTGTACTGACTTGGATTGGAGCCAATAACATACTTGTATGGTAAAACGTTTGCTTGTATAAATTTACTGATCTATAATTTTAAGTTGTAACCAAAGGCCCACAGTGACCGGTACTACTTAATCGGAAAATGAAATAGATTGCTGAATAGATATAATTTTGACGTAAGTTCTAGTTTTAAAAAAAGTTTGGACATATTTATTAAAATAAGGTCATAAAGTTGCTCAAGTGGATTAAAATAAGTTTTTTCCCAAGAAATCGGCTTTATTTAGCTGCTAATTGCATATAGCGCTAAAACATATATTAAGCGAAAAAAGATACAGAAAAACCCTTTACGTATTTTAAATTTCCAGAGTTCTACTTTGTATATACCGAATTTCATCAACAAATAAATATGTATGGCCATTTGTCGGTTTCTTTTATTTATAGACCATTTTGGATTTAGGATTTGACCTGAATAACACAAAACTTAAATCTAATCCTCCTAGGATCTTCCACGCTAACTTCGGTTTCATTTGGTTAAGTAGTTTCATATATATATATATATATATATATATATATATATATATATATATATATATATATATATATATATATATATATATATATATATATAAAAATTCTGATTTAATCTTTATCCTAAAAGCAATAAATTTGACAACTATTCAGGAATCCCTATCGCGAACCTCATTTATCTCATATTACCTCAAACTCATGCTAGTTAAAACATTGTGTGTTATTCTATTGAGTATTAAGTAAGGTTGTTAGGTAAAAATAGTAAAAAAAAATAAAATTTGAACTTTTAAATGGGGAGAGATGAAAAATGATTAATATTATGAAGTACTCAGATTATATTCTGTCAAAGAAAAGAAATAAATTATACAGATAAAAATTCTGAAAATCAGCCAATCATCATTTGCATACATGTATTTATTATTACTGGTTAACAAATACTCATAGAATTTTTTTGTATCAAGTGTTAAAGATTTATGCTATTTATGTTAAATATTTTGCTATCTTACAAATATGGCTGCTGTTAAAATAAAAAAATAAAACATATATATATATAATTACCAACCTACTGGTTTGGGGGACTTTTTTATCAGTGTCCTGATACAGGAACTCTTGCTTAGATTGTTATTAACCCATGTGTTTATTAGACACATTGAAACCTTCACCTGTAATCAACAAGATGTAACTTAAAATTTGCGAAATTGATTTACAGGTTTACAAAATTATTTAATTACTCTTGTTAATAATTAAATAAGTTCATTTGGAAACTGTTATTTGCCATAGTTAGGATTTCACTCCAAAATTTTGGAATAATGAAAGCATAGAACATCCCTTAAATTTTCAAAAATAAGAATTGTTTATTCGTTCGTAAGATTCTCATGCTATTTATTATAATAAAATAATAATAATGATAAACATTTATATCAAATGTAAATTTGAAACTGACAACCATACTGGTCTTTTTTAAGGTATGCATTTGGTCTACATAGAGCATATGATTTTATTAGATTTGGGTATTCACTTTCCTTGGGTACACATTTATTCTGTGATGTTTTACAAATCCTTCCGCGTCACTGCTTTTGTAGCGCCATAGGTAACTCCCAGAACGAGTTTCACTAGGATCAAGTGTAGGTTACAAATTTTAAGAGTTATATGAATTTTATGACGATTTGGGCATCATTTTGTTCTTTAGAAAGGGTACAGACAATTTACCGCATTAGTGTGCTTCTTCTTTATGTTCCATTACTGAAAAAGAGAAAAACAAATATAGGCCCATGTGAAACTAACTCACGTGTTTTATTTTCTACTGTACACAACAATTGCTAATGAACCATTCGTAATTGTATATTTAATTTTAACAATAGACTTTTAAATTATTAACGATTAATTTCTGAAGATGCATTGTGTTGTTAACAACCAAAATTTACACGCCATTGAAATGATTACCTTGAAGAACTGTTTAGCAATCATGACTATTTAGGATCAATTTTTAACCTTCGAATACGGTATATATTGCTTTTTCTGGATCAAATTGTTAGAATAAATATTACCTTACAAATTTATTTCTTCATCTAGGAATTAATTACAATCTGTGTAACAAAGATATCATTTCGAGATAAAAACACAACAATAAAACAAACATACCAGTCCTTGTTAGGAATTATTTGATAAGAGGCTATGGCGATTTAATATAATATTTAACAAAAATACCTGTTTAATTTTGATGTGCAATATGTGCACATTTCGGAAATTCATTCCTCATCAGTGACAATAGTGAAAGATAAAAAGTTCTAAAATTATATGAATCCAAATCCAGCTAAGGAATGCTTTGCTTGAGGAAAACAAACCTTAGTTTCAAATGAGTTTCAAAAATTAAGACAACTAAAATTTTTTGCGCATTTCTGACAGCACAAAGTACTGCTTACTGAGTTAAGTATACTCTTAGAGAGTTTAATTCCACTAGCAGCGGTACCTGCTCAAGTGTAGTAAATATTTTTTAAAAAAGTTGACCGCCTAGTTGGCATTACTTTTTGCTGTCAGAAAATGTACCATGTAACAAACGTTCAGCCGTCTTAATTTTTTAAACTTATTGAAAACTAAGGTTTGTTCCCTCATGCAAAGTATTCCTTAGCTGGATTCGGATTCATTTGATTTTGGATTTAAATGTTTAGCTTATCTTTTTTATCTATCAACATTTTTGGCCCCTAGTGTCACTGATAAGGAATTAATTTTCGAAATATGCACATATTGCACATTAAAATTAACATCGGTATTTTTGTTAAACATTCTGTAATTTTTTAAAAAAAATTTCGTAACAAATTTCTTTTCATTCATGTTGAACAATTTCTTTAAGGCTGCATGTCAATGGCCTTTAAAGATCCATGGAACAACGATGTAAATGTGGACGTTTATTTAGACGAATCCTTGCAATATTACAGGAAAGAAGTGGTTGCTAGACTATGTAACAACAAACATGACTTCACCAAAGAGAGGGATCCTTTTTAACAGCAGATTTAGGGTATGGAAAGACAGCTTTCATTTCTAATATATTATGTTCGAATTCGTCATCTGATGAATTTAATCTACGTGAAAAAATTGTTGCATTTCATATTTGTAAATATGACGTTTTAAGTACGCAACAACCATACAAATTTATAAGGAACATAGTTGGTAAAATTTCGTTTGAAATCCCCGAATTTAAAGAGGAAATTTATAAAATCAATCAGACGCTAGACCAACAACGTTGTTCAGAAGATCCATTTGGTTGTTTTGACACTGGCTTAGTTTTTCCATTTAAGAAAATTGTTAAACAGAAGAAGCACATAATTGTTATTGATGGACTTGATGAATGTGATGAAATGATCTCTTCCGAAGGCATTTCAATTGTATCAATTTTAATAAAACGAATAGAGAAAATTTCCTGATTGGATCAAGTTTCTTGTAACAGCTAGAAATGTATCGTCCATTACATCAAGATTTTCGTCATTACACCATATCAGCCTTGAACCAACGAGTTATGAACATATTCAAGATGTACATTTATATATAGATAATCGTTTAACAGATCGATTTGGTCGAATTTTTGATGCTGAAAGTTTTCTTGATCGACAAAATCTTATTAGCTCTATCATAACTGCAAGCAATGCAAATTTCTTGTATATTCGTCATTTGCTTGATTTTTATATTATTGGAAATTCTACGAAGGGTATTGAAATTCCTTTATCACTTAAAGAATTATATTTGCAAAACTTTGAACGACTATTTTTACGAGATGAACAGTCCTTTCCAATAGCAAAAATTATATTTGAGATCATGTGTGCGTCTTTTAATCCATTGAAAGAAAACGAAATTGTTAACATTGCATTACTGTCGTCTTCATTTACAAAAGAGATGTTATTTAAAACTTTGAGGAAAATGTTAGGTCATATCATACACCATCATAATAATGAAATTTCATTTGTTCACCAAGCAGTTAAAGATATTCTAATGTCCTGAAAAACTAAAAATAGTGCTTTTTCTATATCATTAGCAGAAGGCCATAAACATATTGCTAAATATTATATTCACAAACTTAAAAGTTACGATTTTTCAAACCAAAACATAAATTCTCAAATTGACATGAAAATTTCATACATGGTGTTTTTCGTTCCTAATCATATTTCAATGGCAAATGACAAAATCATGGAAAGGGAATTTATAAGCACTTTTTAAATTAAAAATCAAAAGTATAACTTTTATAAATGCCACTGACACTTTACTTCACCATCTGTCAAGAATAATAAATGATTACACGGCCATGAAAATTTGGTGCTTAGTTTCATCTGTCGATGTTAATGCAAGAAATAAGGCCAATGTGAGCTCAGCTTTCATTGCGGCCGCGTACGGACATACAGAAACGTTACGTGCGTTAATTGATCTTGGAGGGGACATGACCTTCAAAGTGAAGAGTCCAAACAATAGTCTATGTTGCATTGATATAAAAGACGTAAAGCTTTTTCATTATTACGGGTACACATTATTGCACATATCGTCTCAGAATGGACATTTTCAAACCGTAAAATATTTGATTAATAAAATGAAACAGCTAATGTTTGAGAAAAACAGTTTTGGTTCGACACCATTTCATCTGGCAGTAGAATATGGACATGAAGACATCGTTAAACTGTTTTTAGACAATGGTTATACAGATGTTGATCAATTATCATTACATCACGCAGCCATGAACGGTCATCTAACCATTGTTGACTTGCTTCTTCAGAAAGGAGCTGTTGATAGTTGTATGAGGTGCGATGGTACTTTTTATTGGCTACCAGAAAATGAAACTAGACTCCAGAGTTATTTATCTCATACAGGCGGATTTCAAAACTAATTTTCAAGATGATTGGCATATGATTAAATGTGAAACAGCTATTGAAGCATCGGTAAAAAATGGACATTTTATGTTTTTGAACGACTTGTTAAAGAAAACATAAATGGTTTGGATTGTACAGAATATGGAGGTAGAACTGTTTTAATGACGGCAATAAAATATAACCGTCTAGATATCTTTAACGTTTTGCTAAAAAAGGGTGCTTCTGTTGCTAACAAATGTCTGGACCAACCGATTTTAAAGTTTAAAGAAATGTTGAATTTCAAAGAATCTGATCAATACATCCAAGGACAGTGTAAATTGTATACATCTGTGGCTCACTTTATTGCTTTACACGATCGTCGCGAAATGGCCGAAATTGTAAAACACAAATATGGAATAAAATGGCATTATAAGGATAATGAGGGAGCCAATTCACTCCATTATGCAGCTTGCCACAATAGTTTATCCATGATTGAATTTCTTATTGAAACAATAAAATTGGATATATGTGGTCGGACAAATAATGGCTCCACACCATATCATTCCGCGGTTACATGTAAATCGTACCAAGCGCTCGGCTTTTTAAATAGAATCAGACCTATAAAAGTTGAATGTCTCATCGACAGATTTTCAAATACTATTCTAGATTATGCCTTGATGGATAAGCTGCCTGATAAACCACAAGGTTATTTCTCCAGTAAAGACTTGCTCATTGATACCATCATGGATATTTGTACAAGTCATAATATATTTTCTACGCAAAAAATAAAATTACAAGCTGTTCAAAAAGCAATAAGGAATGGACATTTTGCTGAGCTTAAACATCTGAGTGTCTATTGGGATTTTCAAGAGACAATATTTGAAAACATTATGTTAAAATCTCTGGATTATGCATTCAGCTTCCTGCCTGATATCTCGAATGTTAACTTGCCATTTTATCTGCGGGTGTTTACTTCACCAACTGGTTCAGTGGAACCACCAACTTCTCCTTATGATAAAATGATTATTTGGCTGTTACAAGAACAGTGGTCATTGGGTATCATTACCATAACCAATATAAGACAGTACATCAAAATAGCGGTAAAACAAGGACGATATCATATTCTGATAAAACTTATAAAATTTGTTCCTTTACTAGAAGGTGTAGATGCATTTGATACTATGCTTGCCTATGGAGACGGTAGTCTTATACAAAACGACTTCATGCCTACATGTTTTGTTGTATGTAATGAACGAAATGCAAAATATCCACTTCATAGAGTGGTTATGAACAAAAACAATCAATTTTGGCGATATTCTCCTCATTACAACAATTTCTTACAAAAAACATTATCCAATTTCACAGCAGAGTACCTTGATTCGTGTTTTGACAATGACGGCTTTAACATTCTTCACAGAGCTATCCTTGGAGGACATATAGCAGCTGTTGAATTCCTTATTGAACGAGGGATGTCTCTTGATGTAAAACCGAAACAGAAAAAAGACATTTTATTAGAACTAATGATAAATGCACCTTATCCATGTGATATGAAATCTTTCAACTGTAAAAATCCAATTTTTTATAACTGTTACCTAAGTATTTCATTTATCGGAGAAACCGTATTTTCTGCAACTGAGATAACATCAAACACCGACTTCACAATTAATTTCGACAGAACTGCTTCTTTCATTCTGAGTTCATATAAAAAAATGAAATTTGAGTACAAAATTTGCAATAATCAGAAAACTGAATTAAGTGCAATTCATATAGCTACAGTCAATGGACTGGTAGGTTTTCTCAGTGCTGCAAGAACATTTCACGGAATCTTTATCTTGGAATGCTCAAATAGACATGGAATAACACCTTTGTTTTTAGCAAAGATGTTTGGCAACCATGAAAGTGAACGATTTATCAGGAATAGCAATATTTTTGCTTCCTTAAAATTACCAGAACAAATAGCAGAAATAACCTTAATTCTAAAAATGTTTCTTGGATTTTTAATTCCTTTTCCCAAAAATCCATCTATTTGGTCTTGTAAAGCTCCAAAGACTATTCTTCCTTTATGGCGGTCAACCGAACGAATAGAAAGTTGTTCTGACCAAATTCATCAGGAAATACATAACATGACATTAGACCACGCCATTTTAAATGTAATCCTACCAGGCATTAAAACTAATTCAAAATTTAAAAATGTTTCGCACTATTATCATGAATTTAAGTGGAAACTTTATCCGGAAATCTCTCCAAAAGAATTTCTTATCACATCGAGAATTGTTGTGTACGGACAATACAATTATTCAATGATATACCAAATTGTTAAACGCATACACCCTATGATCTCAGCAATGAGGTTACATTCTATTGCAAGTTTAAACGTTTCCGTACAAAGATATATGTATAATATCTGGTTACAGAATGTTAGACATGAGAAGGAAAAATACAACAGTATTATTAATATGTGGTTCAAACTGCGATACGAGACTAATCTGAAATGTAATATATACCCAACCTTTTTCACCGACCGTGCAAAAAAAATGAAAAAGCGTTTCTTCTCATTGTGCACTGGAGACATTCTGTCATTGTATTTAAAATTCGATTACTTCAACGTGTTTCAAAATAAAGATACTTGGATTTTTTCATGTTTAAGGGAACGGCGAAACACAGTTTGCGATTTTTTTAGAGTGCAACATGAATTGTCGGACTTTCCACTTACTAGGTAATAGTGGCTATTTAGTATGTGTGGGTTTTGATTTCCCAAAATGATCATGTTAAAGAAAGAGACAAAATACATAAAAAATTCGAGATGAAATAAAAATTCGTAAACTGAGAAATAATTTGATTTAAATACTTTTATCTAACCTTGTATTAACATTAACAAAAACAAAATAATTAAGAAAAAAAATCGATAAAATCGTTGTTTCTTCTTAAGTATTTCAGATACGTAACGCGATATCCTACAAAAAGCAAGATCACTGATGGCTGAGAAATATCAAGTGTTGCAACAATTGTTGAAGGAAATCTATTTGTATATAATTATAAAAATATTCCCTTTGGAAAACACAATTGAGTTGGAACTAAGTTGAAAATTTCTCTGTCTAAAAAGTGTTGTGCAAGCGGTCAATTTTTCTAAGCATTTTCTGTTAACTCCCGTTTACGTTTTTCAAGTATAGACCAGAAGCATATTTCAGGTTGCAGTTGACACAATGTGTTTTCAACACAATTGTTTTACATTTTTATGAAAGGGAATTCAATGATTCAATAAATACATGCATTTTTCCTATTTTAATTGTTAAATTTAGAAATGTTTAAATTAAAAAAATATATATTTGAGAATAATGTATAAGAATTATTTTTATTTACATTCTCTTGTGCTCATTTATGCAAACCTAGATAAATCAAGACTCTTAAAAGTTTTAGAACCATCTTTACAATATTGTTGGTAAGTATAAAGTCACTAGGACCCTCTTTACAATATTGTTGGTAAGTATAAAGTCACTAGGACCCTCTGTACAATATTGTTGGTAAGTATAAAGTCACTAGGACCCTCTGTACAATATTGTTGGTAAGTATAAAGTCACTAGGACCCTCTTCACAATATTTTAGGTGAGTATAAAAACACTAGGACCCTCTTTACAATATTGTTGGTAAGTATAAAGTCACAAAACCCTCTTTACAATATTGTTGGTAAGTATAAAGTCACTAGGACCCTCTGTACAATAATGTTGGTAAGTATAAAGTCACTAGGACCCTCTGTACAATATTGTTGGTAAGTATAAAGTCACTAGGACCCTCTGTACAATATTTTAGGTGAGTATAAAGTCACTAGGACCCTCTGTACAATATTTTAGGTGAGTATAAAGTCACTAGGACCCTCTTTACAATATTTTAGGTGAGTATAAAGTCACTAGGACCCTCTGTACAATATTTTAGGTGAGTATAAAGTCACTAGGACCCTCTGTACAATATTTTAGGTGAGTATAAAGTCACTAGGACCCTCTGTACAATATTGTTGGTAAGTATAAAGTCACTAGGACCCTCTGTACAATATTGTTGGTAAGTATAAAGTCACTAGGACCCTCTGTACAATATTTTTGGTAAGTATAAAGTCACTAGGACCCTCTGTACAATATTGTTGGTAAGTATAAAGTCACTAGGACCCTCTGTACAATATTGTTGGTAAGTATAAAGTCACTAGGACCCTCTGTACAATATTTTTGGTAAGTATAAAGTCACTAGGACCCTCTTTACAATATTGTTGGTAAGTATAAAGTCACTGTATCTAATTCATACTGGATATATTTAACGTCCCTTAGTCTCATGTTCCTTTCATTACGTCCCATAGTTCTATGATTCTTTCATTATCAAATTTGATTTTGTATGCGGCGGATGTAGCTTGCTAGACAGAAGATGCTTACCCACTTGAACCATCCGACCACATTTTCCTAGTAAGTGTTAACATGTTTAACTAAACTGCCAGTTTTCAAAGTTTTACTTTGCTTTTAGGATGTGATTTAGACATCGACTGGTATGTTTGTGATTGATTTCATTTTTACTGTGTTTTGATAAAATCTGAAAATATAGGAAATTAATAAAAGAATACAAAATACCTTTGAAATTCTAAGAATTGACCTTGTAATTTTACCTGTCGACCTACATAACGTAATATGATTCATGACAAATTGAAACAACTTTGCTGGTAAATATTTGTAAAAAGTTACGTTAATGTCCAATAAGAAATGTAGAGCGGTCACGAAATTGATGAACCGACTGACGAACTGAAATACTGGTGAATTGGACAGAAACATAATAATCTCTAAAACAAGCTTGTCCTTTCAACAAACTATCATAATACAGCTACAATGTACATGAGCCAAATTTGTTGAATACATTATGTTCTAGATAAAATAAAGAAATACTGACAGAATTCAAATTTTTAAGTTTGGCATCTATGTGTACCCTTGGAAGTAGAGTGGGGTAATGGAGTTTTACGCCCCAGTCAAGATTCTTTCACTTATTTCGAGGGGGTCAGTTCTCGGATGGTGCAGGAACTGACAAACTTTCTCACACTAGGATCCTTCATGAGTTGGATTCGAACCCAGGCTTTGAGAGGCGCTGTGGTCCGTGTGTACCCTTTGGGGTTAGTTGTCAATTAAAAGTGTGGAGTGGAAAAATAGGGTTTTAAGTCCCAGTCAAGATTCTTTTACTTATTTCGAGGTGGTCAGTTCTAGGATGGTGGAAGAAACCGAAAGTGCCCGGAGAAAACCACCGACCTTCGGCAAGCGAACTGACAAACTTTCTCACACTAGGATCTGTCCCGAGTGGGATTCGAACCTAGGCGGTGAGAGGCACTGTGATCCGTAGGAGCGCGTTTTAGACTACTCAGCCACCGTGGCCCCTCAATTATAAATAGTATGTTCTGTAAATGTGCAACAAGACACAAGAATTAAAAAGTTAACAAACTTTAGTATTTTCCTAGATAACACAATAGTCCCTTTCTGAGCTAACATGGAATTAAAGTGTAAATAAAAATATTGAAAATCGTTACTCAAAGCTCTGTTAGCGTAACACGATAATAAAAACTCAAGTTTGATTTTATTTTTCTTAAGTAGGCAATCAAAACAAGTCATTTGTAAAATAGTTATATTTATGTATAGTATCCACAATTTTGTCAACATACTAGAAATACGAGCTTATTTAAAATATCTTTTTATTATAAAATTTGTTAAGCTAATGAAGCTCTAAAAACGAGGACCGTTTTGAACCACTTTGCTCTTTAAAGCTTCTTTTGAGACCGATAGCGTTATATGATCTGTTTGACCTGTAAATGCTATTGATCACGTCACAGAATTTTTCTAAGCATTTAAACATATAACGCCATTTATGATTTTCAAATAAACCACACAAGTATGTCGCACAACGTCCAATTTTTTAAATATAGGTCAGTTTATAAACCAGAGGCTCAGAAGGCTGAGCCTGTATCGCTCCCCTGGGCCAGGTAATCTTAGTAGTAGATGTTTAAATCATTCCTGTAAAAATTTGGTTTAATTTAAACCAGTAGCTTCAGAGGAGATAGTCAAAATATGCTTATCCCATAGGGTCCAATGTTAAACAATATCCTATACGTGTGTCCAAGTTTTTTGGCAAATTCAAAAAAAAAAACTTTTTGGCAATCTATGGAAAGGACCTTTCATACATCATTCCTGTAAAGTTTGGTTTAATTGGCTTCAGTAGTTTCAGAGGAGAAAGCCAATATATGCTTCTCATAGGGTCCAATGTTAAACTATGTCCTGCGCTGGTGGCCATGTTTTTTTTTTTGTTTTTTTTTTGGCATATCCGGAAAATTTTGGCTATCCTGGTAAACAACCATCCATACATCATTCCTGTAAAGTTTGATTCAATTTGCTTCAGTAGCTTCAGAGGAGATAGCCAATATATGCTTTTCCCATAGGGTCCAATGTTAAACTATGTCCTGTGCTGGTCGCCATGTTTTTTGGCAGATTCAGATAATTTCGGCTATCTTAGTAAAGGACCATCCATACATCATTCTTGCAAGGTTTGATTCAATTGGCTTCAGTAGTTTCAGAGGAGATAGCAAATATATGCTTTTTTCCATAGGGTCCAATGTTAAACAATGTCCTGCGCTGGCAGCCATGTTTTTGGTGGATCCGGGAAATTTCGGCAAATAAGTAAAGGACCATCTTTGAAATTTGCTTCAAATTGGTCCAGTGGTTTCAGAGGAGACAGTCAAAATGTGAAAAGTTTACGGACGGACGGCGGACAACGATGGACGCCAAGTGATAGCAAAAGCTCACCATAGCCTTCGGCCAGGTGAGCTAAAAAGAAAGAAAGTTAATTAACAGAAATTGCAAATAAAAACATTTAGCTGTATAGGTATGACTTATTATTTTAGAAATAATGTAATAATTAGGTAGCATAAATAACAGTCAGCATATTGACTGAACTGTGAATCTTTGATATACAAACACAAGTATAAGAAAACTTGAGCATGTTTAAACTACATTAATGTCAGATATGACATAAATATGCATGAAAGTATATTTTGTATTTACTGTGTAATTAGATGTACATACTGGTTTGTTGTGTTTTCGTCTTGTTTTCAGTTAGATTTCTTGTTTGTTAGATTTTTCGGCTTTCTCTCAGTGCCCTCCTAGCACAAAAACTTCGTGATGTCTTCATATGTGAAAGAAGCTTAACTAATATGTAAAATTTGAAAAAAAAAATTATACTAAATATTTTCAGGCGACAGTTTTTTATAAGTGTTCAACACTTGTTGCTGAATCCTATTTGTCATACTCCATATTGTTTTCCTTTCAATATGTATTTATTGAATTTGACGAATAAAATATGTTTAATAATAATAATAATATGTAAAATACTATATAATATCAGTTGCTTGTGAAAGGTCAGTTTGCCCAGTAACATCATCTATTGCAATCAAGGAATAGTAGACTAAATGTTTTAAAGGAATAATTTTTGGATAACAAAAAAGAAAACGTGACAATTTAAATTACATAATATGGCTTGAACATTCATTTATTTGACAAGGGACCCAATTTAGGCTAGTTGCACACAAGGGTACTTGATTGTTTTCATTTTATTTCCTAACAGCCATACCAGATGTCATTTCAAATCTACATAAACTTATATTCTGCACATCAAGGTCCTTGTTGTCAATAAATTAGTACCAAAAGTAAACTGTTTACATAAATTTAATAAATGGTTTAAATACATAAACAAGAGGCCCATGGGCCTTAACGCTCACCTGAGGATATGGCCAAAATCATTGGCAAAAACACATACAATATTCTAATATACATGCCTATACAAAAGGTTAAATAGTTTCTAAGATAATTAACAATTTCTGGCTTTTTAAGCACCTATGACCTTGACCTTTGAATGTATGACCTTGAGTCATATATCAAAATGATCGTCACGTCACTACCTACAATATTCTGATATATATGTCTATACAAAAAGTAAATAGTTTCCAAAATAATTAACAATTTCAGGCTTTTTATGCACCTATGACCTTGACCCTTGAACATATGACCTTGAGTCATATATCAAAATGATCGTCATGTCAATACCTACAATATTCTGATATACATGCCTATGCAAAAAGTTACAGTTTTCAAGATAATTAACAATTTGAGTCTTTTTATGCATCTATGACCTTGACCTTTGAACGTATGACCTTGAGTCATATATCAAAATGATTGTCATGTCAATACCTACAATATTCTGATATATATGTTTATACAAAAAGTAAATAGTTTCCAAGATAATTACAATTTCAGGCTTTTTATGCACACATGACCTTGACCTTTGAACATATGACCTAGAGTCATATATCAAAATGATTGTCATGTCAATACCTACAATATTCTAATATATATGTCTATACAAAAAATTAATAGTTTCCAAGATATTTAACAATTTCAGGCTTTTTATACACCTATGACCTTGACCCTTGAATGTATGACCTTGAGTCATATATCAAAATGATCGTCATGTCCATCTTTACAATATTCTAATATATATGCCTATGCAAAAAGTTAACAGTTTTCAAGCTAATGCACAATTTTAGTTTTCATAAGCAAAAAATAACATTTCAGGGGCAACAACTCCTATTTGCATTACCATATAGTTACGAAACTTTGTATCTTTTTGAATTTTGTTATTCTGAACATTTTCACAATGTTTTAATATTATATATCTTTAAAATTTTTGAAGAAAATAGCCTTAAACTGCAAAATTACAAACTAGGTCATGACCTTGAACTTTGACCCTGACCCCATTTTGAAGGTTATTTTAAGAAAAAGTCAAAACTGAAAACCCCATGTCATTATCTGTTCAAGTAGTCAAGTTATAACAATTTGAAGCCATTTTACGAAATTTTAAAATTAAACGCAAAAACGCGTAACCCATTTTTCGACCAAATTTCATGAAATGAACAAACTATAGGCTTAAGACCCTAGAGAAGCCAAATATCACATCAGATTTTTTCTCCCATCATCGGTTTCAGAGAAGAAGATTTTTTAAGATTTTTGGACTCCTAGGTCACCTTGACCTAGTTTTGGTAGCCATTGCAATGCCATGAACAAATCTGAATTACACCAGCCCATATATGCTTCTGACCAAGTATCATTGAAATCTGTCCAGCAGTTTTGGAGGAGAAGTCGAAAATAGGTGTTAACCACGCACACACGCACTCACGCACACACACACGCACATACACACGCCGCGCCATGCCATAAGCTCACATGACCTTTCGGTCAGGTGAGCTTAAAATGGTAACATAATAGACAAAAATAAATAAAGATAAAAAAATTAAAAATTTAAAACAAAAACGAACAGAACGATAAAAAGCAAAACCATTTATTCAAAATGTGTTACAAAGTGCATATAAGGAAACAGATAATAAATTGAAAATGTTAAAATTTTTAATATATAAATAATAAGAAGACATAATCAATTCAGATCCCCCGCTCTACTAACTTTATATTTTCTACATATAGTTTCAATGATTACAACTTTTATTTAATATCATGTTACACTTATTGAGTCTTTTGTTATCTTAACAATGATTGGAAAACTATAATTTTTTTAAATGACATTTCATATTTTAATCAAAATATCCACAATATCCATAAGTAGTAAACATTTTTCATCAGTAACACATGAATAGAACTTGATTCTTTTTCTCATGTTTTTTTCAATTTTTGTTGTTGATATTGATGTTGTTGATGTTGCATTCATTGAAAACAAAAGTGATTATAAGCTATTTAGGCTTAAATGCATATGTTAAAATATATAACATCATTTTGAAAAACAGGAAATAATCAAAGAGAAAATTTGTTCATCATAATTATCATCATCTCATCACCATCACAGAGAAAAGTTGTTGGTTGAAAAATTCTACAAGTAATATGCTATTAATGAGAAAAATATATATATGTGACAATGTAATAATTACTATTATATATCACTAATTTTGCTCACTTTATGATATTCATTACAAGTATGTTCCACTGTATGAAAATCATCAAGAGCAAGTTTTCATCATCATCAGCATCAGCATTATCAACACCATCATCATCATCATTAAGAAAATTCAACATCATCCCTAGCATAAATTTAACATCATCAGCAGCATACATCATCATCACTGTCATCAGCAGCAGTAGCATTATAATCATCATCCCTTTTTTTAAATATTTGTATAATGAATAACAAATGTTTATTTTTTTCAGAAAAATAAAATCCTACACCAAAATACCCACCCAATATAAAGAACTCCATCAAAGATAACAGTAAATTGATAATAGGCACAAAAAAGAATTTTCTCAAAATCAGTGTTTTCTTTTTAAAATTGACATATTTACCCCCAAAAATACTGAACCACTTAAAAAACCATGTACATATGTTAAACTTCTTTTAATAATTGCATGATATCTAGAATTTCTACAGAAAATCCTATAAAATAAATAAGCAAGTGCATTTTCTCAAAATGTACATTTTTCATATAAAATATGCATTTTTATTAAGAAATACTAAAATTGCAGGTATTAAAATGTTGCAGAGAAATATGTTAACACTTTTGAAGTAATAGCACTATTTCTTTTTGGAATAAATTTATTATTATTAACTTACTATTCTTTAATCATAATATAAAAACATGTAACAAACTTTAATGCAAAAGGTTAACATTGTGTTCTTGATGATTTTTCTGATCAATAAATTATGTAAAAACATATACACATGTTTAAAAATAAATTAGAATAATAATTTCTTTAAATAGAATGAAAAATTCTGAAGAATTTTTACTGTTTGAAAAACTTTTAACAGAAAAACTTAACATTGTACTTGTGACGGACAAATTAAAGAATGGACAGAACCCATTTCTATATCCCCCGCCAACTTTGTTGGAGTGGGGGATAAAAAGGCACTTTCGTAATGTGTTATAGATTATCCATATAATATCTAAACACTGATTTAACAATGTGCAGAATGTACAATGTAACTACATCATACATAAGGCATTGTCATGAAAATATAAGTACACTGGTACTTACATAATACATAAAATACTGCAATAACAATGTCCATAAGGAAAACAATCACTTTATACTAGGAATACACTATCAAGACAATGTTCAAGGGAAAAGAACAACTACATAATACAAAATTTCTACAATGACAAGTCAAGAATGTTCAATGATATTAAAGTAAGTCACTGATTTTATACGTTGTCAAAAGTATTGAAACAAAAAATATGCAACATTTGCCAAATCCTTAAGCAAGGCTTACCATGTAAATTGAATAACGTAATTCAAAAAATTTTGAGGTTTTTTATTTTCACAAAATTAAGATATTTGCACTCCCATTTTCGTGTCATTGGATGACATTTAATGTATCAATGTACAAAATTAAACGAATTTAATTTTTTCATCTCTGGTTTTATTTCATGCATTCAGTTTGTCAGTCAGTCTCTATGAAATTATCACACAAAACAAAGAAACATTCAAATGAGAAATCTAAAAAGATAAAATCTAAAGACTAAGGATTGGGATACTGATTTAAAGTTAATTTTGTAAATTACAGTTCAATATCTATCATAAAGATTTAAATGCAATATCAATTAACTTGACAATAACAATATACACCGTAACCACAAGTAGAATTAAAACATTCCTGTAAAAAATCCAACTACTGACAGGACATAATTTTATATCATATATATAAACTGGCTTCATGTTTTGTCAGGTAAACAAATAAAATTAATAAATTGTCTTAAAAATCATTTCATCACTAAATCTGGTCATTCACGAATTGTGTGAAATGACCTATAATCTGAATTGTTCCTGCATTTAAATTTAAATTACAAATATATATAGAGCATTAGATGCCAATTTCAAAAATTTAAAAAAGCTTCATAATATGTTAGCTGACGTAATATAGGATTTCTACTATAACAAAAATAAAAAATATGAAACAAAATGGGCATAATAACATGACACTACCATGACAATGCTCAGAATGTACAATGATAATTATGTCACTGATTCCTTATATTGTCAATAGCTTAATGTCATGTTTCAAAACAAACCACAAAAAGTAGTTAAAAAAGACACAAATACGGCTATATTACACATCCATAAAAAATCTCAAATAGTAAAAATTAAAAAAATTACATTGTATATTATATATATTAAGAAATTTACTTATATTGGTAAATATAAATATCTAAATGTAAAAGTAAAAAAAATATCAATTTCTTATAGCAATAAAAATTATCATTGTTGATAAATACAATGTAGTTATCAATATAATATGTATGAATTAGAACTGAACTGGCATAAGACTTGTATAAGGAACTACATTCACTTTGCCTGAAATACATGCATTTATGAAATAGAATGGACTGTCTCAAAAGCATTTATTTGTCTTTCTAGTTATTTTAGACAGTTCACTGTTCTACTGCAATAATGCAAGCTATGCAGTTAAAGGGGATGTCATTCCTTATATTTTCGATTCTTTTTTAACATTTTTCGTACAAATGGCTCCAAAATATACCTTAAATTTATCACTTTCAGAAAAGAATAAACACTTTAATAGCGTTTTTAACAAGAAGCCCAATAGAGCATGTGTTGTTTGTTTGGAACAACTTTAATTTGTTTTTGGCTTTTACTTTTTTAAAATATATCCAATTAATTATACATAAACAAACTCACTAGCAAATTCTTTATTTTTCAATATTTTAAGAAAAATTTCTCATAAATTTCCTTTTAACTGGCAATGTACTTTCTGGGGTGAAGATTGTCAAAGATGCAGACCAAAAATACACCTAATTTGCATATTAAGTAAAACCTGACAAAATGAAAAATTGTACAGAAAAACCTGTTATACATGTATTATTCCCCGACATCTTTTTTCTATGTTTCAAATTTCATTTTGGTACATAAAAGAACCTGTAATGACCATTTATCGGTTTTTGCTAGTTATAGTAACTGCAGCCATCTTGGATTTCAGACTGACATGTTGGATAAAATTTTCAACCCTCACCACCGAAGGACCTTTTACACTAAATTTTCTTTGAATTGGTCAGGTAAATTCAGAGGAGATTTTTAAGATTTATGCTAAAAATACACCTTATTGGAATATTATGCAATTATTTCAATTAGTAATTGCAGCCATCTTGGAATTTGGAAGGAGATGTAGTATACAATTTTTAACCTTTACCAATTGATGACCTTCCACAACTGGCCATGTACTTTTTGAGAAGAAGATTTTCAAAAAATTTGGCTAAAAATAAACTTTATTTGCATATTTATTGTGCAAATAAAAAAATGTATTTATACCCGTTATATATGTTTAATCCCTTGATATCTGTGTTTTGTTCAAATTTCAGCAATATTGGTATCTAATTGTACCGGCACTGGCCCATTATAGGTTTTTGTCATTTATAGTAACTGCAGCCGTCTTGGATTTCAGACAGACACATCGGATACAATTTTCAACCTTTACCACTTAAGAACCTTTCACACTAAATTTCCTCCAAACTGACCATGTACTTTCAGGGGAAGATTTTCAAAGATTTAGGTGAAAATACACCTTATTTGCATATTAAGTATTTATATATAAACAAAAAATGGTACAGGAAAATCTGTTACAAAATATTTACCCCCCCCCCTTCCCGATATCTATTTTCTATATTTCAAATTTCAACTAAATGTAAATAAATGAACCCATAGTGGCCATTTATATTTTTTGCTTTTTAAAGTTACTGCAGCCATCTTTGATTTTGGAAGGAGATGTCAGCTTAAATTTTTAAATCTGTAACAACTAAGGACCTACCATACCAAATTTTATTTGAATTAGTCAATGTTTCAGAGAAGAATTTTATAGTTTACCCACGCAAAGTATATCACTTTTAACCTCTTGTATAAAATAACCTGGTTATATGGCAAAAATGTAACTGACATAATCACCAGGTATATGTCTTGGATTTAAAATTACTAAATAGATAAATGTCAATATAGGATGAAAAATCTATGGTATATATATTTGGTCTACATGGCTACCATCATCAATTATCATGTGTTGAGATCTATATATTTATTTTTTTCATGCCCTTATTATGGACCTCCATTGAATACCTATGGTATCCATCTGAAGAAATGCTATCACATGATACACCTTTATGGGTGTTGGTTTCATTTTAATCAATTTATATGTTTTAGATTTAAAAAATGATAAATATAATAATACATTACATGGTACAGGGTGTAAGATTTAAAACTTTCTTTTACCTCTAGAAAGAACACACATAGTAATGCAAAAATACATGAAAATGTTAGCAAACTATATCCATCTATAAAATTATGATTTTCTTGAATCTAAATCTTTCCATTACAATAAATAAGAAGTACTGCATATACATGTATATTCAAAAATATTGTAAAAAACACATTTAATAAAATAAATGAAAATATATATACAAAAATATAACAATATATGTTTTAACACTGATTGCAATCTTTTCAATCTCTCTTTAAACAAATTGCTTTCAGATACATTACTGTGTCAGCTGTTTTTGAACTTTATAAAAATTATGCAAATTTTATTGAAAGATAATCATTTAATTTAATTGATATGATATTGTATAAGTATTTATTAGTGTGTATTATATTTGGCGCTACCGAGGGTATCAAACATTTAGTGTGTATTAATATTGATGCTGTCATTGTTTCCCTTAGACAGGTGAGCTAAATTTAATGTTGAAGTGTATTAATGTTGACTGAAATGAAAATTAACGCCAAAAGCGCCAATATTAATACACAGAAAAATTAAAACTTATACAGTAATCATAACATTTGCTAGCCAGCATAAATTTTAACTCCAACTTTTATCATTTTGTTGTCTTGCAGGATCATTTAAAATGTCTGTTAAGTTCTTTATATTCTTCAATACAAGAAATTCTTTGCAAAAAACTTATTTCTTAATAAGGTAAGAAACTCCTTTCTGAAACTTTCAAATCTTTCATGTTTTGTATTGGAAAGTATTCAATTCTATTTAATTGTTATAATGTAATTTTTTTTTATAAAAGAGCAATTATCTATGTAAGAACTAAGAACTTATCCCTTTAGTCAGTAAATGAGTTATTTCTTAAATCAGGCGAGTATTGTCCAGGTTAAAGTCTAACACTTTGATTAGTGTAACCAGGTTTTGATAATGAAGTTCTAAATGCAAGGTGTGTGTGTGTGTGTGTGTGTGTGTGTGTGCACACGCAAGCAATATTGGTTCACAACTGTCATAAAGTTTGTAAGAATTATAATTGAGCATTAATAAACTATTGCCATAGTTAAAACATTATGCTTAACTATTGAAATTGTGACTGGATGTAATCCTAAAATCATGTAAATAAATGTGATCTACATTATCCTATGACCAAATATCAACATGACATGAACAATACCTCAAATACCCTTATTAAATAGCACTTATCTTTAAAGCAAACTTGTCTCTTTATTGAGAATGTGAAGTTCTTTTAACTAGTAGGTGATTACTGATCAGGTTTAAGTCTAAGAAGGAATCACTGTAACTAGGACAGACATGATAAGTTTTAAATGTAAGAACAAATGTGTGTGTGTGTGTGTGTGTGTGTGTGTGTGTGTGTGTGTGTGAAATATTGTTACACAACTACCAAAAAGTTACTAATTTTAATTAAGCATTTAAACTTTTGCATAATAATCGAATTCAAAATTGGGATTTAATCATAAAATAATGTGATAGTTTATCTATAATGAAATAAATGTGATGTAGATTACACTATAAAACAAACAACAATATGACATAAACACTACATCAAATAATCTTAAAACATTAGCTTTATTGAGTTGACTTTCTTGAATCTTTTTCAATATGTTCAATCATCACATCAGCTAACAAACGACTCGAATCTAAAAATCAAAATAAGAGTTATATGAATAACCTTGACATAGCACAAATGGCGCATGTTTAAATGACCTTTAACTTAATAATTTTGAAACTTCAATTTCCATCAAGTCTGATTATAATTTTTATCTTCAATATAAATGATGATTTATAATGTTGGTTTTAAGTTTGTATAACAAAAGTGAAACTTAATTTCACAATCTCAAAATTTAATTTCTTCAAACTATCATAAGATAGGTATGATCACATTTGATCACACTTTCTAAAAGTCAGGAATCAAATCAGGACCAACAAAAAAAAATAAAATTGTCAAATTTTAATTAATACAATATTTTCAAAATGTTTACAAGAAAAATTTAGAACTAATATGTGGAACTTTATATGTGGAACTTTTAATGAAAAACTAAAGGAAGTACATGTGTTGCTGATTAAATTCAGGAATGCAAATAATGAAGTATTAGGAAAATACTTATGAGAAAGTTACAGAACTAACTACCAATAAGGAACTTGATCGTGACATTGAGGAAATAATGCTGAGGAACTTAAAGAACTTCTTATAAGGAAATTGAACTACTGATTAGAAAATTAAAGATCAAATGATACTGAACTTAATGAATTTCTAATTTGGAGCCAGGGAAAGCACTGAAAAAATCTTATCTGGAATGTATGGAAAATATCTTATAAACTTGAAACCTTATGTTACCCAGTACCTTAGACCTTTCAACTGCTGATATGTAACCCAGTACCTTAGACCTCTAAACCACTGATATGTTACCCAGTACCTTAGACCTCTCAACCACTTACATGTAACCCAGTACCTTAGACCTCTCAACCACTTACATGTAAAACAGTACCTTAGATCTTTCAACCACTGATATGTTAACCACATCTAAGACCTCTCAACCAGATATGTTACCCAGAACCTTACCTTAGACCTCCCAACAACTGATATGTAACCCAGTACCTTAGACCTCTCAACCACTGATAAGTAACCCAGTACCTTAGACATCTCAACCACTGATATGTTACCCAGTACCTTAGCATTATATGTTACCAAGTACCTTAGACCTCTAGTCCTTTCAACCACTGATATGTTACCCAGTATCTTAGACCTCTCAACAACATATCTTACCCAGTACCTTACCTAAGACCTCCCAACAACTGATATGTAACCCAGTACCTTAGACCTCTCAACCACTGATATGTAACCCAGTACCTTAGACCTCTCAACCACTGATATGTTACCCAGTACCTTAGCATCATATGTTACCTAGTACCTTAGACCTATCAATCACTGATATGTAACCCAGTACCTTAGACCTTTCAACCACTGATATGTAACCCAGTACTTTAGACCTCTCAACTGCTGATATTTAAGCCAGTACCTTAGACCTCTCAACCACTGACATGTAACCCAGTACCTTAGACCTTTCAACCACTGATATGTAACCCAGTACTTTAGACCTCTCAACCACTAATATGTAACCCAGTATCTAAATTCTCTCAACCACTCATAAGTAATCCAGTACCTAAGACCTCTCTTTCACTGATATGTAATCCAGTAGACCTCTCAACCACTGACATGTAACCCAGTACCTTAGACCTTTCAACCACTGATATGTAATCCAGTATCTTAGACCCCTTAACCAGATATGTTAGCCAGTACCTTAGACCTCTCAACTGCTGATATGTAACCCGGTACCTTAGACCTCTCAACTGCTGATATGTTACCCAGTACCTTAGACCTCTCAACCATTGATATGTTACCCAGTACCTTATGTTACCCAGGACCTTAGACCTCTCATTCACTGATATGTAATCCAGGAGACCTCTCAACTGCTGATATGTAACCCAGTACCTTAGACCTCTCAACCACTGATATGTAACCCAGTACCTTAGACCTCTCAACCACTGATATCTAACCCAGTACCTTAGCATTATATGTTACCCAGTACCTTAGACCTCCCAACAACTGATATGTAACCCAGTACCTTAGACCTCTCAACCACTGATATGGGTATCTTAATCTTCTCAACCATTGATATGTAACCCAGTACCTTAGACCTCTCAACCACTGATATGTTACCCAGTACCTTAGCATGATAGGTTACCTAGTACCTTAGACCTTTCAACCACTGATATGTAACCCAGTACCTTAGACCTCTATCATTGATATGTTACCCAGTACCTTAGACCTCTCTACCACTTACATGTAACCCAGTACCTTAGACCTCTCAACCACTTACATGTAACCCAGTACCTTAGATCTTTCAACCACTGATATGTTACCCAGTATCTAAGACCTCTCAACCAGATATGTTACCCAGTACCTTACCTTAGACCTCCCAACAACTGATATGTAACACAGTACCTTAGACCTCTCAACCACTGATATGTAACCCAGTATCTAAATCCTTTCAACCACTGATATGTAACCAAGTATCTAAATCCTCTCAACCAAATATGTTTTCCAGTATCTTAGACCTCTCAACTGCTGATATTTAAGCCAGTACCTTAGACCTCTCAACCACTGACATGTAACCCAGTAGACCTCTAAACCACTGATATGTAACTCAGTAGACCTCTGAATCAATGATATGTAACCCAGTACTTTAGACCTCTCATCCACTGATATGTAACCCAGTATCGTAATCCTCTCAACCGTTGATAGTCACCGTCTACTCAGAAGACCTCTCAACCACTGATATGTAACCCAGTAGACCTCTGAACCACTGATATGTAACTCAGTAGACCTCTCAATCAATGATATGTAACCCAGAAGACCTCTCAACCACTGATATGTAACTCAGTAGACCTCTCAATCAATGATATGTAACCCAGTACCTTAGAACTCTCAACCAATGATATGTAACCTAGTACCTTAGAACTCTCAACCACTGATATGTAACCCAGTACCTTAGACTTTCTTTTCTACTCATATATAAGTCAATACTTTAACCCTCTCAGCATCTGTAAATTAGCCATTACTTTGGACCTCTTAGATACCCGTTTCACAATCACTCCTCAACTAAGATTTTTTAAAATCTTAATTTAGTTAATTTCAGCAATCTCTTTTGGAACTATGAATGAACATTTTACACAAAGCTAAATATGAATGCTATAAGCTTGAAGTGATCTTTAAAGTGACACCTTAAATTCCTATATATCTGAACATTTTATCAAATTATTACGACTTCAAATTTGACGAAAAAATATTAGGTTAGTAATGATTGTAAAACTGGGACCAGTAATTTATTCCTATCAGCCATTGACATTGAAGTCAAAAATTATATATTAGCCAGTATTTCAGACGTCTCAGTAAATTATAATAAAGCAGTACATAAGATCTCTTAGTCACTGACAATAAAGTCAGAACTTAAGACCACTCAATCACTTATATAAAAACTATAACTTAAAACCACTTAACCACTAAAGCTAAAAGAGTACCTAAGACCTATTAGTCGCTGATAAACAAGACTGAATGTAATACCTGATCACTTAGTCACTATTATGTAAGTTAGTACTTAAAACCATTTAAGCCACTAAAATGTAAGCCAGTTTTAAACTCTTAGTCGACTGTAAGTAAGCTAGTACTTTAGACCCTTCTGCCACTGAAACACCTAATGGTTCATAGTTATTCTGTAGTGCAGAAAAAAATCATAGATTATATGGGATTATCAGTATTTTCATTTAATCAACTAACCATCATAGTAGATTAATTCACATCGATTTGCACACTCCCCAGCAGCAGGACTCTCAAGAATTTGTTTGGTTATTTCACAAAATCTTACTGCTTCATTACACATCTCTTCATCACGCAGTCCTGCTATCTTTGATTCATTCATTTCACTTAAACACTGTACAGGTGCTGCATACTGACCAATAAAGTAATACACCTGTAAACATAAATGTATTGTAAACTCAATTATATTTATATCCAAATGGTTATCACAAAGACAACAAAAATAACTTGGATATTAAATGTTGATAAAATAAGAAATATAGATACTGTAAATCAGGAAATTAATGCATTAGGAAATTAATGTGAATTGCCAATTTTGAAGTAAAATGCGTATTGAAATTAATGCGATTTTTTAAAATACAAATGCCTATCTTTTATCTTACAACTAAAAACATTAAATTATGGACTCTGAATTTATTATCTTATGTCTTCCTTAATTTATAAACAGGTTATAAACAAACTTTCGATAGACATTATTCAAATAAACAGTGAGGTGCCGAGGGTAGATTTTTATGCTTAATGACCCAAACAAACATACACAAATATAAAGCTTGGAGTTTTTATTAAAATAAAGAATTCAAAATTAGAAAGTCCATGTCGGCTGTCTACAAATGACTTAATATTCAACTCACGAGTTTAGAATGTTAAGTTACTTATAACAGTACTTTCAACTTGATGTCCCAGTCAAGATTCAAACTGATGTATCAGTCACGATTCCACACATAGCGAAATTCCCAGTGAACAAGAGGCCCAAGATGGCCCTAATTTGCTCACCTGAGTTTAAATGTAACTGGTATGTCTTGATATTACCTGGTTAAGTCATAACATGTTGCCTCAATAGAAGTGGTTTCAGATAACATTTTTTTTATTGTTTTGGTTTTTAGCTATATAGGTCACTGTGACCTACTTTTGGTAGACAAAGCAACCAGAAACCAGATGAGAATGTCAATGGTCTTCAGGTGCTATTGACTAATATGAATGAAATGTGACCAGTAGTGTCTGAGAAGAAGTCTTTTGATGGAAGTATGGATAGATGGCAGAGTTCCTATCCATAACAAAAGCTCACATGAGCAATTTTCAGATCTGGATTTAAGACTTTACAGATTTGACACATTAATTAAAATATTTTAAAAAAGTTTGTAAAATTCAACTGCAAATTATTTTTAAAAGATTGTTCAATTAATTTAAATAATGTCACATAACAATGATTTAGTAAAACAAAAAAAAAAAACAAACAAAAAAAAAATCAAGGTTTTAGCTAAATTTACATATCAGTATCACATGTACCGGTATTTCAAAAATAATAATTCACTAAAAAGTAAAAATTCATAACATCTCTTCCATGCACCATTGTAAGTCATAAAATTCAGAAATTAAAAAAAAAAATTAAAAAAAAAAAAAAAAGTGGCCTCACTGGGATTTAAACCCTCGACCCTTGGGTTGCCAGAATTGAAAAAGAAAAAGGTCAAAAAAGCGACTTGTACAGAATTTCATGAAAACTGTTAAACATATGTTTCTTCACATAAGATTATAATGTATAGAAAAAGAATTCACCTAAATTTATTAATAGTGTAATTTTGGTAAAAAAGTACTTTTTACAATGTATGAAAAATAAACGCAAAAACACGTTACCTCATTTTTCACAAAATCGTTGGAATTCACAAACTTGGTTTATAAGATGCTTTAGATGCCAAATATCACATCAGATTTTATCTCAGTGAAGTGGTTTTGGAGAAGAAAATTTTTTTAGGTTTTCAACTATTTAGGTTAATATAGCTATGGCAACCTAAAAAGTAAAAATTCATAAAATTTCTTCCATGCACCATTGTGAGTCATAAAAATTCAGAAAAAAATATATATATATGGCTCCGCTGGGATTTGAACCCTCGACCCTTGGGTTGCAGTATCACATGTATTTCAAAAAAAAATAATTACACTAAAAAGTAACAAGAGCACCGCCGAGCGTAGCATTATACGCCCGTGTTATATTGATCGAGTAGTACTATTTACTAGTGTGGCGACACCTTTAGGGGTTTCGTGGGAAAGAATGGAACAATCTAGAGGATTTCTATCAGTAGAGCTCATCCACAGAACTTGCCACTCAAAAGTTTGACACAGACCTAACGGATAAGTGCCAAACCTACCAATAATTTGGTAAAGAATTGGTTACTTTAATATGGGTACGAATTCAAAACGGTACGTTAAATTGTTTTTGGATGATAGCGCCGACTTTAAACAGTTATTGTGGATTTTATGTAAAAGATAGAAAAAATATAAAAATACTGTCTTTTCCGTCAGATCTTAAACATTTTTCGGTCAATGGACGACTTTTTCGTACAATGAACTGTTATTGAACAGGAGTGCGTTAAACGTAATTGTTTTTTGGAAAAATTCATTTTTTGCATGTTTGACCCCAAAATTAAGTATGATACCGATTTTTCCCAAAAATTTCACCAAGTTAGATAGCTAGATCACATTAGACTCCATAACCTCAGAAATTTTTAGCAAAATCTATCGAGGAGTTTTCAAGGTCCCCAAGATGCAAATATATGCTGCTAAAGAGGAGAAAGTTGTCGCCTTTATCATTTCACATCCAGAGGATGTTCCGAATGAATTTGTCACTAATCCTCTAGATTGTTCCATTCTTTACTGAGAAGTATAATTACAACTAGGATATATGTATGTAAAAATATATTGCTAAATGGATAGTGGTAGACTGCTATATAATTCATATTCATTTCCAGGAAGGAAGAAGTTTAAAATATAATGTTAGGTCATGGCAGTGTTTTCATGTGTTAAGCATTGCATGCAGGAAGATTTTAGGAAACAAATACATTTTTTGTCTGAAATGTTTTGAGAACTTTTTTTTTAACCAACCTGAAATAATTTATATCTATAAAGCTTAATTATAATTTGAACTGTTGTCGTGATCTGTGCAGTATGATAAAAAGTATGATAAAAGGTGTTTTAAGTTAAAAAAGGGGCATAACTCCTCCAAAAATAATCTGAAAAAGTTGTAATTCGAACTTGCACCAGATAATAACATCGTAAATGTGTATACCAAATTTCATTTGAATCCATAAATAGTTGTAGGCTCTGATGATCGGAAACCACATGGTCATACATACAAAAATTTCTAAGTTAAAAAGGGGCATAACTCCTCCAAAAATAATCCGAAAAAGTTGTAATTCGAACTTGCACAAGGTATTACCATGGTAAAGCTGTATACCAAATTTCATTTGAATCCATAAATGTTTGTGGTCTCTATTGAACGGAATACAAATTGTTAATAGAGGCAATGTTCTATAGATGCTTTTGACCTAGTTTAAATAAAATGTGACCAGAACTTTCTGAGAAGAAGTTGTTTGAAGCAATTGTTGACGGGCTGACGGACGACGGACGACAGAGGATCTGCCTCTATTGATACCAATAGCTCACATGAACACTTTGTGCTCAGGTGAGCTAAAAATTACCACTAAATGAGAATGAGAATTAATTAGTTACGATAACAATTTCCGGTTAAGGGAGATAACTCAATTTACAATAAATATACAGAAATAGAAATCGGAAAATAAATGTGACAAGAAAATAATGTGATATGACGGGCCTCACATTTTTCAAATTAATTTCTTGCTCGCATTAATTTCCTGATTTACAGTATTCATTTATATGGAGATAAGTAGGTGTCCTACATACAAATGACCACCACTTTTCATCATAGATATGTCATTCTACAAAGTTATGTACTGTATAAGTATTTATTTTGGCTGTGTATTAATATTGGTGCTTTTGGTGTTAAATTAATTTCTGCCAATATTAATACACTTCAACATTAATTTTAGCTCACCTGTCTAAGGGGAAACAATGACAGCGCCAATATTAAAACTTGGTAAATGTTTAAAACCCTATGGAGTCCCAAATATAATACACACCAATATAAATACTTATACAGTATTTCATCATGTCATGGAAATATTTTTTTTGGCATCCTTTTTTTAAGTCTCAGGACCATTTTTCATCGGAATTTAAGCCACAAGTTGTCTTAATCTAAGAGTAACTTAAGTTTATAAAGTAAGTGCCACCGAGAGCCAGATGCTTTACCACACAGCCATACATCTACAACCATTCATAATATCTTTGAGGGTTCTTACCTTCTGATTGGCATCCTCTATTTTATATATATCAAAGTTGTACTTCCTATTAATTGTTCCAGTTTGATTGCGATATTTAGCATCATAGGTATGAAACTTTGATATCCTGTTATCAGCTTTTTCTAAAGATGGAGGACAGTTACATGAGTTTGGTACCAGAATATATAACTTCTTTGGACACTTGTGCTCTCTGATCCCTTTCTCCTCAAATTGATGATCAATTTTTTCGGTGAAGCCTAGAAGAAAAAAAAGCAATATTAAACTGCTAAAAATATTAAGTTTCTTCTGTAAAGGCTGCTGTCAAAAGTGTAAATTGTTTTTATTGTAAACTTTACATAATGACATGCCTATAAGTGAATGTTTTAAAGCCAGTGCTTTGAACATATTCTACAAGAGTATTCTTTCTACTGTAGCAGAACAGATATAACTATAAATTGCTAATGTACATGAAAGTTTAGTAAAACCACATTAATATGCTCCCTGATAATCCAGATTTGCTTATAGCCAAACTATTTTGGCACCCAAAAAATCCAGCTTTTTTTTCTTTGATTTTCAGTCAAACATCTTCCCCCATTGATATCTCTCTCTGGTAATGTAGTAGACGAGGGGTAACTTTTAACTGCTTATGTATATGTATGGTCTGTAAAACCATATTAAAATGCTCTGACACCTTGTTTATGGCCAAAGTATTTTGAAATCCAAAAAATCCAAATTTCTTTTCTTTGTCTCTTATTTGAAGCCCTTTCTTTTGATTTATCTAACAAACCTCCTAATTATGCTAGAATTTAACAGAGCAATTGCAAGTAATTAATCAAGGTTTTATTCCATTTGAAAGAAGAATTTACCTTTTTCTCTTTCTTCATCAGAATTTTCAGGTACTTCAGGATCTGTTAAGATAAAATAAAAGAATTCTTTTATCATTCTGTTTGATGACTGTTTAAGAGATTAAATTTATAATCGGTTGATATAATTTGTATCAGAATATCTTTCATTTGTTTTTTAACTTTGTATGAAACCTCACCTCAAATCTGCATTATCTCTTCAGGAGCATACAGTGTAACCCACTAGAACAGACATCCAGACTTATTTCATAGGTGTAGATAAGAATCCATTATAACTGAAGCAAGAAACAGAAGCCCATAAGGCACTTCAAATCTAGGGGATCTAGGGGCAAAAAAAAAATATATACTTGACATTTTCTGATTATTCAAATATTTCGAATCAGTGTTGATGCATGAGAATTACGTGTAGTTCTAGTAGAACTATTTTACTATACATCAAACTTTTTCAAAACCAATATTTTATCATTTATTCCTGCTTATACAGCGGGTCTAAACTATTCGTGGTGATGACACATGGAGCCACACATTGGGCACCAATATAACAAAAGGGAGAATGCAACCAAAAATAAAAAACAAATTGCCTTACATGTGTGCATGGCTGTAGAATGAACCAGGACATTTAAGGTATTAAGTGACAACTCTATTACAGAGCTAAAAGGTCCAGACCAGAGGTCTGGCAGTAAAGCACTGTATTATATTTACTATATACAACACTATATGACCATAACTAGCCCAGCCCTGTTACACTAACATAAATTTAATCAAGAGGCCCAATAGGGCCAGTAACGCCTAACTGGTAAACAAGTTGCATCTCAATTTATAGCAACAGTGGCCATCTTGAATGCCACAAGAAGCTGATTTTTTAAAAACTTAAACTACTCCACCTAGAGATCTTCACATCAAACATGGTTTAATTTTGTCAAGTAGTTTCAGAGGAGAAGATTAAAGTTCATGCATGCATGCTTCATCATGCCATACGCTCAGCTAGCTAAAGCCAGTTGAGCTAAAAACAAACCAAATGAATATAAACAAGGTCAAATTAATCATTTTACCAATTGATTCTATAAAGGATAACAATGTAGCTGACCTGTACATCAAGTACAAATTTGTCCGTCAAAATAACATTTGTCCAATCAAAAAATTTAAACAATTTAATTTGACAAACAAGTAAAATCTTCATTAGTTGAAACATCAAAAAAATGTTCAGGTTTTTTCCTCATGTCCCAAATGAAAAAGATAAATAGCAATTTAAGTCTTCTTTTACAGCTGTGACCTTGACCTTTCAACATATGACCTTGAACCAAATATCAAAATGATTGCCATGTCAATACCTACAATATTCTAATATACATGCCTATACAAAAAATTAAAAGTTTTAAAGATAATTAGCAATTTAAGTCTTCTTTTGCAGCTGTGATCTTGACCTTTCAACATATGACCTTGAACCATATATCAAAATGATCACTGCCGCAATACCTAATATACAAGCCTATACAAATAGTTAATAATTTTCAAGATAATTAGCAATTTAAGTCTTCTTTTGCAGCTGTGACCTTGACCTTTCAACATATGACCCTGAACTATATATCAAAATGACTGTCATATCAATACCTACAATATTCTAATATACATGCCAATACAAAAAGTTAATAGTTTTCAAGATAATTAGCAATTTAAGTCTTATTTTGCATCTGTGACCTTGACCTTTCAACATATGACCTTGAACCATATCTCAAAATGATCACTGCCGCAATATCCTACAATATTCCAATATACATGCCTTTATAAAAAGTTAATAGTTTTCAAGGTAATTAGCAATTTAAGTCTTCTTTTGCAGCTGTGACCTTGACCTTTCAACATATGACCTTGAACCATATATCAAAATGATTGTCATGTCAATACCTACAATATTTCAATATACATGCCTATACAAAAAGTTGACAGTTTTCGAGATATAGTGACAAATATATTATTTTTAGCAATTTCCCCGACTCAGTGCCTTACAATTTCCCCATTTTGAGCCCCATGGCTACCAATTGTGCAAATCTAAAAATAGATGACCTAAGGATGTTATAAATGAAATAACTAAGGTATATCTCTTGTAGATTCAGAGGAGAAGATTTTTAAAGTTTTTTACTATTTGCCCCCTTTTGGGGCCCAAAGGGACATGACTCCTTTATTTGTGCAAATATGAAAGGGCTTCACCAAGGCATGATGGTTACCAAGTTTCATTCAATTTGGCCCAGTGGTTTTGGAGAAGAAGATTTAAATGTAAAAAGTTTACGCACGAAGGATGACGCACGGCGGAGGAAGACGGATAGCAATAGCTCATCTTAGCTTTCAGTTCAGGTGAGCTAATAACACTGATGTTGTGGTTGTGACATAGTGTCCTCTGTATGATATATAACACTGGTGTTGTGGTGGTAACAGTGTCCTCTGTATGATATATAACACTAGGTGTTGTGGTTGTGACATAGTGTCCTCTGTATGATATATAACACTTATGTTGTGGTTGTGACATAGTGTCCCCTGAATTATATATAATACTGGTGTTGTGGTTGTGACATAGTGTCCCCTGTATTATATATAACACCTATGTTGTGGTTGTGACATAGTGTCCCCTGTATTATATAAATACTGGTGTTGTGGTTGTGACATAGTGTCCTCTGTATGATATATAACACTTATGTTGTGGTTGTGACATAGTGTCCCCTGTATTATATATAATACTGGTGTTATGGTTGTGACATAGTGTCCTCTGTATGATATATAACACTGATGTTGTGGTTGTGACATAGTGTCCTCTGTATGATATATAACACTGATGTTGTGGTTGTGACATAGTGTCCTCTGTATTATATATAACACTGATGTTGTGGTTGTGACATAGTGTCCTCTGTTTTATATATAACACTAATGTTGCGGTTGTGACATATTGTCCTCTGTATGATATATAACACTGATGTTGTGGTTGTGACATAGTGTCCTTTGTATGATATATAACACTGATGTTGTGGCTGTGACATAGTGTCCTTTGTATGATATATAACACTGATGTTGTGGTTGTGACATAGTGTCCTCTGTATGATATATAACACTGGTGTTGTGGTTGTGACATACTGTCCTCTGTATTATATATAACCAGATGTTATGGTTGTGACAAAGTGTCCTCTGTCTGATATATAACACTAGTGCTGTGGCTATCACATAGTGTCCTTTGTATGATATATAACACTAGTGTTGTGGCTATCACATAGTGTCCTTTGTATGATATATAACACTGATGTTGTATTTGTGACATAGTGTCCTCTGTATGATATATAACACTGATGTTGTGGTTGTGACATAGTGTCCTCTGTTTGATATATGACACTGATGTTGTGGTTGTGACTTAGTGTCCTCTGTATTATATTTAACACTAATGTTGTGGTTGTGACATAGTGTCCTCTGTATGATATATAACACTGATGTTGTGGTTGTGACATAGTGTCCTCTGTATTATATATAACACTGATGTTGTGGTTGTGACATAGTGTCCTCTGTATGATATATAACACTGATGTTGTGGCTGTGACATAGTGTCCTCTGTATTATATATAACACTAATGTTGTGGTTGTGACATAGTGTCCTTTGTATGATATATAACACTGATGTTGTGATTGTGACATAGTGTCCTCTGTATTATATATAACACTAATGTTGTGGTTGTGACATAGTGTCCTCTGTATGATATATAACACTGATGTTGTGGTTGTGACATAGTGTCCTCTGTATTATATATAACACTGATGTTGTGGTTGTGACATAGTGTCCTCTGTATGATATATAACACTGATGTTGTGGCTGTGACATAGTGTCCTCTGTATTATATATAACACTAATGTTGTGGTTGTGACATAGTGTCCTTTGTATGATATATAACACTGATGTTGTGATTGTGACATAGTGTCCTCTGTATTATATATAACACTAATGTTGTGGTTGTGACATAGTGTCCTCTGTATGATATATAACACTGATGTTGTGGTTGTGACATAGTGTCCTCCGTATTATATATTACACTGATGTTGTGGTTGTGACAAAGTGTCCTCTGTATGATATATAACACTGATGTTATGGTTGTGACATAGTGTCCCCTGTATTTATATAACACTAATGGTGTGGTTGTGACATAGTGTCCTCTGTATGATATATAACACTGATGTTATGGTTGTGACATAGTGTCCCCTGTATTATATATAACACTAATGTTGTGGTTGTGACAAAGTGTCCCCTGCATTAAATATAACACTAATGTTTTGGTTGTGACATAGTGTCCTCTGTATGATATATAAGACTGATGTTGTGGTTGTGACATAGTGTCCTCTGTATTATATATAAGTGACTTAAAGTGTACTTACCTAATAAAACAAACCTTAGGTAGTTAACAACATAGGCCCAGGCTAAACCATCAGCTACATTTCCTGCTGGAATTAAGGTCTCCACTTGAATTGAAATATCTGGAATATATAGACATATAGGACTTGTAGTGTGTTATAACTGATAATAATACGGTATGAAAGTAATTTGGGATTTGTTTTAAAAATCATCAAAAATAATTTAAATTATAAAAGATAGAATTTGATTTTTTATATTTTAATTTAGCATTGCATGTTATTAGTTATCTGTTTTGGTTAATATACATCAAAAACATAAAACATCATAAACATGAACATCACATACATGTACATCACAAACACTAACATCATAAACGTGTACCTAACAAACATGTACATCACAAACATGTACATCAAATACATGTACATCACAAACATGTACATTACAAACATGTACATCACAAACTTGTATATCACAAACATGAAGATCAAAAACATGTACATCACAAACAGGTACATTACAAACATGTACATCACAAACATATACATCAGAACATGTACATCAAAAACATGTACATCACACACATGTACATCACAAATATGAACATTACAAACATGTACATCAATAACATGTACATGACAAACATGTACATCAAAAACATGTACATCACAAACATGTACATCACAAACATATACATCACAAACATGTACAGTCACAAACATGTACATACTTCAAATTAACAAAGTCCCCTGATATGTATTAACAAACATCAGTGATTCCCTACTATTACAGGGGCCTCGTGACTGAGTGGTCTAAAGCACCTGTTTACAGAAACAGTGCTTCTCATCAAATTTCAATCTGCTCAGGCAGACCTTAGTGTGAGAAAGTTTGTCTGTTCACTTACTGAAGGTTGGTGGTTTTCTTAGGACACTCTGGTTTCCTCCACCATCCCAAAATTGACCATTTGAAAAAGTGAAAAATCCCGACTCGGTTGTAAAACATCATGATATCAATCCAATATCTACCTTTACATGCCATTGTGCTATACAGTCTCTCTAAATATCCATTATCTTCCTTGGCCTCAATGTAAGTAACCCATCCTAATGCTGCTGGAATGTGTTTAGATGTGATTCCTCTAAGAACGGGAATTACACAAATCTTGTTATCTGTAATACTACTATGAAGTGCCTCTAGACAACTAAAACTGAACCAATCTTCATGTAAAGAATCTTTAGACAAAATAAATACAAGGTATCTGCTTTTCTGTAAAGCATCTTGTAATGCGTGTAGTAAGTTTGTAATTGTATTGTCCTGACTATCATAACAGATCATGCCTTGGCCTCGTAGATATTCTAATATTCGATCAGCAATGTCAGCATCAGAATGCAGATATGAAACATACACATCATACTTATAATTCTGTGGTTCGGAATCATCTACTGAAGATAATCTCTCAAGTGGTCTTGTGTCTATGTCCTAAAAACAATAAATAAACAAAGAAGTCAGTGAGAAACATCCAACATTCAGAAAATCAAGACAGTTGAAGATTATCCCTCGTGATCTGATGTCTGTATCTTAAAAAAATAAATATACAAGATTGTTAGTGAGAGCAACATTCCACAATCCACACAAATAGAAAATTAAAATATCTACTGATGGTATTCTCTCTATAGGTATGGTGTCTGTCATCTTAAGCTATAAAAAGATGAAATTATCAGCAAGAAATCTCTACCATTCAGACAATAATGATGGTGGTCTCCTGGCCTGCTGTCTCTGTCTAAAGCCTTAAACAAACAAAAAAACAAACAAAAAACAAAAAGACAAAAAAATTATATGCTTAATTGAGCATAAAATTTGGATGCTATTATATATACATTGTACATACATACATGTATATATATATATATATATATATATATATATATATATATATATATATATATGTATATGTATATATGTTTGTGTGTGAATTTTCAAACTCCTAGGTTTTTCAGTTCACAGTTCATGACAATAATGTTATTATGGTTAAACTACTGAAAGTGACCTTGATGCTGAAAGAGAATCAAAGTCAACCAGCTTTGTGAACTTGTAACGACATAATATGCTGACACTATACATGAAGTTAGTAATTTGATTTAAGGTCAAGGTCATCTTGCTTCTTAATATTGTCAGAACCTTATTTGGCTTTACACAGTGATGTTTCTATGCCTTTTGGCTCATTTAAAGTTGTTAAAATTTTTCAGAGAATACATTTTTTTAATAAATCACTACTTTTATGATATAAATTAATTTAGTTATTTGCTTATACAAATAATTTTTATTGAACCAAAAGTGTTACAGAAAAATTGGCTACATAAGTCATTTGCTTTATATTATATGCTTCATTTGAACAAAAACCATCAATTTATATATCTGTAATTGATAAATATCTTTTATATTTTTTTCTTCTGAAAGAAATGGCAGAAAAAGCAATTTTAATTTACTCCACCTAGTTATCTTTCATATCAAATCTGGTGTCATTTTCTCAGCAGTTTTAGAGAAAAAAATAAAAATTTAACTCAGGTTAGATCAGAATTTTTTATTATCATTTAGTAAACAATAACTAACACACAATGACAAGTGACCAACCTGAATGTTCTTTATCATTTAGTGAACAATAACTAACACACAATGACAAGTGACCTACCTGAGTGTTCTTTATCATTTAGTGAACAATAACTAACACACAATGACAAGTGACCTACCTGAGTGTTCTTTATCATTAAGTGAACAATAACTAACCATAATGACAAGTGACCTAATTGAGTGTTCTTTATCATTAAGTGAACAATAACTAACCATAATGACAAATGACCTACCTGAGTGTTCTTTATCATTTAGTGAACAATAACTAACCATAATGACAAGTGACCTAATTGAGTGTTCTTTATCATTTAGTGAACAATAACTAACCATAATGACAAATGACCTACCTGAGTGTTCTTTATCATTTAGTGAACAATAACTAACACACAATGACAAGTGACAGGCCTGAGTGTTCTTTATCATTAGTGAACAATAACTAACACACAATGACAAGAGACCTACCTGAGTGTTCTTTATCATTTAGTGAACAATAACTAACACACAATGACAAGAGACCTACCTGAGTGTTCTTTATCATTTAGTGAACAATAACTAACACACAGTGATAAGTGACCTACCTGAGTGTTCTTTATCATTTAGTGAACAATAACTACCCATAATGACAAGTGACCTACCTGAGTGTTCTTTATCATTTAGTGAACAATAACTAACACACAATGACAAGTGACCTACCTGAGTGTTTTTTATCATTTAGTGATCAATAACTAACGCATTATAACAAGAGACCTACCTGAGTGTTCTTTATCATTTAGTGAACAATAACTAACACACAGTGACAAGTGACCTACCTGAGTGTTCTTTATCATTTAGTGATCAATAACTAACACATTATGACAAGAGACCTACCTGAGTGTTCTTTATCATTTAGTGAACAATAACTAACACACAATGACAAGAGACCTACCTGAGTGTTCTTTATCATTTAGTGAACAATAACTAACACACAGTGACAAGTGACCTACCTGAGTGTTCTTTATCATTTAGTGAACAATAACTAACACACAATGACAAGTGACCTACCTGAGTGTTATTTATCATTTAGTGAACAATAACTTACACACAATGACAAGAGACCTACCTGAGTGTTCTTTATCATTTAGTGAACAATAACTAACACACAATGACAAGTGACCTACCTGAGTGTTCTTTATCATTTAGTGAACAATAACTAACACACAGTGACAAGTGACCTACCTTAGTGTTTTTTATCATTTAGTGAACAATAACTTACACTCAATTTCAAGTGACCTACCTGAGTGTTCTTTATCTTTAAATCTTCCTTAATGGCATCAAGTAAAACTGTTGAAGGTTTTGTTTTCTTCTCTGCAATAGGAATAAAAATTTAAAAAAGCTATATTGAATAAAAAAGCAATAAAAGCTGAAATACAGAAAACAAACAAACAACAGCAATGCAGGTACCTTTTTACATTTTGTCCTGCTGAACATTTTAACAATGTTTTAATATTATATATCTCATATTTTGGAAGAAAATAGCCCAAATCTGCACAAATTACAAACTAGGTCATGACCTTGAACTTTGACCTTGACCCCATTTTGAAGGTTATTTCAAGAAAAAGTCATAACTGAAAACACCATGTCAATATCTATTCATATAGTCAAGTTATAATAATTTGAAGCTATTTTACAAAATTTTAAAAATTAAACGCAAAAACATGTAACCTATTTTTCAGCCGAATTTCTCGATTTGTACAAACTATATACTTAAGACTCTAGAGTAGCTGAAAATCAAATAAGTTTTTGTGTACCACTTTTGGTTTCAGAGAAGAAGATTTTTTAAGTTTTTTTTAAATATAGGTCACAGTGACCTACTTTCTATAGCTATGGCAACCAAAAGTACAAATTTGAAAAGTGCCCTCCCAATAACCCTTCCTGTGAAGTTTGATTAATATTGGCCTGGTAGTTTCTGAGGAGTTGTCGAAAATGTGAGTTACAGATGCACTCACGCACACGCACACACGGACATACGGAAACACACTGCACCATGCCATAAGCTCACATGGCCTATAGGCCAGGTGAGCTAACAAAAACAGTTAAAAATGACTCAACAATGGCTATTTATGTGTTTTTGCTATTTATAGTAACAGCCGCCATCTTGGATGGGTCGCCTGGAACAAACTTTAGTTTACCCCACTTAGGGACCTTCCACACCAAATGTGGTTCTAGTTGGCCCAGTCGTTTCAGAGGAGAAGATTTTCAAAGAATTGATTAAATATTACACCTCATTTGCATAATTCCTAAAAATCTAGTCAACGAAAAATTTCTCAGAAAAACCTGATATATATATTGAATGCCCTGCTATCTACTCTCTACATTTCAAATTAGAACAAAAACAGTTAAACAAGAGGCCCATGGGCCTTAACGCTCACCTGAGGATACGTCCAAAATTGTTTGCAAAGGGCAAAAGACAATATTATTAGGGTTTCAAGATAATTAGCAATTTATGTCTTCTTCTTCATCTGTGACCTGGACCTTTGATCATATGACCTTGAACCATATATTAAAATGTTCATTGTCACAATACAATACCTACAATATTCTAATATACATGCCTATACAAAAAGATTATAGTTTTCAAGCTAACGCACAATTTTGGTATTTAAAAGCCAAAAATAACATTTCAGGGGCAACAACTCCTACATGGATTATCATATAGTTACAAAACTTGATACCTTTTGAAATTTTGTCATGCTGAACATTTTAACAATGATTTGATGTCATGTATCTCTTAATATTTGCAAGAAAATTGCCTAAAACTGCATAAATCACAAACTAGGTCATGACCTTGATTTGTGACCTTGACCCTTATTTAAAGGTCATTTCAAGAAATAGTCAAAACTGAAAACCCCATGTCATTATCTGTTCAAATAGTCAAGTTATAACAATTTGAAGCCATTTTACGAAATTTTTAAAATTAAACGCAAAAACGCGTAACCAATTTTCATGAAATGAACAAACTATAGGCTTAAGACCCTAGAAAAGCCAAATATCACATCAGATTTTTTCTCCCATCATCGGTTTTGGAGAAGAAGATTTTTTAAGATTTTTGGACCCCTAGGTCACCTTGACCTAGTTTTGGTAGCCATGGCAACGCCATGAATAAATCTGAATTGCACCGGCCAATATATGCTTCTGACCAAGTATCATTGAAATCTGTCAAGCAGTTTTTGAGGAGAAGTCGAAAATAGGTGTTAACGACGCACACACGCACGCGAGTACGCACATACACATGCCGCGCCATGCCATAAGCTCACATGACCTTTCGGTCAGGTGAGCTAAAAATGACTCAACAATGGCTATTTCTGTGTTTTTGTTATTTATAGTAACAGCCGCCATCTTGGATGTCGGGCGGGGTCACCTGGTATAAACTTTAGTCTATTCCACCTCCACACCAAATATGGTTCTAGTTTGCCCAGTGGATTCAGAGGAGAAGATTTTCAAAGAATTGATTAAATATTACACATCATTTGCATAATTCGTAAAAATCAGGTCAACGAAAAATTTCTCAGAAAAACCCGTTACATATTTTGAATGCCCCGCTATCTACTCTGTACATTTCAAATTTGAACAAAAACTGTTAAAAAATGACTCAACAATGGCTATTTATGTGTTTTTGCTATTTATGGTAACAGCGGCCATCTTGGATGTGGGGCGGTGTCGCCTGGTACAAACTTTAGTCTACCCCACCTAGGGACCTTCCACACCAAATTTGGTCCCAATTAGCCCAGTGGTTTCAGAGGAGAAGATTAAAAGTTTACGCAAACACGCACACATGCACAGACTCATGGACGCACACAAAACCATGCCATAAGCTCAGCTGGCTATAGCCAGTTGAGCTAAAAATTCATAAAATTATAAAATTCTGTTACAGAAATCCAAAAATATAGCTGATAACATTTAAGTTTTCAAAACATTAATAATTCTGTGATGAAATGTTATTGTTTGAACTGAAATAGTATTCATGATAATATATCATTATCATTCATCTATAATAGTTGTCAAAAAATGGTCAAAAACAGCAAAATTTGCAAAAAATTATCGGCACCAACCCTTACATAGATTAACATATAGAAACAAACTTACTACCATGGTAGATCTGGTCATGCTGAACATTTTTGCAATCTGTTGTTATTATCTACCTATAAAAGTATTCAAGAAGGTGGTCAAAAGCAGTAGATTTCTTAAAAAATCAATAATTCATGGGAAAAAACTCTAAATTGGATTATCTGGTCATGATGGGCATTTTTGCAAACTATTGTTATTATCTACCTATAACTATAACAATTTCAAAAAAAATGTCAAAAACAAACAAGAGGCCAATTAGTGGGCCTTAACACTCACCTGAGGATATGTCCAATATTGTTTGCAAAGTTTAATAGACAATATATTGAATACAGAAACTTAACAAGTTTTCTCATGTTAAGAACTGCCACAAAACTTAATCAGAAATATATCCACTCACATTTCATTTATAAGTAGCTTATATAATATGCATGAATGAACTGTAGTGCAATGAATTAATTCCAAATCATTAATCAATTTCAGTATATTTATGCAGCTATGTCCTTGACCTTTGAACATATATGGCCTCAAACCATACATGATTGTCATGTCAATACCTACAATATTCTAATATACATGCCAATGCATGAAATAGCTTTCAAGATAATTTATAATTTTAGTATTCCTATGTTGATATAACCTTGACCTTTGAACATATAACCTTGAACCATATATCAAAATGATCGCCATGTCAAAACCTACAATATTCTAATATACATGCCTATACAAAAAGTTAAAAGTTTTCAAGATAATTAGCAATTAGAGTCTTCTTTTGCAGCTGTGACCTTGACCTTTCAACATATGACCTTGATCCATATATCAAAATGATCATCATGTCAATACCTACAATTTTCTAATATACAGTAAAACCTGTTTTAAGAGGCCACTACTGGGACAGGAAAAAAGTGACTGCTTAAGACAGGTGACCTTTAAATCTAGGTTGTTTTCCAGAAGATATCTTTGAAGGAAAAACAACCGAATTCAATCATATGTATATATATATATATATATATATATATATATATATATATATATATATATGTATAATGTATATGAGATATGTAATGAAATGTTTGTCAACATAATACATAATAAAGTAAAGATCTCATGCAAAAGAATCAGTGATTGTTTTCTGTTTTATGGATTTTAATAACATTTTGTCAGAGAGAGAGAGAGAGAGAGATTGAGAGATCAGGTGAATATTAAGTGATTAATCAGACAAAGCCATATATATATTTGATAATGTCAATTAACAAGCGTATACAGTCTATTGTTATTTATATTAGAGGTTTTAGATAACCTGTCACTTTCCGTCTTAATGTAAGGTGATATCACTAAATAAAAACATTTTACTTTAATAAAGTTTTTAACTTTTAGAAGCTATAAAATCAGTTTCATTTAAATCGTTTGAAAATTGCAAAAACTTAAATAAGTAATAAACCGGTTATTTTGATACGTTTTGCTGAAGCACTTCAAGCCACTGCCTGCATAAATCATTTATTTTTTCATTACCGCTTACATGCCTTCACCGTTTTTTTGTCTTGACTTTTATTACTTTCGAAATCCTCACTAATTCCGAATTATCTCTGTACAATATTCAAAATTTGCATTCGTCTGACATAAAATTCGTCCGCTTATTTGCGGGATGAAAATCCGGATTAACTTTTTTGATAACATCTTTTTTTTTTCCTTAAGTGTTTAAATGCTTAATGTTCATTAAATAAGAAAAAGTGAATACTTCTCAAATAATTTTATTGTTTTTACTTATAAATCAAATCGACAAGTGCTGAGCAATCATCTTAACATAGTATAATAAACAACATTACCAAGTCATGTGACAATTATCACGTGATACCATCAAAGCAAAATGGCCGTCTTATCCAGGTTCTTCCTTGCTGCCAGTCATAAAATTAGTGGCCGCTGACTGCATTTTGCAGGTGACCGTTTATTTCAGGTGAAATATATAGTAAAATTCATTGAGGTATTCAACCTAATTGCTATCATCAGGTGACTGTTAATTCCAGGTGACTGCTAAGGCAGTTTTTACTGTACATGCCTATACAAACAAATAATAGTTTTCAAGAAAATAAGCAATTTTAGTCTTCTTTTGCAGCCATGACCTTGACCTTTCAACATATGACCTTGTACCATATATCAAAATGATTGTCATGCCAATACCTACAATATACAATATACATGCCTACATAAAAAGTTAATAGTTTTCAAGATAATTAGCAATTTAAGTTTTCTTTTGCAGCTGTGACCTTGACCTTTCAAGGTTTTTTTAGCTCACCTGAGACCCTGGAGAAGCCAAATATCACATCAGATTTTTCCTGCCATCATTGATAAAGAGAGAAGAAGATTTTTGCACCCCTAGATCACCTTGACCTAGAGTGCATAGCTGGATGACCATGCAATACTTAGTTGTAAATATTTGGAATTTGAAAATTAAAAAGCGCTACAAATAACAAATTAAAATCTTACCATTATAGAGTAATACTCTAGCTTTTCCATAACAATTAGAGAACTGTGTAAGTATAGCATTTAATGTGTAGTAGAACCTGGCTAGTTGTAGTCGCCTGTCTTCCTTGGTAAGCTCAGCTAGGTGGTTATATTCCATTTGATATATAGCACTAACTACTGATGGATACTCACACAAACAATAGTATAACTGAAATAATTATAAATTTCTTGATTTATAAATTTCTCCGTTAATAGAATATAGAAATGAGTATATTCAATATTTTTTATATAATCTTGAATTACCCAGCCCCCCCCCCCCCCCCCCCCAAAAAAAAAAAAATTAATTATTTTGAGATAGAAAATGACAGACAGTCATTCCTCTTATTTAAATTTCAATACCATAAATTATATGAACTTGTTCCATTTGGTTTCAATCAAAATTATGTAAATTCATAAAAACATGTATTGTGAATATAAAGCATGGTGTTTTCAATCTAGATAACTGTTTATATTTAGTATCATATGTATTACCATGGGTATTTTTATTTTGTTTTTGAAGACATTAAACTTTAGTGTTTATAGGAATACAATAATATTTTTGTTTCTTTTAGAATTTATCATGATACATCATGATATAATTCATTATAAACTGATACCACTAAAACACTTGGCATGTTCAGTACTCTTGAACTTTCATACAAGATTTTCACTATCCACAACAGGAAGCAGAGGAGACATAACACTTATATATTCGCAAATCTGAATGGCCCTTGACCTTGCACTGTAATCCCTAAGTTTTACAAATTTAGCCTAGTAGTTTTTCGAAGGTGGATTAAAATGTAAAGCTTATGCATGATGACCAATGAGTGACAGAGGAAGATAAAGTTCAGGTGAGAGCAGGTGAGCTCTCACATGTAAACTCAGCCCCCAGTTTCACAATTATTCCTTAACTAAGATTTTCCTTAACTTAAATGTAGCAAATTTTCTCCATCTCTATATTTAAATACAAATGAACATTTTTGATAAAACTAAATACAGATGTCACCAGCTTGAAGTGTTCTTTAAAATGACACCTTAAATTCCTGAATTTCTCAACAATTAACAAAATCATTATGATTTCAAATTTGCCAAATTTAAGTTAAGGATAATTTTAGTTAGGGATTGATTGTGAAACTGGAACCAGGTGGGCTCTTACCTGAAAACTCAGGTGAGCTAAATACTTACAGACCCATCATCATCCTGTACACTATATATTGATGCTGTTACATTTCTAGTGTTTCCTGCTCTCTGATACTGAATTTTCCCCAGATTTCCAACATATTTGATTCTATCATCAGAGAATCCTGACAGACTCTCACACTTTTCAGGAACCATCTCATATATCTTACATGGCATTCGGTTTGGGTTTTCCTGATACCATTCTGTTTCCTTAACCTTTTCTTCTATCACTAGAAGAAAAAAAAAATTCTAAATCTGTATTAGACATTATAATCCCTGTTAAGATACTGTTTGTTTACAAATTTGTTTATCATTAGATATTCAGGAAACTCTAAACATTTAGTGTGCTAAATAAATAATGAAAATTTTTCACTTGCATGTAAAAGTAAAAATCATTTTTTATTTCAGCTACATTTCTATAAAACTTGATTAAAGGTCATTTCACTTACATCTAGCTATCTCCAGTTAGTTCCTATTACTACTCATGAAGTATCTTTAACCTTCTGTCTATTACAAAGGAACTCTGAGATTAACTTAGTATCACTGTCAAGGTTATTTCATATATATATCTTGATACATAACAAGTTATATGTAAAATTGTTAATATCATCTCTTATTATTTCTAAATAATCTGTTGAAAAATACAATGAAAATAATTTAATTTATCAAATAAATATTTAAGTAGGTGTTCAAAATTTTTCAGCCTTTTTTTTTTTGTTGATATTATCAAAGTATATCTACTTGTACATAAAGATGACCCTCTATATAAAGTCCACTTGTCTATTAAGTCTACTTCTGCATGGTCAGTCCCCAAGTCGGGGACATTTACATATATCATATACTTAGTACTAAATACATAATTCCTGCATGCTAAATTCATGTGATCCATATCAATGACTGCAGTTTTCCAGTCGGAAAAGCTGTATCACCGGTTTGATATCGATATTAGACCAGCTACTTGGAACAAATATATCCTTTCGAATCTCCTCAGATTCAATTTAAGGTTCACCCAGCCGAGTCAGATTATATTACTGTAGGAAATGATTGTTTAAATAATTGTCATGGGGAGTAAAAGAGTGATGAATTCATTAGCTAAAGCCCTCGGTCTGATATTGGGGTCTGGGTCTGATATGGCATACAATATAGATTTCACCATGTATTGTTATATATTTACTGTACTTAGAAACTCCATCAAACAATGTTTCTATATAACAGATCGTATATATAATCAACAGCAAATCAGACATATTACGTGGAAAACTCTCATATCTGATTACCACATCAAATGTTGTTATGATTATTTCAGCTATATACTTCTGCATTGAGTGTGGCTGTGTTTTACCATATTAAATCCTCTTAGAAATTATAAAATGCTCTGCATTTTATACTCTAAATTTCTCTGCGTTTTATACTCCAGCTAAGATGGCATGTATTTTGTTGTTCATTACCATTATGGTATGTGACATGATACAATCGTTATTGATAATCGATCTAAAACCTTGAAAAACTAGTGCTACAGCAGGCGTGAATCAGACAGTATGTTACTGTTACCTGGAAGCAAGTAAATGAGAAAACCAAAGAAATGTGACCAAGCTTGTCCATGGGCAACATTACCAGCAGGTAGAACATCTTTTATTGAAATCTCAGCTGAAACAAAAAACAAAACAATGATTTAAATTTCACTGAATAATTCTAATTCCATCTTCTTGTCAAATCAATATTTGTATAGATTTCAGTTTCCTCAAGTACAAATGTAATTGTATATTTCCAATTTTGTGGAATCATAATTTGGCATAAAAAAGGGTTTAGCCACCAATTAAGACTTATAAACAAACATGATTGTTTCTGTTTTCCATTTGGTAATATTGTTTTAATGCTAGATAAATTTTCTTTTTCAAGATTTCCTTTTCCAGACTTCATGTCAACAAACCTCAAATGATTCTAGTTTTTTGTTCTTATATTCAACAAAAAAATCTTTATACAAATTAAATATTTTTATATATAAAATTAAGAGCACCAGACTGAAACTGCCATTTTACTTAATGTGGTAGACAAAAAGGACCCCCATTCTCTCATTTAATTTTTTTCCCAAAGCTATGGTGAATTTTCTAATGAATATAATGAATTTTCTAATGATGATAATGGTCATATTTAATTAACTGTTATTAACTCACATGCAATGTGTTAATTTTTTTTCAAATTACAGTTTATCCTAATAAAGCATAAAAGACTACTACTAAAAAATAATAATAATAATAATAAAAGGAGTTAAAAAGAGAGTTCAATTTATTTCTTTGTTACACGTCCAGGGAAGCTTGTTTTCCAGAACCATTTTTACGAACAGAGAGGAATCTCTGTGATGTATTGTCACGTACGTCGCAAGCATTTGGCAAGGAAATCGTAGATATCTTTAAAATGGGATAGGGATACAGGGTGACAGAGATGTTAATAGATGGGGGCAAGTAAACCCAAAACAGGGAAATGTTAAACGAAACATTTTTCCTAATGTCAGTGAAGAAATTCAATTTTTTTTTAAGTCGGACAAGCTATGTCACCGCTATGTCAAATCCTTGGGCAATATATGTGGAATATAGTACGGTAGTTTGCGGGTGATAAGTACGTGCTGAGGGTTACCGCACAATGATGAATGTATGTGGTATTGAAAATAAAATTTATACATGGATTCTGTGGAGAAACTTTTGGTGGAAAGGATACAATGCGGCGCAGCGGAAGAATACATGAACAGTTTATGTAAACAAAGACCTATTTTCGCAACATTTTCGCGGATATCCCATAATTTAAACGGTGTCTTTTGATTGGATGAATTATATGACGTGTCATTTCTTGGTAGCATTCGTTTTGGCGAGAAGAGTGAACCACAGTAAATAAAGCAATATTTTTTTAACATTACCCGAAGTTTGAGCGTGTAAGTAAAAGTATAGGTTGCGGAAAGTGCTGTAAAGAAATCATGTCTTACATGCACGATAGCAAATGTCATGTTTATAGGAATGTATTTGTTTTCATTCGTTTCCCTTCCCATCCCCTCCTCGAAGCCCAAACAAAATTTGACCTATATCTGATGTAGACATGTTTACATTTTAATTTTGTCGACGTAGCGTAAAAATGATATACACGATTTTGAGAGCAGCATTGTGAAATCGACCGGAAAAAGCTATTGCTGAGAGATTTCACGAGTTCCTGTCGATTGTGCAAGATGTACTCTAGAAGTTTACATGGAAAGCTTTAGGGTAAATCCTCGGTAGGTGGCGTGTATTTTGTATATCGTCGTCGGTCCTAAATTCGCGATGGTCCTTGATTCGCGGCATAAACAGTTTTTTGCAACCATCATTTGTAGTTGTTTTGTCGCGCTACGGGACATTTCGGCCTATGACAATATCGGCCCATAATAAAATATTTTCAAAATATTTAATACACCTAAATTTGGACAACTTTGTCATGACTTATGCCTTGGTTTTAATTTTATTTTTAAAAGAAATTATTATTTTTTATTTCATATTAGATCAACCTATAAATGATGCACACACTCCGTTCACAAATGTTTGAGTCAGAGTCACTCATGACTGTAAGACTCGTCGATTCTGATCGATCTAAACTAGTTCGTGCAGATAGCGTAGAAGAAACACAGTTTGAATGTAACTTGTATGAATCTACAATTATGTAAAAACACTAAAGTATCAGTATTTTTAAAGACAAATTATATTTACAAGAAAAGGATCTTTCTTTTCAATTCATTCTTATGGTTATTTTTCTTTACACACTACATGTAATTAAAGCATCATAATAATACAAATATTAAATTAAGATTATAATTAAGATTATCTATTTTTTTAAAAATTTTTAAGATTTAAACAAAGTATAGGTACACCTTCCTGTCTTTAAATTATTCATTTTAAAAAAAATGAGACATATATATAATCCATTATTTGAGTTTTAATAGATTAGTGGTAGACTTGATTAGAAATGATAATTTGAATTAATTCTTGTATTGCTTTAAATAAATTTACTGAAATTTACATGTTTCAAAGCATAATAATACTAACACATGTTTATGCACAACAATGCAAATAAACGAAATGAGTAGCAATCTTTGATAAAGGCATTTATTTCATGGGCCGATTTGGCTATAGGCCGATATTGTCATGGTCCGTTTTTTTATGGGCCGAAATGTCCCGGAACCGTTTTGTCGTTATTGAGAAATATAACGATTGATGACACCATAAAAACATCTTTCTGTTTGTGTAATTAATTAAAAATGTTACGTATGAACGTTTTTGTCTTTTCTTGGAGAAATGCTTGGAATGTGAAAGGACCTTTCTTTCAGCACAGACTCTTCTGAATGTGGTAATTTGCCAACACTAATACAAAAAATATAATGGACACTTTTCCAGTCATGAATTCTTACTCCCCTTCCATATGGTGTTTTACAACCTTGCTCGCATAGGAATGGAATGGGATAAGGCAGATTGTAATACTACCTACACTTACTTTCAAAGCCTCTTGCGTTTCCATGCTCTCTGTTCGTACGGCACCTCCGGTGCTTTGATTATTTTTTCATATCATAGAAATATGGAGGAGATAGAAATATTAAATGTTATATATTAACAGTATTAATCATGCATATGTGAGAGCTCTACTGTCTATCAAATCCACAATAAAGTTTTTTTTATTTATTTATTTACTTATTTATTTATTATCTTTTTTTTTGGATGTCCTTTGGTGGTGTCAATACAAAAAAACACTGGTTAGTTTATAAGCTACCTCTAAGTTTTTCTGTAATTTCTGGTATCCACCTCCCCTGATCATCCATCTCTACTTTTGGTGCTATTCTCAATACATCTATGATTGATACCTAAAAAGTAACAAAGGTCTTTAGAAGAAAAGTATAGCATGTCTGTATACCCAGACCATAAAACCCTTTATAGTCCTTAATCAAAAACAATATTAACTGAAAAAGTATTGGATGTTACCTAGACCTTAATTAACATTATATATATATGACATTAAAAAGCTTTTTGTTACTTTGTAAATTGTGTATGTTTAATTGTGTCTGAAAAACAACTATATTAACACTTTTCATATCATTTTAGTGTTAAGCAGCAGAAAAATCAACCTATGATAGGCAAGATGTCTGACTTTCTTGTCATTATTTTTTCTAAACAGAAATGCAAAAAAAACATTTTACATAAAAATTCATACTTTTGGTCAAATAAGCAAAATATTAAAATAGTATAAAGTTCAGTCTATCAGAATACAAATATGTTGAGTTTTCAATTCAGTGATGTGACACTCTGCAATTACTCTAAATGTGATCAAAGTAAGGGGGTAAGAAAATTCTTAGGTCATGTGATGGTCAAAAACCACAATTAGATCAGATGATGATGAGATACTATGACTAGGTCAGCTGAACATGAGAAACCTAAACTAGGTCAGCTTATGATAAGAAACCTCAACTAGGTCATTAGATAATGAGACTGAGAAACCACAACTGGGTCAGATGATGATAAGAAACAAGTAGACCACATGGCCACCGAGGCCCCTTCACAATAAGAGGCAAAAATGATTTAGAATAGTGATAATTCATTTTTTAATTCATACTTACCTTTTCAGGAGATAGACCTTTCAGTAACAGAACTACAGAATGTATGTTTGTTTGTTGAGTTTTTTCCAGAGCTAACAAGAGCTCAAACCTACACCATGGGCTATCTAAAGCCTCCTGTGTCAATACCATTAGGATCTTTTTACTCTTCTGTATGGAACTGGTAATGTTGTTAATCACCATTTTTCCTGCTTCAAACTCATCATCGTAAAGAATGCTAAAATTCTTATTTTTAAGATTTGGTTGTATATCATTAATCACTATGTCTCTATCATTGCTACTGTAGATTATAAATACATCGTACATTTTATCACCTCCAATAAAAGGTGCTGTATAAGGTACTTGTTCTGTAACAGAACTGTTTCTAGGCTCAGTTGAAGAATCCATTCTTCTAAAACAAAAAAAGAAATTTTAATTTTTTTTTTAAATACTGGCAAAAGAAAAACTCAGAAAAACTCAATTAAAAAATTAACTACAAACTATTTTCTATCTAATTTTCTTGAAAAATATAATTGAAGGTTTCTAAACCAGAAAATCTAGATTCCTATTCAGTCCAAGAATTACCTTCACCTTCTTGTTTAACCTGACTAAGCTGTTTTTTTTTTTTTTTTTTTTAAATATTTAAAGTGATTTTATTTTATATATATCTCAAAACAGTCTCATAATTAGTAATTAGTAACAATAATAAACACTAAAATTACATCTCTGATTTACAATATATAAATATCATACCTTTTCTTTGCTGGAATCATGCCATAAAAACATCACTTCATGCTGTTAAAAAACAAAAAGACTTATATTTGTACACATTTACAGTAAGAAAAGGCACTTAAGAGTAATGGGTGTAATTTAAACTAATAGACACTAATGCACAGAGAAAACACCAACATTTTTATCAAACTTACTTTCTTACTGTAGGATCCACGGGGAAGATATGCAAACTGAGTTATTGAGAGGCGATAAAATCAAAATGTAATTGGGTTTTTCTGGGTACTCTGTATTCTTTTACCTTAAAAAAATTATTCCCTTAACATAAATGATAAAATCTTAACTGTGACATAAAAATGCCATTACTAAATTTGTAGCAGGGTTTTATTGTAAAACCATACACATTTCTAACTTTAATAATACCAACAACTAGGTAGTTTAAATGGATTTTGTTAAGAAATGACATTCTTTTTGTCAGTGTTCATGCATTATGAACAACAGTGGGCTGTCACAAATTGCATGAACGACAAAGCCGTTCATGTAAAATTTGCGACAGCCCACTGTTATTCATAATGCATGAACACTGACAAAAAGAATTTCATTTCTTATATTTATAATTTCTTTCACCATTTCAGTTTAATTTCAGATGATATATCCTAAAAATTACCTTTTTAATATGTCAGTTTATTTCCAATCTCCACATCGTCAAAATGGAATATCCCAACGTCATGTCATCATGTTAGAAAGTTTAGAAAGGTCATCAGTATTCATAGCATATGACCGCAAAGAAGAGTAATAGAGTCATTGAAAGAAAGGTAATAGCAATTGTAAACATAAGCTTATGAAGCCAAAACTAAATATTATAAGGTATCATAAATGATACTTATCCCATCACAATGGAGTCATGTGTAATATTTTCAAAGAATCGGCTTTATTTTGCTGCTAATTTGCATACTGTGCTAATAACACACAAAAAAGTTACCAAAAAACCTGTTATATATTTTAAATGTCAAAGATTCTACTTTTTATTTACCAAATTTAAACCAAATTGATGAACAAATAAATATGTAAGAGGTAAAGGAAAAATGGTCAAGAGAGTCAATGTCATAAGCTATTCAAGAACTAAGAAATGGAATGTCCATACAAAAGGCTGCTAAACAATATAGTGTGCCCAAATCTACACTTAATGATAGAGTAACGGGTTGAGTGGTGGAAGGAGCAGTCTAGGGAAAAAGGCTAAGGCTAAACCTGATAAAGGTACAGAAAATGATTTGGTCAATTGTGCCTTTAAAGCTGCATTAAGTTTTCCAAAGAAAAAATTAAAACGGTACTAATCTAACTAATGATGTTCCTAATGAACAATGTTACATTTGGTTCAACGATAAAAGCTCGAATAAATGCAGAAATCACAATATTTACCGATCGAGATGCAGCATTTAGGATCTAATATTAGAACATGGTTACGTCATCAAAAACCCGGGTAATTTAAACACAACTTTCAAAACGGTGAAATACGATAAATTAAACACAGAACTTCGTTGAATTTGTCATTTGTGACTTAGTAAGGGATACAAAACACCATTTCAAATACATCCGGATATAAATGAAGGACAATTAATGTAATCTGGTATGTTTCACTTTCGGTTCTAGGGTTTTTCCGTACATCCGACATGATCCATGCGCATGCTCCAAGCTCATAATTACCATCGTAAAACTCTGACCAACCGGTCAGAGGATTCCGTTTATTTACAGCTAAAAGAAATGAAATTTTAGAAAATGAATGTCACGGATCGTGGTTAGAAGATATCTATTTTAAAAAAAATATATTTTTAGAAAATCAAAAAAAATTCAGAAAATTGATAACCTTAATGCAGCTTTAAAGGGTCTGAAATGGGTATCTGGTTCTCCAAAGGAAACTTTATTTATAGATTTGTTGGAGCTTTTGAGAAAGAGCACAAAAAGTCTTTTAAGAAATCAAATCCATCACGTACCTGATATGTGGTGGGGGAGATTTAAGGAAAGAAAACTGAGGTTTCCTTAAATGACACCAGAAGCAACTAGTTCTCTTTATCACGATGCCATGACGAGACCAAGACTGAATAGATATTTCCAGGAGCTTAAAGAAGTCGTAATAAAGATCAATTTGCTGTCTTTTTCAGACTGCATTTAGAATGTTAATGAGACAGGCATGAGTTATGTTGCAAAAACCCAAAAAAGTCATAGCCAAGACCGGGAGTAGAACTGTGCATAGGGGGTCATCCAGTTCGAGAGAGCTACCATTAAAGTTGTTGCCTGTGGGAATTAATGCAGCAGGCAGGTGTTTACTGCAACACCTTATAGTTTCAGGAAAAAGTATGAAGTTACATGTGAGAGGGTAAAGTCCAGTGAATCACAAATAATGACTTCTAGCTTCATTACGTTCAAACGGTCGTGTTCTAAGGCTTCTGTATAAAACACGTCCAATTCATGATCAAATTACCCATTGGTTGTAATAAATAACAAAACATTGCAAAACGTAATTTCCCACAGGAAAAAGACTTGATTTGATAAATAATATTTCATGCCACAGTCAAGATTCTTTCACTTATTGCGCGCTGGTCAGTTCAGGGATGGTGGAGGGAACAAGAGTACCATGCAAAAACATAGTGACATTCAGCAAGTGGACTAACAAACATTTTAAAATTAGGATCTGCCCAAGATGGATATACAAACCTTGACGGTGAGATGTACTGTGATCCGTACGTGCACCATAGAAGTCTTAGCCATCAAGACATCCAATGTAGAAGAGTACAAATGAATGGATTGTTAGAAAATCATGAACTATATGGCATAGCTTTAGACCTGAAATTCAAGGCTCTTGTAATGACATTTTGTATTAAGACAGTGTGCCGTTACAGCACACTGTCCGAATTTAAAATCCTTGAATTTCAGGTCTATAATAGCTTAACACACTATTACACATTGTATGCTAAATAATGTATTCTAAATACATATGTCGAACTGTGAAACTCACAGGTGTCCATGAAATGGGTTTTAAAGCAAAAACAACAAATCTTAAAAATAGTATAGAAATAGTATAGAAACTGGAAAATTTTTACTGCTGATTCAAAAACCATCATTGCACAGGCACATGTGGTAAAACTAAGTCAGATCAACAAAAATCTTCATTTCGTTTAATTGTTAAACTTACGATAAATACACTTAAAAGTGACGTCTCTGTGTGATATTTTCAAGTAGCACTCGACCTCTTATGCATAGTTATAGTTGACATTAACTCAAATGTCTCAAACAACTGGTATCTTCGCCATCATAATAATAGAATCGAGTGTATTCATTACGTTGTTCAATCGATAACATTGTTACATTTTATTTTGTGAATAGGAAAACGGTCTGGTCTATTTTCCGGTCCATACTACCGACCCCCCAAGGGATTTATAATTGTGATAGTAATGTTTTTTTTTTTTCGTAAAAGCAGGTGTCATTTTGGGAAATACGCTTAGACAAAAACAAAATAATTGTTATTATGCTAACAAAACATAGTACTATTTACAACTCGAGTTCTATTTAATTCTTTCTAATAATATATATTACTATATATACTATAGTAATTTTAATCATTGGCCAGTGGAATGGAATTTTTGTTCTCAAAAAAAGAAGTAGAAAGATAGAAGAAATACGAGAGAGAGAGAGAGAGAGAGAGAGAGAGAGAGAGAGAGAGAGAGAGAGAGAGAGAGAGAGAGAGAGAGAGAGAGAGAGAGCAATGCGTATTATAACAGATGATTATACAACTTATTTGAAACATTTTAAAAACATAACTAGATTTTTTTTTACATGTAGAAAGAATAAAAACGTTTTTAAGATTTACATTAAATATCTCAAGAATATATTTCAAATTTGGTTGAGCTTAAAACGAATAATTATCATCTTCGAAATGAATACTAGGTTATAGTAAAATTATTATTATTATTATTATTATTATTATTATTATTATTATTATTATTATTATTATTATTATTATTATTATTATTATACCTAGAGCAAAAACAATCAGATATGTGTTAAAGTCTTTTAAAATTGTGGGTGCAGGATCTTTTAGTTTTACTTCCTATACCTGTGTTTAAGTTCCTTAAGTCTTTAGATCTTTGCTTAGCGCTTTTTAGCTCTCTAGCTTTCCATTTTAGGCATGCCTCAATGTTTTAACTTTCCTTTTTATGCTTGCCCCCATGTTTCAGCTTTCCTTTTTAGGCTTGCCCCCATGTTTCAGCTTTCCTTTTTAGGCTTGCCTTCATGTTTTAGCTTTCCTTTTTAGGCTTGCCCCCATGTTTTAGCTTTCCTTTTTAGGCTTGCCTCAATGTTTTAGCTTTCCTTTTTTTAGTCTTGCCTCCATGTTTTAGCTTTCCTTTTTAGGCTTGCCTCCGTGTTTTAGCTTTCCTTTTTTAAGCTTGCCTCCATGTTTAAGCGTTCCTTTTTAGGCTTGCCTCCATATTTTGGCTCTCCTTTTTTAGGCTTGACTCCATGTTTTACCTTTTCTTTTTAGGCTCGCCTCCATGTTTTAGTTTTCCTTTTTAGGCTTGCCTCCATGTTTTCGTTTTCCTTTTTAGGCTTGCCTCCATGTTTTAGCTTTCCTTTTTTAGGCTTGCCTCCATGTTTTAACTTTTCTTTTTAGGCTTGCCTCCATGTTTTAGCGTTCCTTTTTAGGTTGCTTCATGTTTTAGCTTTCCTTTTTAAAGGCTTACCTCCATGTTTAAGCTTTCCTTTTTAGGCTTGCCTCCATGTTTAAGCGTTCCTTTTTAGGCTTGCCTCCATGTTTTAGCATTCCTTTTTAGGCTTGCCTCCATATTTAAGCTTTTTCTTTTTTAGGCTTGCCTCCATGTTTTAGCTATCCCTTTTTAAGCTTGCCTCCATGTTTTAGCTTTCCTTTTTAGGCTAACTTTCATGTTTCTGTTTTCCTTTTTAAAGCCTGCCTCCATGTTTTAGCTTTCCTTTTTAAAGCCTGCCTCCATGTTTTAGCTTTCCTTTTTTAGGCTTGACTCCATGTTTTACCTTTTCTTTTTAGGCTCGCCTCCATGTTTTAGTTTTCCTTTTTAGGCTTGCCTCCATGTTTTCGTTTTTTTAGGCTTGCCTCCATGTTTTAGCTTTCCTTTTTTAGGCTTGCCTCCATGTTTAAGCTTTTCTTTTCAGGCTTGCCTCCATGTTTTAGCTTTCCCTTTTTAGGCTTGCCTCCATGTTTTAGCTTTTCCTTTTTAGGCTTTCCTTCATTTTAAAGCTTTTCTTTATACGCTTGCCTCCATGTTTTAGCGTTCCTTTTTAGGCTTGCCTCCATGTTTTAGCTTTCCTTTTTTAGGCTTGCCTCCATGTTTTAGTTTTCCTTTTTTAGGCTTGCCTCCATGTTTTAGCTTTCCTTGTTTTAGGCTTGCCTCCATGTTTTAGCTTTCCTTTTTAGGCTTACTTTCATGTTTCAAATTTCCTTTTTTAGGCTTGCCTCCATGTTTTAGCGTTCCTTTTCAGGCTTGCCTCCATGTTTTAGCTTTCCTTTTCAGGCTTGCCTCTATGTTTTAGTTTTCCTTTTTAGGCTTGCCTCCATGTTTTAGCTCTTCTTTTTTAGGCTTGCTTTCATGTTTAAGTTTTCCTTTTAGGCTTGCCTCCATGTTTTAGCTTTCCTTGTTAGGCTTGCCTCCATGTTTTAGCTTTTCTTTTTAGGCTTGCCTCCATGTTTTAGCTTTCCTTTTTGAGGTTTGCCTCAAAATTTTAACTGTTCTTTTAAGGCTTGCCTCCATATTTTAGCTTTCCTTTTTTAGGCTTGCCTGCATGTTTAAGCGTTCCTTTTTTAGGCTTGCCTCCATGTTTTAGCTTTCCTTTTTGAAGTTTGCCTCCATGTTTTAGCTTTTCTTTTTAAGCTTGCCTCCATGTTTTAGCTTTCCTTTTTAGGGTTACTTTCATGTTTCAGTTTTCCTTTTTTAGGCTTGCCTCCATTCTTTAGCTTTCCTTTTTAAAGGTTGCCTCAATGTTTTAGCGTTCCTTTTTAGGCTTGCCTCCATGTTTTAGCTTTCCTTTTTTTAGGCTTGCCTCCATGTTTTAGCTTTCCTTTTTATGCTTGACTCCATTGTTTAGCGTTCCTTTTTAGGTTGCTTCATGTTTTAGCTTTCCTTTTTTTAGGCTTGCCTCCATGTTTAAGTTTTCCTTTTTAGGCTTGCCTCCATGTTTAAGCGTTCCTTTTAAGGCTTGCCTCCATGTTTTAGCGTTCCTTTTTAGGCTTGCCTCCATATTTAAGCTTTTTCTTTTTTAGGCTTGCCTCCATGTTTTAGCTTTCCGTTTTTAAGCTTGCCTCCATGTTTTAGCTTTCCTTTTTAGGCTTACTTTCATGTTTCAGTTTTCCTTTTATAGGGTTGCCTCCATGTTTTAGCTTTCCTTTTTAAAGCCTGCCTCCATGTTTTAGCGTTCCTTTTTAGGCTTGCCTCCATGTTTTAGCTTTCCTTTTTTTAGGCTTGCCTCCATGTTTTAGCTTTCTTTTTTTATGCTTGCTCCATGTTTTAGCGTTCCTTTTTAGGCTTGCTTCATGTTTTAGCGTTCCTTTTTAGGCTTGCCTTGATGTTTTAGCTTTCCTTTCTTTAGGCTTGCCTCCATGTTTTAGCTTTCCTTTTTAGGCTTGCCTCCATGTTTTAGTTTTCCTTTTTAGGCTTGCCTCCATGTTTAAGTTTTCCTTTTTAGGCTTGCCTCCATGTTTAAGCGTTCCTTTTAAGGCTTGCCTCAATGTTTTAGCGTTCCTTTTTAGGCTTGCCTCCATATTTAAGCTTTTTCTTTTTTAGGCTTGCCTCCATGTTTTAGCTTTCCCTTTTTTAAGCTTGCCTCCATGTTTTAGCTTTCCTTTTTAGGCTTACTTTCATGTTTCAGTTTTCCCTTTTTAGGGTTGCCTCCATGTTTTAGCTTTCCTTTTTAAAGCCTGCCTCCATGTTTTAGTTTTCCTTTTTAGGCTTGCCTCCATGTTTTAGCTTTCCTTTTTTTAGGCTTGCCTTGATGTTTTAGCTTTCCTTTCTTTAGGCTTGCCTCCATGTTTTAGTTTTCCTTTTTAGGCTTGCCTTCATGTTTTAGCGTTCCTTTTTAGGCTTGCTTCATGTTTTAGCTGTTCTTTTTAGGCTTGCCTCCAGGTTTTAGCTTTCCTTTTTTAGGCTTGCCTCCATGTTTTAGCTCTTCTTTTTTAGGCTTGCTTCCATGTTTTAGTTTTCCTTTTTAGGCTTGCCTCCATGTTTTAGCTTTCTTTTTTTAGGCTTGCCTCCATGTTTTAGCTTTCTTTTTTTAGGCTTGCCTCCATGTTTTAGTTTTCCTTTTTAGGCTTGCCTCCATGTTTTAGCTTTCCTTTTTTAGGCCTGCCTCCATGTTTAAGCTTTTCTTTTTAGGCTTGCCTCCATGTTTTAGCTTTCCCTTTTCAGGCTTTCCTCCATTTTTAAGCTTTTCTTTTTACGCTTGCCTCCATGTTTTAGCGTTCCTTTTTAGGTTTGCCTCCATGTTTTAGCTTTCCTTTTTTAGGCTTGCCTCAATGTTTTAGTTTTCCTTTTTTAGGCTTGCCTCCATGTTTTAGCTTTCCTTTTTAGGCTTGCCTCCATGTTTTAGCTTTCCTTTTTAGGCTTGCCTCCATATTTTAGCTTTCTTTTTTAGGCTTGCCTCCATGTTTTAGCTTTCCTTTTCAGGCTTGTCTCTATGTTTTAGTTTTCCTTTTTAGGCTTTCCTCCATGTTTTAGCTTTCCTTTTTTAGGCTTGCCTCCATGTTTTAGCTTTCCTTTTTTTAGGCTTGCCTCAATGTTTTAGGTTAGCAGGTCTTGCCTTCTTTTATTTTCCCACTATTTGTATTTTATTTTTGTTGATTGCGTATAAATGGGTTTTTGAAATTATCAGACTTTTCATGTTATAAGCTTTGTTGTATATACATGTATTTTTGGTTACTTGTGATATTTACACGGGTATTTTTTAATTATAAGCCTTTTTTTTATACATTTGTCAAGTACAAGCTCTACTGAGCGTATGTTGTAAAAGTTAATCATATTGGACATTGTATTAAGATCATTGTATTGTATAATATTTGATAATAAAATGCAACTCTTAGTTCCGGATTTTTAAGGAATTTAAAGTGACTGAGTTGGTTGTAAACCGTACTGCATGGTTATAGAGAACAGTACATGATGTTTCAGTCTTTCAGTTTTCATTTTTCTTCCTATTTTGTAACAAAGTTTAATTGAAAAAAGTCACGATATATTGGTAAAAAGAATTAAAAATGAACATATTAAAAAAAAGAAATGTCCGTCAGTGGCGCAAATTGCTAATAATTTCAACCTATTTCTTTTTAATTAGTAAATAATAATTACAACAACAACAATAATGATTATAATAATAATAACAGCAGCAGCAGCAACAACAACAACAACAATAATAATAATAATAATAATAATAATAATAATAATAATAATAATAATAATACGTGTAATAATGACATTTTCAATAAAAAAATAAAACCGCGCCCAATTAGTGTATCAGAACTTCAGAAGACAAATAAAGTGAAACGATGAACGTTTGATTCATCGAGATATTAACTTTTCTAATTTTCAGAACATAAAAAATGAATAAATCAATTAAATCGAAGACATTGTTATGTAATTTGAGATATCAACTAGTACAGAACAAAACTGATGGCGCATCAATAAATTTCTACTTACTTGGTTATAAGTTCTGAAACAAGTCAAACCCCGAAATAAAACTAATATATATTGCTGAGTTTATACATCCGTTTTTTATTGCAATTGACAATTCTCTCTTCCTGATTCAAGTATCGTGTGAAGTGTTTTTTAAATACTGTTATCTAAAATCCATGTTTAAAACTAGTGAATATTTTCATTAAAAGATATACTTTATCTGCTGCACAATATGAATCAGGATCGTTGTACTTTGAAACAAAATGATTCCATTCACCGACCTTTTTAAATATTTTTTATTTTATTTATTTTTTAATTAACTTTGAAAATGTAAAATAAGACAAAACAAACACATTTGAATGACAACATCAAACCAGTAATTTTTAACGTACATGCAAGTGTCCATGTCTGCCTGTAATAATACCTCTGTCTGGTGTATATATGCCATGTATGGTAGTGTCCTTGTCTGTCTGTGGCAATGCCTCTGTTTGGAGTATAAATGCCATGTATGTTAGTGTCCATGTCTGTCTGTAACAATGCCCCTGTCTGGTGTATATATGTCATGTATGTTAGTGTCCATGTCTGTCTGTAACAATGCCCCTGTCTTGTGTATATATGTCATGTATGGTAGTGACATTTTCTGTCTGTGATAATGCCTCTGTTTAGTGTATATATTTCATGTATGGAAGTCTCAATGTCTGTATGTGGCAGTGCCTCTGTCTGGTGTATATATGTCATGTATGGTAGTGTCCTTGTCTGGATCTGGCAGTGCCTCTGTCTTGAGTATATATGTCATGTATGGTAGTGTCCATGTCTGTTTGTGACAGTGCCTCTGTCTGGTGTATATATGTCATGAATGGTAGTGTCCTTGTCTGGATGTGGAAGTGCCTCTGTCTTGAGTATATATATCATGTATGGTAGTGTCCATGTCTGTATGTAACAATGCCTTTGTTTGGTGTATATATGTCATGTATGGTAGTGTCCATGTCTGTCTGTGACAGTGCCTCTGTCTGGTGTATATATATATATATATATATATATATATATATATATATATATATATATATATATATATATATATATATATATATATATATCATGTATGGTAGTGTCCATGTCTGTCTGTGATAATGCCTCCGTCTGGTGTTCATATTTCATGTATGGTAGTTTCCCTGTCTGTCTGTGACAATTCCTCTGTTTAGTGTATATATGTCATGTATGATAGTTCCCATGTCTGTCTGTGACAGTGCCTTTGTTCGGTGTATATAAGTGAGTTATGGTAGTGTCCTTGTCTGTCTGTGATAATGCCTCTGTCTGGTGTATATAGTGTACTTATCTGTCTGTGACAATGCCTCTGTCTGGTGTATATATGTCATGTATGGTAGTGTCCATGTCTCTCTGTGATAATTCCTCTGTCTGGTGTAAATATGTCATGTATGGTAGTGTCCATGTCTGTTTGTAACAATTTCTCTGTTTGGTGTATACATGTCATGTGTGGTAGTGTCCATGTCTGTCTGTGACAATGCCTCTGTTTGGTGTATATATGTCATGTATGGTAGAGTCCATGTTTGTCTGTGACAATGCCTCTGTTTGGTGTATATATGTCATGTATGGTAGTGTCCTTGTCTGTCTGTGAAAATGCCTCTGTTTGGTGTATATATGTCATGTATGGTAGAGTCCATGTCTGTCTGTGACAATGCCTCTGTTTAGTGTATATATATCATGTATGGAGTGTCCTTGTCTGTCTGTGGCAATGCCTCTGTTTGGTGTATATATGTCATGTATGGTAGTGTCCATGTCTGTATGTAACAATGCCTCTGTTTGGTGTATATATGTCATGTATGGTAGTGACCATGTATGTTTGTGACAGTGCCTCTGTTTAGTGTATATATATCATGTATGGTAGCGTCATGTCTGTATGTAACAATGTCTCTGTTTGGTGTATATATGTCATGCATTGTAATGTCCATGTCTGTTTGTGACAATGCCTCTGTTTGGTGTATATATGTTATGTATTGTAATGTCCATGTTTGTTTGTGACAGTACCTCTGTCTGGTGTATATATGTCATGTATGGTAGTGTCCATGTCTGTTTGTAACATTTCTCTGTTTTGTGTATACATGTCATGTATGGTAGTGTCCTTGTCTGTCTGTGACAATGCCTCTGTTTGGTGTATATATGTCATGTATGGTAGAGTCCATGTTTGTCTGTGACAATGCCTCTGTTTGGTGTATATATGTCATGTATGGTAGTGTCCATGTCTGTCTGTGACAATGTCTCTGTTTAGTGTATATATATCATGTATGGAGTGTCCTTGTCTGTCTGTGGCAATGCCTCTGTTTGGTGTATATATGTCATGTATGGTAGTGTCCATGTCTGTATGTAACAATGCCTCTGTTTGGTGTATATATGTCATGTATGGTAGTGACCATGTCTGTTTGTCACAGTGCCTCTGTTTAGTGTATATATATCATGTATGGTAGCGTCATGTCTGTATGTAACAATGTCTCTGTTTGGTGTATATATGTCATGCATTGTAATGTCCATGTCTGTTTGTGACAATGCCTCTGTTTTGTGTATACATGTCATGTATTGTAATGTCCATGTCTGTTTGTGACAGTACCTCTGTCTGGTGTATATATGTCATGTATGGTAGTGTCCATGTCTGTTTGTTACAGTGCCTCTGTCTGGTGTATATATATCTTGTATGGTAGTGTCCTTGTCTGTATGTGGCAGTGCCTCTGTCTGGAGTATATATGTCATATATGGTAGTGTCCATGTCTGTCTGTGACAGTACGTCTGTCTGGTGTATATATGTCATGTATGGTAGTGTCCATGTCTGTCTGTGACAATACCTCTGTCTGGTGTATATATGTCATGTATTGTCTGTCTGGTGTATATATGTCATGTATGGTAGTGTCCTTGTCTGTCTGTGACAGTACCTCTGCCTGGTGTATATATGTCATGTATGGTAGAGTCCATGTCTGTCTGTAACAATGCCTCTGTTTGGTGTATATATGTCATGTATGGTAGTGTCCATGTCTGTCTGTGACAGTACCTCTGTCTGGTGTATATATGTCATGTATGGTAGTGTCCATGTCTGTCTGTGACAATACCTCTGTCTGGTGTATATATGTCATGTATTGTCTGTCTGGTGTATATATGTCATGTATGGTAGTGTCCTTGTCTGTCTGTGACAGTACCTCTGCCTGGTGTATATATGTCATGTATGGTAGAGTCCATGTCTGTCTGTAACAATGCCTCTGTTTGGTGTATATATGTCATGTATGGTAGTGTCCATGTCTGTCTGTGACAGTACCTCTGTCTGGTGTATATATGTCATGTATGGTAGTGTCCATGTCTGTCTGTGACAGTACCTCTGTCTGGTGTATATATGTCATGTATGGTAGTGTCCTTGAATGTGTGTGGCAGTGCCTCTGTCTGGAGTATATATGTCATGTATGGTAGTGTCCATGTCTGTATGTAACAATGCCTCTGTTTGGTGTATATATGTCATGTATGGTAGTGTCCATGTCTGTCTGTGACAATGCCTCTGACTAGCGTTTATATGTCATGTTAGGTAGTGCCCATGTCTGTCTGTGACAATGTTTCTGTCTAGTCAACGACAGAATCTATGTATGTTTGTTTACTGTTTTTGTCTTCCACTGTGTCCTACTATACTTAAACACTGTATGTAGCAGTGTTGATTTTAAAGTATCCAAAAGTAAGATTTTTTATTTAAATAGATTGTTAAATTTTCTTTTGTTTTTATTTATTTTTACATGTATTTGTTACTTGTAGTAACGTTGTGTGGTTATTAGGGCCTATAGGAGTTGTCTCCCCTTTAGTACCTGTGTTTATACATATAATAACTGGTTTGTTAGGTACTTTATTATTACAATAAATGCGTTACCAATATTAATTATGTAGTGTCAATTCTAGCCGGTAGCATAAAGGAAAAAAAGAGCAGATTGAGAAAAAAAGATAACACGTATGTAGCCTGGACATATGAGGTAGCCAATTGATGATACCTTTCCCATATCAATTATCGGCTTGCGCCAAGACGGACATACTTTATCATACGTTGTTAGCGTTTCTTGCTGCAGGGAAAATTGTTCATAGTATTTTGTTTTTGTTTTTTGTGTAGTCGCTTTTATTTCTAACCGTTTTTCGTATCGGTAATCTATATTTAACATGTTTCGTGATATTATATTAGTATAACATTTCAAAGGGTTGTATGTGTACTTTTTAGTGTTGTTTACCTAAATTGTTTTCCTCATATCCAGTTTTTATATTATTAACATTATTTTCTATTATAAAAAATCATGCCAGTTTATATTAGTTTGGATAAGGAATAAACTTCTGCTCCCTGGAGTAGACTCACTGGATCAGAGAGCTCTTTAGATCATTACACGCAGTCTCCAGGAACTCTAGATCAATTTATGCCCTCTCCTAGAGGGGATAAATCTTGACAGTGGCCTTACCCAGAACCTGATTTCTGGAAAAAACAGTAAATGCTGTGTCCAAGACCTCTGTGTCTACACAAAAATAACAAGTGTGTAGTGGAAGCAAGTAAACTATTCAAGGTGTTCCTAAGGTGTCTTCTTCCAAATTCGGTGAAGCAGAAGGCTCTTTCAGTATGCCCTTTGAACAGGCTACATCTTCGGACCCTAAACCTTTTCCAGCTTATCTAAAACCGTAATGTTATGAGTCTGGCAAACAATTTTTCTTTTTGTTAAAGATGTTCTAACCCTCCCTCACTAGCTTAGCACATGTCCCATATTGTCAAATATTTCTTTCATTTTTTTTGGGGGGGACTGTTGTTAAACTCCTTATTGTTTTTAAAAAATCTGCAAATTCTCAGTTGTTTTTTCTCATTAATGGTCTTTGGACTCCCAAAACAATGGTACAATTACAAAAGTTCCTGCACTGCAGACTATGGAATTGGCTGAAGATGATTAGCTGTCTTTCCATCCTGGATCGGATGAAGATGACTCCCTCTCAGAATAGGAAGTCTTGTCTTTTGATAACCAAAACGGTCCCGCTCCACTGAAGTCTATGATCGCTAAGACAATGTCTAGGATGGTGATGAAGAATCCTGGCTTTTTGTCAACTGCAGGGCGGCTATCGGGGGTAAGGTGTTTACTTTTAAATTTTTAACAGATAGTTCTGGGGTGCAGATGTTTTCTCTTTCAATGCGCAAATGTGCCCTTCTGGTTATCAGACACGCACTGGCCTAGTTAAGAATGTCCCAACTCGGTATAAATCCTTTCCAGAGTCACGGTATGTGAATAATACTATTTCTTCATTTAATTATTGTGTTAAATGTCTGTACGACATCAGAATGGGTTTAAAGCTAAGAAGGATCTTACCCAATCTCTTTGGGCAAAGTTAGAGAATGGCTCAAGATATTTGTCACATGTTCATTTGAAAGCAGTTTACTTTCCTTCTGCTGCGGGAGAACTTCATAAGGACAAAGTAGGAGAGGATTTCGACGAAATTAAGTCAAGACTTTCGCTTTATCCCAAAATCTTATAATTAAGACACTAGCAATTTTAACTATCACCGAGAGACAATAATTTTGTCTAACTGCTATTCCTGCGCTCCTCTGCAGGAATCTTTAATGCTCTTTCTTCTGACAGACAATATATGATTTCTGCCTTTGGGAAAAATTGAACCATCAGTGTTACGAGAGGAGGTGGACCTGTCCCATGTTTCAGACCCACTTAAAAAGATTTATCTCTTCTGCAAAAGGGAACAATAGCGGGGGTTTGTCTCCTTCATCCTTCTCCGGTGTTTTACTAAGGAAATTATCAAATTAGTCAATACCAAGGTGTTGAAAATTATCAAATTAGTCAACACCAAGGTGTTGAAAATTATCAAATTAGTCAATACCAAGGTGTTGAAAATTATCATTATCATAGTAGTCAATACCGGAATGGGATGTTGAAACTTACAAATTACAAATCGTAATATCCAAAATAATGTTACTTACTAAAATATTTCTTATTATTTTGAAATAAATATAAATGAAGTAAACATGTAATGTGTATATAAGCCAAATAAAATTTATGTTGTTAAAATTCAGTTAGTTTACTTTAGCTTACTGTGGTATCAATTTTGTAACTGGTGATATAATTATAATTATTAACACTAAATTATGAGCCACTGCGGTAGCTCAGTTGGTAGAGTACTCGCTCCGTAAGTGGAAGGTTGTGAGTTCGAACCCCGGCCGGGTCTGACCCAAGACTTGAAAGTGGGTAGTGACTCTTCTTTCGCCAAGCACTCGGCATTACGAAAAGAAAGCCACAATTCTTTCGGATGGGAACTTAAAATAAACGAGGTCCCGTGTCATGGCAGGCGTGGCACGATAAAGAACCCTGCAGTATAATGCCATTAGCGCAACGCACAGGCAAAATTTCTGCACTTTCGCCTATAGCTGGTGACGTCTCGATATAAGTGAAATATTCTTGACTGGGACGTTAAACACCATTACTTAACTCAACTCAACTCAATTATGTTGTCTTCTTTAAAAGGTCCTAAATACAGGAAGGCTCAACCTTTTACTTAAAGACAGAACTTGAGAATTACTATAGATTTTAGTTAAAAGTATGCTAGATGATCGCCTAAATTGGAAGACGTGGAGCTTAACACCGGATAAGGTAAATTAGATGTTTGATAAAGACAAGGATTGCCAAACAAAAAGGGTCTATGAGTACTAAACCTGTTTTAGTGCTTAGGGACCCTGATCATTCTGCAAATCTTATATATCAGATATTTTGTTGTTCCAGGTGATAAAGTTTCTATCAACATTACTTTTATTTGTAAGAAACAATTTTTTTCCAAAAATGAAGTTTTTTTCCCATTCATAGGGGAGTTCTTGAGCTTTTCGGTATCAATTAAAAATAATAAGAAATTAACCTGCCGTATTCTTTTGCATTCCAAAGCTTCAAAAATCCATACAAGGAAAGATATACAAGCTCCTCTTAATTTACTACTGAAGAATTATCATTAATTCTAATACAAGTTGTGACAGTCGTAAAAGATGGACTATTCAGAAAAAGTCTATTTTACATCTGACATCAACCAAATGTAAATTCTCAAAGATAAAACTGCAGTAACATGTCGGTAAAAAAGCCAAGTGGAGGGTCTTGGCTAAATTAGAAGACAAGAGAGCATGCCCCAGAAACCCCCTAGAAGATTCGAGACTTCGCTCTTAGCTTCTCTTCCCCTTTGTTAAATCCCGGATCTGCTTTCAAAGTTTGCTACATACTTAGGATTGTTATTAGAAGGGATAACTCTTAACCACAGGATTCGTCTTAAAAAAAACATATATAATACCTTGAATTTCAGATGCTAAAATAATTAAGCTTGTCAATACCACCTAATTGTACTAAAAGTTTGGACCACAAAGAACCTAGTTCGTGTATGCGTGTGATGATTGAGTGTAGTATGCCTTGCCGTGTACCAACGCGCAATCAGGTACGTGGATTTAATTTTGGCCAGGTGCTAGCTCACCGAGTCATTATACGACAGACAAGCATACCACTCTCCAAATCCATTATCCTAGCATCAGGTGAACCAGTTGATGTTTAATCCTTCTAATGTCGAGCGTCAGACGAGGAAGCAATACCTCATATTTTAAACACGACCTCCCGCTTTTGAGACGGACACTTTACCACTAGGCCACTAAAGCTAAGGCTAAGGTTACAAATGCAAAAATCAATGTTACAGAAATGCTTCATGTTTTGTCCTGACATCGAGTATCTCTAAACTGTCTGAAGACTTGAATCTTCATTGTCGTAATGGAGATATGTCTAACTTAAATTACGTGACCAAAAATCGCTTTAAAGAGTCAACTAATATAGCTTCTATACAGAGTACAGAAGACTCTGTCTGTTATAAAAACAGACTCATAAAAAAGTCATTATATTACCTCTTAGAAAGGAATAAATGTGCATTTTGCAATGCTTATAAAGAATTATGGTTGTAAAGAATTGAAACTGCTTGTCCCTTGACACTTTGTTATAAACAGACCCAAATGTATATGTACGCATATATGCATGAATCCTACAATACGCACAGATATCCTTACCATGAATAACCGACAAGACAAAGTAATTTATCATATAAAACATCAAGTGTCCATAGAATTAATAAAGGCTAAACTGACATACATTGCCCTATAAAACTGCAAAAAACTAAACAGTTCACAATAAATATTCTTAATATTGCCAATCATCATCAAAATAGATTTAATAATTTTATAGCTAACAGGAAGCGATTTAAGCTTTTTTCTTTAAAAGTATCTGGGCTAGAGTATTAAAAAGAAAAAGAGATTGAACGAAATCTGATTTTTAAAGCTTACATATTTAAAAATAAATTCTAGTGACGTCATATATACATGTATTACATACTGCTGTGATATTGCTGGCCTTTCTAGTTGTCCTTTCGCGGAGTATTTTAACTTATATGATGCCCCGGTACCAATTTTTAAAAAATTACAGTCGACTCTCGTTGATTCGAAATCGGTAGAATCGAAATTTCGTTTAAACGAAATGACATAAACGGTCCCGTCAAATCGCTATGATTTTTTATGCAAATATGTGTGATTAAATCAAAATACGTATTTATTTTAAAAAATAAAAAATAAAATCTTATTTTTATGATGGTTTTGTATCGATCTTATTTTCATGTTTTATCTATAAAATTCTTTCATGTCACCTTTATTAACTCAACATATTCAGTAAAACGAAATTATTAATATCAGATAACAAAAAAATAAATATAAATAAAGAGAAAGAAAATGAGAAAAAGAGATAATTATTAACACGATATATTATAAATCAGTTACTTTTAACGACATTCAATAATTCATTGTTAGGATATTTTCTTCTTTTGTCAGAAATTCTTTATCTGTTTACTCAGAAAAATCATTATGTCGTATGATGTGTTCTTGCAAAAATGAAATATGAAAATGGATTTGTAATTAATTATCTTTTATATAACATGGTATTTTTAAAACTAGTGTCAGCTTTGTGTTTTCGTAGCTTGAAATAATGATTAAAGGGTAAGTTAGGATCGATGTTTGTTTTCTACATTTAATATTGAAATCTTACAAACGGGGGGGGGGGGGGTTAACAGCCGAGAGCTGAAGGCTCTAACAACATGGGGTGGGGTTGAAAAACTGATGCTTAATCCTACACTCTGGTGTAATCTAAGCTTAATTATGAGCAAAAGAACGTCGGGGCGACTTCTAGTTTCCTTTTCCGTCCGGATGTCGGAGTTGAGAGTTGAGTAATGGTGTTTAAGGTCCCAGTCAAGAATATTTCACTTATATCGAGACATCGATAGCTAGGCGAAAGTTCAGAAATTTTGCCTGTGTGTTGCGTTGATGGTATTACACAGGATGGTTCTTAATCGTGCCTTGCCTACCGTGACACGGGATCTCGTTTATTTTAAGTTCCCATCCAAAAGAATGGCTTTCATTTCGTAATGCCGAATGCTTGGCGAAAGAACAGTCACTACCCACTTTTATGTCTTGATCAGACCCGGTAGGGATTCGAACCCACGACCTCCACTTACGGAGCAGCGAGCCGTTTATCAGCTGAGCTACCGCAATGGTGTCAAGGATGTCGGGGCGGGCTTTTGCTATATAAAAAAAATTCATAAAAATGTAAAATCATTGATATCGAAGAGGGTACGCCTCCTAAGCTGTTCATCTACATCACAAAATCATGCATAGTTTAATGGCACTCTTGTTTTCCGAACCCTCCAAGAGAAAACTACCAGCTCGTTATAAGTGAGAGAACCGGAGTGTAAAACACTATTACGCCGTTTCTAATGTTCTGATTTGATTCGTTACAAAACAGTTTGATAATTTATCATAATTTTAAATTCATATATTATGCTTGGAATCTGCACTTGTATAAAGTAATTTTTCTTTTAATAATCAAAATTATTTTATGTATGATAACTGAATTTCTTTAATTGGCAGATATTTTTTCTTTTATTAAAATAAACACAAAAAATGAAGAAAATTAATCCATATGTTGAATATGTAAAAGTTATTTATCTTATATTAAATGTTGCAATGTTGAATAAGTAACGTGCTTCAGGTATATAAGAAAGAATCGATTACATTACCAAACATCAATTGTTGTGAAAGAACGATAAAGTAAAGATGGTCTTGTGACACGCCTTTGTTATGGCGTGGAAATATTCACCGAACGTTTCTATTGGATACTATGAATTTAATGTATAAGGCGGGCTTGGCTAACCTAAACAAAGCGTATATTATCGTCAAAATGCTGTGTATATGCGCTATGATAACTAACATTTGAATCAAACATGATGGGTATCAAAATAAACAAAAGAGTGTTTGCAATATTTATTTGCACTATATTACTTTACGATTGTATATTTGTGGACTTAAAAAACGAAGCTGAATATCGTTACAAATTTTCACTTTTTCCGCCTAAATTTCATAATGCTGTTTTATCACAGAATACCACGATTAACCCATGTGCTGATTCACATACTTGTAAATTACTGCAAAATCAGTCTTTCTCAGCATGTTATTGTGACCGAGCATGTCAAAAATACGACGATTGTTGCTTCGACGCCTAGATTCAGCGACATGCCAGAACCAACGACAAACAAATACCAATATATCGATATAAAGTATTTTACTTGTGAATCAAAAATTATAAATAATAATATTTATGGTATTTGGAGTGTATCATCATGTCCTTCAAACAATCGTTCAACAGAAATTGCAGAGAAATGTTTGCTAGCAGAAAACATACACCCGGTATCATCGGAGGATGGAACTACTTTCAGGAACGTTTATTGCGCCTATTGTCACGATGTACGGCATTTCATTGCATGGCAGTTTGAATTCTATTATGGTGGTAACTGTCCTGGAAGAGAAAAGGAATTAATTCAAGTCAGTATCTCGAAAAAAATGAAATACATAATTGCAAACTGTACATATCGTTTTGTGCCACCTAGACATGCTTATGCTCGAGTGTGTTTGAGGAATGCTAGCAGAGAAGCTGAACAAGGATCTTTATGTTCCAGTTTCCAGAGTCCTGTTACTATAGATAACAAGCTGTACAGAAATATCCATTGTTATGACAAACCAAAGTACCGGTTAAAAATTTGTATGGTGATATCTTATGACCGTTTCTTTGGACAGAAAGGTTATGGAAGCAGCTCGTTAACAGGAATTTTTAACATACGACCGGTTTTCGACATGTTAGGACAAAAGAAATGCGAAGAAAATTTTTACTACGACGCAACAAAGGTAAATATCAATTTTGTAAAATATTTGACAAAACAGCATTGTGACATTGCGTAAATGAATGTAAAATGTGTAGCTAGATGTCAAAAAGCGACACCACTGAAAAAAGGATGACAACTGACACCCCCTGGGACGGTGACCACTGACACCAGTAGATGACAATTGACACAAGATAACCACCGCCACCACAGAATGAACACCTCAGGATGACAAGTGACACCACAGGATGACCACTGACACCACAAGATGATTACCGACACTACAAGATGAAAACGGACACCACAGAATGACCACTGAACCATTTAACATTTAACCGTCACTGGGTGTAATGGTAATTGTATTAAGAAGGTTTTTTTGGAGGGAAGGGGGCTACTATTATTTATATATTTTTTTTAAACTAATAGTATTTTTGAATTCCTTTACATTGTTTCTGTTTGAAAGAACAATATAGTTGTAGATAAACTGGTAAAATAATTAACTTTTATCATTACATGTACGTAGTTACATTGACTATTGGCATTGTTTTTTTAGTCATTTAACATATAAAAAATCGAGAAACTTTATAAATTACATCTATTGCTTTTAAAAGCTAAAGTTGACTAGATGAGTTTCAGTTTGTATAAAAAAGAATTAAAATATTTTTTGGAAAAAAGATATGTCGAACAGCAATGTTAATTGATAACTAAAAAAACCTAAAAAGGTTGAAAATACAAAAAAAAATTGCAATTGACAAACGTAATCGAAACCTTCAATGAAACAAGAACACAAAACAATTTAGGCTTTTCATAGAAAAATTGGAATGTAATTGAATACGGTCATTTTCCCTTACCATATTCACCGGAGAAAAAAATGTTGTTTTTTTTTTTTTTGTAAAATCGTTATGAATAAATTTTTCAGTACAAACGATCTTCAATCCATACATTTATATAGGAAGAAATAATATTCAAACGTAAGAGTATGCACAAACACGAAGCACATCCAAGAAGCACGCTATCAACAACTTTTCGTTTTTGTTGGAATAATTAATTAATTAAAATAATTCTGCTTCGTTCCACTTAATTAATTTATTAATTACGCACACACACACACACACACACACACACACACGCGTATATATCTTTAGATATCTTTTTTTTTTACAATTTGCTGTCAGTGATGTCTTCTATCATAGCCGACAAAAACAGACATTTGTAGTCATTAGCCGTCGCGATGATTGTAAAAATTTGAATGAGCTGTTTAGTAGTTAAAATATTTTTAAAGTAAATTATAAGAAACGAAAATAGTTTTTCTTTTACTTTTGAAAAAAAATAATTGGATAGAATGCACATGTAACATAATTTGCTGATTTGCTACGCCACTCATGTAGTATGCAAAATTTGCAATTCTTTGATTTTTCTATAAGAAAAAGAAAATGATTTATTCTTTTTGTAGAAATTGTATTGCGACATCGTCAGCAATTTAAAATGCAGATAAAGATGTCTTTTCTTTGATTTAAATTTGAATTTACATGTGTGAGAAATAGCATGAACATTATTTAACACAAAGAAAATATAAGTAACGATAATATTTTCATTTACATCTTTGCGATTTAGGATATTACCTAAATTATCAATATTTCTTTTTTATCGTAACCCATCGCTCAATACGTATTGCGGACTTTTGATGTAATGGTTGAGAAAGAGTATCAGGGGCTCTGATTGGTTCTTTTTCTTTAAACAGAGACAAAGTTATAAAACAAATTCTTCTATAATTTATGTAAAAATAATCTAATTTTTAAATTCGGTTATTTCATACTGCAAAACGTAAACTCACGCGATCATTTTTCACGTTATATTCCAATAAACTGCGCAATCATAGCAATGCTAAACGAGAAGGGCGTCGCTTAAATCTCGTTCAATTTTATTGAATAAAATTGTTTGTTGCTAACAGTAAAAACGCGGAAGAAATTTTATTTCAATATAAAAAATAAGAAAAATTAAGCAATAATTGTTTAATATTTTGGCCTACGTGTTTAAAATTAAATTATATGGAATAAATACGGGCGTTATGAAAGTCATGTCATGACTCGATGAACTTGTTAAAACACAAATTATTCCTTAGAATAATTGGATTTTAGTCATTTTATCCCTTTTAAAACATCGAGTCTGACCCAAGACTTGAAAGTGGGTAGTGACTGTTACTTTCGCCAAGCACTCGGCATTACGAAACTAAAGCCACGGTTCTTCCAGATGGGAACGTAAAAATAACGTGGTCCCGTGTCATGGCAGGGTGGCAGGATAAACAACCCTGCTGTATAATGCCGTCAACGCACAGGCAAAGTTTCTGAACTTTCGTCTATAGCTGGTGACGTCTCGATATAAGTGAAATATTCTTGACTGGGACGTTAAACAACATTACTCAACTCACTCAACTCCTATTAAAGCATCAAACCTGTCTAAGAAGTTTTTACATTGCTGGATGGTCAGGTGGATTAATGGATCTTTATGTCATGTCATTTTAACGCCCGAATTAAAGATTGTACATGGAAATGTCAGATAATGTAATTATAAAAGATTTGACTCTTTTTTCTTGACGTTTTTCTCCGAAATATGGAAGTTCGACCCCGCTGGACCACAAGAGAGAAAGGCGGAAATAAAAATGTCTTAAGTAGCAACGTTGACGTGAAGCGTCTAAATGACGTCGAATCTTGAGTATGGTGATGGAATTAAGTTTATGTTGAAAAATGGTGAGGACTTAAGTTAATTGTTAACTTTACTTAATGAAAAAGAGTAATTCTGAAAATTGTCTTTTTCTCAACAAAGTTATAAATACTGTAAATATGTTCTAACAAAATTGACGTAAAGCATGTGAATGACGACTAATCTTGAAGAGTGTGGGAATCAGGTAAATGTTGAATAAAAAGAAGGTGAAGCTAATTGTTAAATTCAATGTTAAGGCTACAAGATGGTGTAAAAATGGAATTTGAAAGTAGAATAAACTATTGTTTATATTATAGAAAGACGACAATTCAACCCTATGTGACCGTTTTATGACGTCACAATTCTCCAATTTAACGCTTGCGTTTGATGTGATTTTAAATTTTTGTCAGATAACGAAGATAGTATAATTCATAACTCTAAATATGCTCTTAAGAAAAAGTTTAGATGACGCTTTTACAATTAAATCTCCTCAAATCATTTTATGATTTTTTAACATATTTTAATTTTTGGTGCTTTTTTTTTTCGTCCTAAAGTACACTACATAAACGAATGGAGTGGAGTAATGGTTTTCAACTTTCCATTCAAGATTTGTTTTACTTACATGTGATCAGTTCTGAGATTATGGAGGGAACCAGAGCGACCGACCTTTCAGTAGTGGTCTGAAAATTTTTAACAGTCGATTCATAGCCTCGGAGCAGGATTCCAACGAGGTGGTTTAATGTGTTATGATCCGTTAGTACGCGCTTTAGACCATTTGGCCACCTAGCTCTTTCTTTTAAAATATATTTCTCTGATTGAGATTTTTCCCACATAACTGTGAATAGCCTCATTGGTTCTGCAAGTCACATGACAATAGTAAATTTGCATTTCTGGTTCATAGATGTTACTAAAACAGCACCGATAATAATAATAATAATAATAATAATAAATAAAATAAATGAATGAAAAATAAAATCACGAACACATATATTTTAACATGTTAATTATAGTTTAAACCGTTGTGAGTTAATAGACATGAGTTTGGAAGAAGCAGCTAAACTAACATTGCTTGAGAACTATTTTGACGGCATTAATTAGTTAATATTGATAAAATTATAAATTTCATATATTTCAGGATGCATGTGTGACAAGAAGTTGCCGCGATGGAAAGGGCGAAGGCTGTGACGCTGAATTAATACGAAACTTTAAATACAGATATAACCTTCAATTTGTCACTAACAATTTACTTGATCAGTATTTCTTATGGCGGCTTGTATCATTCATTTCCTTGTCTTTGCCTACAGAAAGATATAAAACCATACTTGATTTTGTATTAGGAATATACAAGTGTGGAAGAAATACAACCAGCAGTATCAAATTTTGTTGTGTTGGAGCTGCTGATGTATTTTTCGTAAACACAATCGATATGACGTCACAGGAATCAAAGCAATTCGAGTCTGATGTCACAAACATGAAATGGGCTTACTTAGAAATCAGAAACCAAACTTCTATTGCTGCATTTGATTTATATAAAGATCGAAACCTTAACAATACCTGCAATGTTACAGGCATATCTAAAACGTTTGATCAACATCATGAAATTTTGAAGGAAACACAATCTAAGTTTGTTCACAACATGAAAACAAAATGGAATGAGGTGCCAAAAGATGTTCAGGGCGTTGTAATAATAACAGATGGAGCACTTGGTTCTGAACCAGTATACAAGCTAGAACAATGGAAGGTCGAATTTGTTACAAAGAATGACACAAACGATTCAAATCTTTACATTATTTCCGAAGATGAATGGTCAGTTGGTACCATACTGACCTATGCTACGCTTGGGATGTCTTGCTGTTTTCTTGTACTCACTATAATTGTATATGGCTATTTTGGGTTATTTCGATCGACTGCTGGAGTTATAACAAAGTATATGATGGTAACTATGTTGGCAGCACAGTTTGTCTTTATTGCAGGTGTGGGGGCTACATATGTCAAAACAGTTTGTACTGTAATAGGTATTGTTTCACATTATCTATGGCTCACCTCATTTACATGGATTTCCATTTTTCTCCTCAGCGTTTCAAAAATGATCAGAACCTTATATACTAGCCCAGGGGCCCTTGCTTCGGACCAGAAATTATCAAAAGTGGTCTGTGTTTTCGGGTTTCTGTTGCCCTTTGTCATTGTTCTGCCATGCGCTTTGCTAGACGTATTGACAGAGGTTGATATTGGTTACAGCGATGGTAATATTTGTTTTCCAACTGGTTCTATATCCAATCTTTTTTTCTTCACTCTTCCAGTTATAATTTCTCTCTTCATCAACATTATAACGCTTGTTATTTCTGCCGTTCTGTTATCTAGGTTCAATAGCACAGTTCAGGTTTTACAATCAGTACAGCAGGTGCGTTCATTTATACCAATTTATACAAGACTGGTTATACTCTGTGCCTGTCCCTGGATTTTGGGTATTATTGCCGACATTTTTCAAATTGAATCTTTACGCTATATTTTCATTCTTTTGTCTGGTTCTCATGGTACCTTTGTTGGTGTTTCATTTCTTCTTGCAAAGTCTGTAAGAAGTCAAGTAAGAGGCACCAAGCCATCTGTAGAAAGTTGAAGTCTCGAATAACACGAGACTTAAGTGAATGTAATTTCTTGCTGTTGACTCAGTTTTGTTTTTTTTAAATGCAATCAAGTGGCGCAGTGGTTAGCACTTCCGCCTATCACCAATGCGACCGGGATTCGATTCCCAGCGTCGTATGTGATAAGGTATGAGGTCACCTGCTTGAGCACGTGGGTTTTTCTCCGGTTTTCCTCACGCGCGCTACAATTCGGGCCAACGAGCTAGATTAATATAAGTTGCACAACTTGTTTCTAAATCGTTGTAAAAGAAATAAAGTTTAAATTAAATGCAATCAAATAAAAAAGCACATATGAATCAAAGTACTGAAAACACAGAAATCCGCGAAAGATAATAACTAAATGTTTTGTGACATATGCGTTTTACACCCCATTCGATTTTATGTCACTTATATATTAATGTATTAATACAAAGGTTATGGTAAACTGGATAGTATTTGCTTTAAATATCATAGTCATGTGACAGGAATCACCATATCAAACACCATATGACATAAATGGATCAAAACATAAATCATGTGACATTAACAGTGAAATAAAAAACCATGTGATGATGACATCACTTACCATGTGATAAAAATTATGGTATAGAAAATGTGACACGAAACCATGACATAAACTATGGGACACTAAATTATTTTATCTAACGTCAATGGAAAAATTGCAATTTCAAAGACAACACCACATCATAAACGGTGTGGCTTAAAATAACCATATCATAAACCATGCGATATAAAATACCCATATTATAAACCAAGTGACATAAAATGACCACATCATAAACCATGTGACAAAATAACCATATCATAAACCAAGTGACATAAAATGACCAAATCATAAACCATGCGATATAAAATGATCATTCTATAAACCATGCGATATAAAATGACCATTATATAAACCATGCGATATAAAATGACTATTATGTTAACCAAGAGACATGAAATGACCATATCATTGACCTTGTGACATTTTATGACCATATCATAAATTGCCACGTTGGATGGTAATTCATGTAAAAAAATATTGTTATACGATTTATATCTCATGAGCCAGCGAGTCCAATAAACAAACAAACAAAAATAAACAACGTGTATATTTAAAACTGATACGTGGTTCATGTCATATTAACTCCAATTTTAAGTTTTCCTATCTTTCTCTCGAAATGTGCACATCTGGCACATTAAAATTTGGCAGGTATTTGTTATATATTTACTCATTTTTTTATTGTGATATGGCTCAGGGAAATTGTTACAGTCTACATCCAATATTATCACTTTTTACATTGTTATTTTTAATTCTGTGTTATATCTTGTCACGTCACGTAATTTGTATATTGTTCAACCATATTTGGTAGTTTCTCATATTTTCGTATTATATAAAAATCTTTGATACGCTGGCCCTTAAAATATTTTTCAGTTCATTTATTGCACTTATTTGAAAACATTTGTAAGACCATGTTGATCACGTGTGATTGTAAGGTGTATATAAGCAGATCATCTCTTGTTCAGTCGATTGGCTATAGTAAAGGTTTGTAGTTTATATGTTGTTGTATTTAAAATTTAACATCATGTAATGCATTTTATAATTTTCACATGAAGTTATGAAGTTTTGATTTCTTCATATAAGGAAAATTGTGCGTTTTTGTGCGTTTTATTTAAGTTTGAAAAAACATGTTCAAACTATGATTTATTTAATTTTATTTATTATTTTTCTCGATTAATTATTTTGATAGGTAAATAACTTTTTTCAGCAAATCAGTAATTTTTTGATCACTTATTTCGGTATTTTTGCTAGCTATTGAAAAAATAAAATTAATATCACATGTCATCTTATTATCACGTGTTCATTCATTATATATATCTTATTACTTATGTATTAAATACACCTGGCACCAGTTGTTTATTAAAACAAATTTAAATCGTTTAAAATACTAATCAACATATCATTATAAAGTCAGGAATTTTATAACAATGCGCTGTAGTTTGATATAATTCTAACCATTTTTGACCTTTTCACATCTTTGAAATATGCAAAACTCACTTTTTAGCTTATTAATTGATTAAACAAAGAACGCTACGAACAACTGGCCCCTGGTTTCTTTGTGTACATGATAATTGAGCTGTATCGTACAGGACTGTTATACAACAACTTCTTTCACATTAGTTAAAACGATTTTTTCATTTTGATAATTTAACTCTCATTAGTCTACCCTGTCATTGTTTTCTCTAAAAGGTTAAATTATTTTTCAAATAGAGATATAAAAATTTGAAATAAAGTCTTACATCTTAATGTGAAAAAGTGTAAAAACTCGAGAAGTTGCACATGTAAGTTCCTGACCACTGGGAAAGTGCTCCGCCTCTAAAACGGCATGATTTTCACAGTCAAATCAAACACGACAAAAAACGTCTCATATTAAATCATATGCGTAGGCTGTTGGGAAATTTATATTGGACAGACGGGTTATACTTTACGTGAAAGAACCCGTATACATGAACAGCATTTCCGACTGCCAGAACTTCATCAAATTCCGCTAAATATGCATTTAGGCAATTGTGCGTGGGACACTTTAAAACCATGCCATTTTACAAATTTTAGATGACAATAAAAACTTAAGAATAGAAAAAGAAATGTATTTTACAAATATCTTCAAAGCAAAACTAAACGAACCATGATTTATCTCGCTTTAAAAAGAAACTCTACTCTGAAAACAGTCAAAAGACATAATAAACAATATTATGATGTATCAATCACAGTTGTCATGGTATGCTTGAAAAGTGCAAAAGAGGATGAAAACGTTTTCAAAATTGTTATCTTAGTTATTCTTATATATATATATATATAAACTTTTCCTTGTATGATATTCATAACTTATAGAGTTTGAAATAATATTGTCCTATTTATGCTGAGGTCAATTTTCACAAGTTTTTCATACATCGTACTATATTTTTATCATTATACAATTATTGATCCATATAAGTTATTTTACAATATATCATATTAAAATCATGTCATTTATTGTTTTTTTTTTTTTTTTTGTTTAATAAAGTTAAATGTTGTTATTTTATTTTTTTTTTTTTGTTTTCAGTTTGTTACTGCTACTTTTAAAGTTAAACTTTGGTAATCATACTTATTACTCTTAAGTTTAACTTAAATTTAATATAAACTATGTTTTATTCATCAATAATAATAATATATACATGTTAATGTATGCAAATCTAAGGATTCTGGTACAAGAGTTAAACTCTTGTATTAACACGTCTCCTGTAAAATAGAAGTAAAAATTCAGACTCAATTTTTCATCGAAATAATAATGATTAATTATAATAATAGTAATAAAAGAGAAATTAAGTTGATAAGTTAAACAATGTTTTGTCGGTGAATATAAATCACGTAATTTCATTAAGTAATTGTCATTTTTTAATTTCGAGGTCCTCTGTAGTTTTTGGTATTATTTATTTACTATCAAGTAGAAGACTGGAGGCTTATCATCTATTAGACATTATAGGACCTCATAACATTTCAATGTTCTACTGTAACGTTGACTTGAAATCAATAAACTTTTCTGATTTTTCTGACAAGAGCAAGGTTATGTATCTCTATAGCTTATTAAAAGAGCAAATTCGTGTATGCATGAGAATGCGAGTGTTTTAAGGTCTGTCACGTGCAAGCCTGGACTCTAGGCGACATTTTGACAAGGTTCTAGCCCACCGAATCTGTTTGTCACAACAAACATACCACTCCCTTAATCACATTATCCTGGCACCGAGTTAACCAGTAGATCCTTTGTCATGTAATGTTAAGCGTCGGGCGAGGAAGCAACATCAACATTTACAACGCGTATGTCTGACCCGACCATCGTTCAATCCCCTTAATCTACCACTCCCGAGGTGGACGCTCTACCACACGGTATTCATCTTTATCGGTATTCCTTATAGTCATACAAGAATTCAAGCATTTTAATTACACTGATGTATAAGTGAAATAATCAGTGTCTCTTATTTTTTTAATTCATATCTCTGATGTTTTATTATAAATATTCTCTGTAATAACAATTGTCAAGATAACGTAAATTATTTATGTAACTTAAAGGGTACCTGTAACGATTTTCAGTTTTGACATATTTTATTCGTCGTACTTAAATATGGCTGTAGCGAAAATTCCAAAAAATTTCATTCTATAATAGGTAGATATCGGTGATTTTCTAACACATCTCTAGAAATCCAAATCAAAAAGGTCAATATCGGAGCTCCCGTGTTGTGACGTCATACCAGTAACATACCTCAACAGAATATTATTTAACAACTACTAAAATAAGTCAAATCCGAACTCGTAGTTTAACTTTCTATGATTATTTTACGAGAAAACCTATTAATGAAGTGGAATAAACATCCGTTTCACATGTACCGATAATTAAGATTATTATTAATCGCTTTGTTTATTAGACACATTCCTTAGATTTAGACCCACACCTGTAATTAACAAGATGTAACTTATAATTTGCAAAATTGATTTACAGGTTGATAAAGTTATCTTACGACCTGTAATATACAATAATACATTTACAATTCGAGTTAAGTAAAATAATTTTATTTGGTAAACGTTATTTGTCGTATACAGTATAAAGATTTCACTCCGGAAAAATGGATATTTCATTTTTAAATTTTAAAAAGTAAGAAAAATAAATTTTTCCTTTGTTGTCATGTCTATAATAATAATAATAAAAATAATAATAATAATAATAATTATTATTATTATTATTATTATAAAATATAAATTTTAGGAAAAATTAAAGATATAAAATTAACGACCAGAGTAGTCTATTTAAAACAACTCTATTGATCTACTTACAACATTTGATTTTATTAGATTTTAGTTTTCACTTTTCCTTGGGCATACATTTAGCTGTGATTTTTTAAAATTCTGTAATTCTATATATACAAATCTATAAAATTATTATATAATAATAATAATAATATTATTATTATTATTATCTCGTTTTTTTAAATGTGGTCTCATTCCAAAATAAGTATCATTTCATTTTAGACATATATATATTTTGCGTAAAATATTAATAAATAAGATGGAATTTCTTGGTTTTTTTTTCTTTTTAATTACCCCAGCATTTATTTGTCACCGGACAGTTGAAAAGAACAAAAAATACGCGATTAGTTTTAACTTTTCAAATACATGAGAAATTAATTTTATCGTCAACAATTTAAAATGAATTAAATATCAAGTCGGACTGGACAGACTACCGGATGAATATTATGGAACTTACTTGTGGTGTCATGTGCTGATTTTTAATTCTATGAAAATAATGCATTCAAGTTGTCATGTGCTGATTTTGAATGCATGATTTTAATAGAAATTCAAAATCAGCACATGACAGTGGCACCGGCTAAAAATCAATACATTAACTTAATTCAATCGCCTATGCTCTTTTGTTCAATGTTTATTGACAGTTAAAATTAAATGACCGTGATGTAGAAAACTTTTAAGTAGTCTGGCGGCATTACATTTCCTCGATAATCGGAAGATGTTCACACAATTAAAAGTTTGTAACAAAGTTCTTTTCAACTGTCCGGTGACAAATAAATGCTGGGGTAATTAAAAAGAAAAAAAAACCAAGAAATTCCATCTTATTTATTAATATTTTACGCAAAATATATATATGTCTAAAATGAAATGATACTTATTTTGGAATGAGACCACATTTAAAAAAACGAGATAATAATAATAATAATAATAATAATAATAATATTATATTATTATTATTATTATATAATAATTTTATAGATTTGTATATATAGAATTACAGAATTTTAAAAAATCACAGCTAAATGTATGCCCAAGGAAAAGTGAAAACTAAAATCTAATAAAATCAAATGCTGTAAGTAGATCAATAGAGTTGTTTTAAATAGACTACTCTGGTCGTTAATTTTATATCTTTAATTTTTCCTAAAATTTATATTTTATAATAATAATAATAATAATTATTATTATTATTATTTTTATTATTATTATTATAGACATGACAACAAAGGAAAAATTTATTTTTCTTACTTTTTAAAATTTAAAAATGAAATATCCATTTTTCCGGAGTGAAATCTTTATACTGTATACGACAAATAACGTTTACCAAATAAAATTATTTTACTTAACTCGAATTGTAAATGTATTATTGTATATTACAGGTCGTAAGATAACTTTATCAACCTGTAAATCAATTTTGCAAATTATAAGTTACATCCTGTTAATTACAGGTGTGGGTCTAAATCTAAGGAATGTGTCTAATAAACAAAGCGATTAATAATAATCTTAATTATCGGTACATGTGAAACGGATGTTTATTCCACTTTATTAATAGGTTTTCTCGTAAAATAATCATAGAAAGTTAAACTACGAGTTCGGATTTGACATATTTAGTAGTTGTTAAATAATATTCTGTTGAGGTATGTTACTGGTATGACGTCACAACACGTGAGCCTCGATATTGACCTTTATGATTTGGATTTCTAGAGATGTATTAGAAAATCACCGATATCTACCTTATTATAGAATGGAATTTTATGGAATTTTCGCTACAGCCATATTTAAGTACGACGAATAAAATATGTCAAAACTGAAAATCGTTACAGGTACCCTTTAAGTCAAGATTTTGTACATTTCTTCAAGCATTCACTTATTTACGTCTCTAAGTCACTTAATCTTATAAACATTGTCGTTTGCATTTTTGTTTCATAAAAAATATCAATACATTACTTTATAGAAGCATGTACAATGGAATTGCTAGTTCACCATGTTCATTTCACTTAGTTATCAATATGAGCATTAATTAATATGTACCTTATTAAATCTATGAATTTGCCTACGTTTTAAAGTTTTCTTTTTTAATTTATAAAAAATAAAGTGCAGCTGCTACCTTTAACGGTACACAAAACTATGACTTTGATTTAAGATTAGTCATTGCCTTTTTAAAGTTTTAGTTAAACCTAATCTGGAATCAAAACCCATGCCCTCCACAAACAGAATATACAAAAATCGTAGAATCGCACTTTGCTCGATAAATTTGCAAATAAAAACAAATTCAGAATTATATCTACGTAAAAAATCGCGAGTTTTTCTGTAAAAAAATTTTTTGTCCTTTCTATTTGTAGTTTAACTTTTAAAAAGACCATGAAAATGTTAATAGAAAATTAATACAAAAGAAAAGTAAATAAATAAATAAATAAAAATGATTGTCGTTTTTAAGTTGTTTAAAACTTATCAAGCTTTTCAACAATCTAATCTTGATGATCAAATACATGTACATGTTGAATAATCTACAATCAAACACAATATTAACACAACCCGTGACTGGCAATTCTGGTCGCATAAGGAAGGTTTGACTCTGCACATAGTGTTTCTAAGAATACCTGTATAGTGATAATCAAAGACAATCTTTTATTTAAAATATAATTGTTTTAATACATTCCAATGTAAATGGAGAAGACAACATACAGTGTACATCTCTTCAGACAGATAACATTTTAGATGATTTTGATTAAGATTCTTTTCCATTGGGTCAATCACGTACTGTAGAAGATAATGTATCTTTGACCAATGATCTGGAAGGTACAGCCAGAGGCTTTTTTGAGTCCAATGATAATAATGTCAGTCAGAGTTATGCTGAAAATGGCTTTCAGAATAATGATTCCTTGGATTCTGCTGACTAGCAGGTGCCACAAAGCATGGATGATGTTTCAGTTGGAGAAGCAGTTAATGTCATTTTTGCTAAGATTGTAAATTCGGCTGGTGTCAAAAAAGGTCGAGGCTCAGAAATTGACTGAGATTACTACAAAATACCCAAGGCCAAGTAACTGCGAATATATGACACCAGCTAGAGTAAATTGTGAGATTTGGAATAATTTGCCTCAGAGGCCTCGTTCAAATGATTTTATGTTTTAAGGTTTTCAGAAGGTTATTGGCACTGCTTTTGTGCCTTTGATTAAAATGGCGATCTCGATTGCTGATGGCAATACCACAAACCAGTAGTTTAAAGAGTTTATTCTTGATGTTTTTTGTCTTCTTGTCCATGCCATGAGTAGTTGTCTATTAAGCGACGGCATACTTTGAAACCCCATATTCTTAAGAAATATAAGAATTTGGTCAGTGATGAGATCCCTATTACCAAATTTTTATTTGGTGATGATATTAATAAACGTCTGAAAGATATGAAGGATTTAGGTGGCATAAGTGTGGCCTCTGAAAGACTTTCAAATCGTGCCCGTGATTTAAACTACAGAGGCCCTGTCAGAGGACAGGGCATGTTCAGGAGCAGAGGTTTCAGGCAATACTCACAGAGGTTAAGCCGGGGCAGGTCATGGAACCTCAGACAAGGGCACAACACTCCCAGCAAAAATCAAACCAATCAGTAAAGGTAAAATCTTTGATAAACTTTTGTAATGCTGCTAATGCATGGGTTGAGATTACTAGTGATCGTTGGGTATTGAAGACAATCAAAAATGGTTACTCAATAGAATTTTTATCTCCTCCTGTTCAATATAGATTGCCTAATGAGATTAATTTTTCAACTCAAATGCAAAGTATTATAGACATTGAAGTTAAGGAATTAATATCCAAAGGAGCAGTGATTGAGGTCAACCAATAAAAGATCAGTTTTATCCAATGGTTTTATTGTACCAAAAAAGAATGGGAAGTTTAGGCCTGTTATTAATTTGAAATCTTTAAATTTGTTCGTTCAATATGAGCATTTCATGCAAGAAACATTAAATTTTGTATTAGATCTAATCCAAGAGGGTGATATTTTTACCTCTATTGACCTCAAAGATGCATATTTTAGTATTGCTATGCATCAAAATTGTCAAAAATATTTGAGATTTTCTTGGAAAGGTAGAATTTTCCAGTTTGTTTCTTTGCCTTTTGGTTTGACTTCAGCACCACGGATTTTCACCAAAATGTTAAACCCAGTAAATAGATTTTTTAGGCAAAATGGTATTCGCTGTACATACTATATTGATGATTCATTAGTAATGAATCAGGTTTATGAAGTTTCTGTTAAAAATTCAAAGACTATGTTCAATAAGTTAGAGGAATTAGGTTTTACTGTAAATTTAGAGAAATCTGTACTGGTACCTTCTCAACAGATAGTATTTTTTTGTTTCATTATGGATACAGTAAGATTCATGGTTTTCCTAACTGAAGAAAAGGTTAAAAGAATCCTTTGTTTAGCATCAGATCTTTTGTCTTTACAATTAATATCCCTAGAAAAGTTAACATCCTTTATTGGTATGCTTATTAATGCTTTTTATGCAGTGTTGCAGGCACCTCTGCATAATAGGATTATGTCAGTGTTATCCAGAAATGACAATAATATTTCTGCCAAAATAATGTTATCAGTAAATGCTAGGCAGGAAATTTAATGGTGGCTTGATAACCTAAAAATTTGCAACGGTAAGAAAATTAGACCACCCGGTGTTACGTTATGGATGGAGAGTGATGCTTCGATAAATGGAGCAAGTAATGACATAAATTATGTAGAGTTATATGCAATTTTTCTTGGTCTTAAAGCCTTATTTAGAGATAAGGTAAACATTCACATAGATATCCGAGCAGATTATACTTCTGCTGTGGCCTATATTAATAATATGGGTGGAATAAAGTCTAATTCTATGAATCAATTGTCCAAGGAGATCTGGACTTGGTGTTTACAGAGAAATATTTATATTTCTGCACAACATTTACCAGGGGTTGATAACTTTAGAGCAGATTTAGTATCTGGAAATTTTTCAGATACAACAGAATAGTTGTTAAAACCTCAATTGTTTCACAAAATTTGCAAAGTTTTTTTCAGCCAGATATTGATTTGTTTGCATCACGCCCGAATTGTCAGTTAGAGAAGTATGTTTCCTGATCACATGATCTAAATGCCATGTGTGTTGATGCTTTTTCAATTTCATAGTCTGATATGTCCCCATATATTTTCCCTCCATTTAACATGATTTCAAGAATATTAAATAAAATATAAAAAGAATTATGAAGACAGTAAACATAGTTCCTATCTGGTCCACACAGATGTGGTATACGTTACTTATTACAATGCTTGTTTCTTTAACTCTATCTCACAATGGCGAACTTCATCCATTGGCAGGAAGCCTGGATTAAGCCACTTGTGTAATATCAGGAGATACCTGGCAACACGAGGTTTTTCGAAACAATCTTTGCATCTCATTACCTCGTCCTGGAGGTCAGGAACCAACAAGCAGTATGAATATGCCTGGGGGAAATGGTATTTTTGGAATGTTTCAAGAAAAAAGGATCCCGCTTCATCAACTGAGATAGACATTATTGACTATTTGTCCTTTTTATTTCATAATGGTGCTTTGTATTCTGTTATTAATACACATAAATCTATGATCTTGTAGACTTTACCTCTGATTGGTGGACATGATTTTAAACATTCAGTTCTGTTAACCAGATTTTTGAAGGGTATATTTAATATTATACCACTTTTACCCAGATATGTCGCGACATGGGATGTTTCAGTTCTTTTGCGCTATCTGTTGGAAATGTATCCTTTACATCAGTTAGATATAAAGGACTTGACATTTAAACTTATTGCCTTAGTAGCTTTGACTACTGCTGCAAGATCACAAACCCTTACAGCTTTAGATTTAGATTTTATGGCTATCGAATCTGATAGAATTGTTTTCAGATTCTATCTCTGTTGAAAAATAGTAAAGTTGGAAAGCTGCCGAACCATATTATTTTATATAAGCATAATGATGTTAGCTCTTGTGTCTTCCATACACTGATATGTTATGTTAAACGAACATTTCTTATGAAGTCTTCTAAACTTTGTTTCTTTCGCTACTTTTGAGAGCATATCTACTTCTACTCTAGCACTTTGGTTGAGAGATATTATGAAGCGCTATGGTATTAATGTTAATAGTTTTAAACCGCATTCCATTAGGGAAGCAGATTCTTCAGCTGCCTTTAGTTCAGGTGTCTCAATTAAGGACATTATGAAAACTTAAAGTTGATCTTCGTCAAAGACATATTATAAATTTTATTATCGTGAGAATGTCACTTCTTAGAACAGTTTTTCAAATGTCATACTGAGAAATGTTAGACTTCTAGGGTGATATACGAAACATAACTTTATTATATATGAGTTAAAATACACATGAAGCAGTTATTATATTATTTTAAAATGTTTATATTAGTTAATTTGTTGACATTTCTTTAAACATGCTATGGATACCTAGAAGTCCGTAGGCGAACGGAAAATAATGCTCCCCTCATCCAAGATTAAGTGATGGATGTGGGGCATAATTTGAATGAGCCGGAGGCTTCGAGAGGTATCCACCCACCAAATCTACCGGTTGTTTTCCTACCCTGGTTTATAATGACAACAAATGGTTTTTTAAACAGATGTCAGATACACGTGGAACGGGGCTAATATGCTAGGGTGTGGGTGCAGTGAGGCATGTCTCGAGCACGGATTTTTCATTGTTCGTTAAACTGAGATACTTTACCAGGAAGTCAAGAAATTATGGTATGGATACCTCTCAAGCCTCCGGCTCATTCAAATAATACCCCACATCCAACACTAAAGCTTGGAAGAGGGGGGCATTTGTCATCATTAACATTTTAAAATGCTTTAATAATCATTTTATATATTTTACCATATGAACCATATTTCGTAACAAGAGTCTAAAAAGTAATTATTTCTTTTAAATATCTTGCCAATCTATATAATTTTCAAGCTCGTTTTTTTTTAATTTCAATTGATTGAATAAAGAACCTTGAGCTTTAATGAACCAACTGTACAAGTAAACTCGTACCAATTCATTTCGCTACAGAGGTAGCGTTTTTTCTTTTTGTTTTTTTTGTTTCGATACGACATCATTATCCAGCTTTAAATAGCGATATCATATATATATATCAGAATATTAATTTAATTAAACTTCTAGACACCTGCGTGATACATATAAAATGAGTATAATTTCCTATGGGGAAATGTACTTTCCTTTCTAAATCATAATGACAATGAATTTACACACCATATATAACAACAAATCAGGTGCATCATTAGTTTTTCAAATAAAGACTACATTCTAATCAATGGAAGTTAAATGAAGTAAAATCAAATGCTATCTATTCTGATGCCAATCATAACAAATAAATAAGAGTTCAGAAGTATAATTAGAGCAACCGCAATTTAACTCGAATCTCATTCTCTATGACTATATGTAATGACCATCCTAAATCATAGAAAAAATGATATACTTTCATAATATCATTAGTAACCATGATTATCATTAGTTTCTTAGGTAAAGTCTGTATTCTAAACATTTGAAAATAATGTAAAAATATTATTATCAAGATGAAAATAACATGTTAATGTTAATAAATACATATGCTTCGATGCTTAAAAATAAATTAACTAGATTTATCATTATAAAAGCAATAATTATCTGGAACAAAAGCCGAGCCTCATTATCCATATATATATATATATATAACAAACCTTAATTAACACCAAAATAAATATACGGCTTAATATATCATTAGAGATTCCGTTCATCATTCATTATAAATAAAAACTCCATTCAAGCCAAAAGAAATTAAATGACGTATCTTTTACTGTTAATTATGACAATTATTTTGTAACACACACACACACACATACACACACACACACACACACACACACATTTATATTCCATATTTAAATGTATCTAAAATGGAGCTTTTAAGAACTCATTAAGGCAACCTGAAGAATCCCTCACGAATCCTTAATCAACCTTAATTATCTATGGGGGAATTATTATAAATTTCTAGAGAATATTCTAAGAGCTTATAATGACTTTTTACATAAAAAACGGGTCATTTAAACACAACTTACAAAACGGTGAAATACGATAAATTAAACACAGAATTTCCTTAAATTTGTCATGTGTGACTTTGTAACGGATACCTAACACCATTGCGAATACATCTGGATATTAATGACGAACAATTAATTCGATGTCAGATTTCACCTTCGATTTTTTGGAATTCCCGTACATCCGTGCGCATGCTCCAAGCAAATAATTATCATCGTAAACATTCACCAGCCCGTTAGAGGATTCCGTTTATTTACAACTGATAGGAATGAAATTTTAGAATTTTAATCTCACGGATTGTGATAAAAAGTTATCTTTTTTAAAAATATATATATATTTTTAGAAAATCAAGAAAACTCATAAAATTAAAAAAAATTAATGCAGCTTTAAAGAATAAACGTAAATATTTAACACATTGATGAAATGTAAATTCCTTTCATGTAGTGTTTTTGGTATGATTTGTCTTTAGTTAATTAAATTCATACATTTTTAGCTTCTACGACAGAATAAATAAAGGCAACAAATTTAATATGGTGGCTGGGTATGTAGACGTGCTCATAGTGTGTCCAACACTTCACACGTTTTCAAGTGGAATAATTAGTAATGGAATAAGGAATTTATTACCAAAATTTTTAGAATGGTATTGATAACTGCATACCTGTATAGAACTTTTAACCTGTTTCACGGTGGTATTTATTGAATTGTTTTTTGGAAGTTAATGCCTTCTAAAACATCAAATTGTGAGAAAGAAAATCAAAAGAAATATAAAAAACGTAAATTGATGGTGGAACTGTTCTAAAAACCCATGAAATGAAAAATTTTTTTTTTAATTTGTTCAGGGTCAGAAAATAGTGCTGAAACAGTTACAAAATTTCGTTTTGATATGATAGAACTACACCCAGGCCAAAATCAACTGGAAATTGATTTTGCACATAGTATTGTAAAGCGAAATAATCACATTAAGAAACCTCGTCTGACTGTTGTTAAATTTCACAAATTGAGAGACAATGAAACTGTTAAAAGCCAGCTTTAACTTTAAATGCTCTTTTTTCAATTTGTGGCCAGTATCCGAAGGAAATGGCAGACGGGCGTAGGCAATTACTCCCGATTCTTAAACGTGAAATTGCGAGCGAAAATTCGGTCAAACTAGTTTTTGATAAACTGTATATGAATTGACAGTTATATCGTGGACCCCTAATGGAACCTCAGCAGGTGCAACAGGACATTGAAGAGAACCAACTCCGGATGTTGGTATGTGGACGGTTTACAAAAACACAGTAATAATAATGACCTTAAAACATTTATAAGTAATTATGACATTTTTTGTATTACAGAAACATTGCAGTCATTGTGAAAGATATGTTGAATTTGGGAGATCAAGATGTAGACTAAGTGGAGGCGTTTCACTTTTAAAAAAATTAGAATATAAGGGTTTTTATTATATTTTAGAGTGTAATACAAATTTTATGTTGTGAATCAAATTAAAAAGGACTTCTGGGGTTTTAATGAAGATATATACTTGTGTGTTATTAATTTTTTACCAGTTGATTCTCAGATGTTGAAGACCACTGTGGTAGCTCAATTTGCAGCTCGCTCCGTAAGAGGAAGACCGTGGGTCGAAGACCGACCGGTTCTGACCCAAGAATTGAAAGTGGGGAGTGACAGTTCTTCAGCCAAGCACTCGGCATTACGAAATGAAGGTCCTGGTTTTTTCGGATGAAAACTTAGAATAAACTAGGTCTCTTGTCACGGTAGGCGTGGCACGATAAAGAAGAACGCACAGGCAGAATTTTTGAACTTTCACCAATAGCTGGCGACGTCTCGATATAAGTGAAATATTCTTGACTGAGATGTTAATAGCATTACTCAACTCTACTCGGATGTTGAAGAGAAATGATGTTGGTTTTTTATATGGTGGGAAACAGTATTTTAGACTTTAAAAATTTAGGTTGCTTGTTTATTGTGATCTAAATGCGAGTTGGTAATCTACAAGACATAATTTTAAATCACAACTATGATAGTTACATGAGTATAAATGCAGACATTTTTAAACATTTTTGAAAGAAATCATAGTCATGGTAGACGACTTGTGTAAAAGATTAGGTATACTTAATTTGTAATAGTAGATTGGGTAAGAAAAAAATATTGAAAAACCTACCTATTGTTCATGTAATGGTACAAGTTTAATTGATTATCTGCTTGTTGATTATGATAGTGTAAATAATGGTTTTGATTTTCAAGTTCTTGATCACACTGAATTTTCACATTTCAACCCTAAGGACAAGGGTCAAAGTAATAGTATTTCAGAGAAGTTGATTTGGGATGATAGTACAATGAGTAAATTTATGAATTTAATTTTTGCATCTTTACCAGTGTTTGATGATAGTTTATGATATTATAAGTTGTGTTTAATATGTAACAAATACTGTGGTTAATAAAAATAGTGTTGTAAATATATAATAAATACCAGTTAAATTTTGATGTGCCAGATGTGCACATCTCGGAAATTCATTCCTCATCAGTAACAAATAATATATTTGTACACAATTATATAGCAAGGCTGATATGATTTTTGGAAAACGTTTTAATAATAATAATAATAATAATAATGTCAGATTTAATGATAAATGTGTAGCATAAAAGGCCAAATTTATGACGTGCAGAAATAATTACAAACAGTTTACCAGACACATACACGCAACACACAGACACAGACATGCTATTTCTAAATGTCTGTCTCTATGCTTGAAAAACTAATTCATATGCTTTCAAAAACGTTTTTACTACCTCATATTCTTCTTTTAAAAATGAAGAAAAAACTTTAAAACACATTTTACAGTGCTACTCAATCATTATTCGTCAGTTAAAACAGGAAGCTACATTTCATAATTAGTGAAATATATATCTCTACCAAATTTTAGGAAGATTCTGGATGTGTGAAAATAGAATTCTCCCATTTTTTAATTGATTTTCTTTTTGATTTCGCATGGCTTTGCTTGACTTCTTTCCGTTTTTAATTGGGTCAATCTAAATTAACGTAAAATCTTTATCAAAAATTTGTTTCTGTTAATTCAATCGATTCTAATGTATCTTCATTTATTTTTTCTACTTGCTTTTAAATAACTAATTTAAGACTTCTTTAAGTATTGGGCTCATAAGACCTAATTTTGAAAAGTTCAGTCCAGTAAATCAGAAAATTTAATGAAAACTCTACCTTTAAACATTCTTTTTTAAAAAATATTTTCTATGTCGTTTGAATCTGATATTAATGGAGTTTTTAACAACAACATGCCAGTCTATATCCACAAACACAATCCCCCGAAAAAAAAAAAGAAAACCAAAGTAAAAACTTGAAAAAAGGTTTGCAGTCCTACAGCAAGACATTTCTATAAGATAAATGATTAGGTTTTACTTCTTGGTTTAGATATCTATTTCCGAGTACATTTATATGACAAATCTTTATCTCCATATAACAGATGATTTTGACGAACAAATTTCGTAATATGATAAAAAATTGAGAAAACGTATAAAATCATGCAAGATTGTTTTGTGATAAAACATCTTATTATATTCAACATATCTAAATATTTTTTCTTCTATTTTCTGGCCTCTCGGATGCAATTGTTGTAGATCATTACGTTTTACACTCCAAAGTGGCAGCGTGGGAACGGCGTTAGCCTTCAAATCAAAATGCCTTGCAACATTATTTCTTTAATACATGTCGACCTTAGGCAAGAAAGATTATTTCATTGTGATTACCCTTTACTTGCTAGTTCCGTATGAGTTTAATAAATTAAAGTGATTTGCTATGTTTATTTATGACATTGTGAGTGGAAGTTTAAAGCAAATAATAAATACTTGCACAACATTTATGTATAAAATCCGTTTTGAAGGTCAATCCTTGAGATTTTAAAACAAAAAACAAAAAAACAAAGTGACTGGTCGATTTAAAGGCAAAACACTGTTGATGGAACAAAAACAAGTTTACCAACCCGACACAGAAGTTCCTTGATATATTTTTGTATAAGGTTTAATTAGCTATTATTTTTCTTGGGATTGGTAATATTACAATTATTATTTCAATACTTTTGCACTGTTTATGTGAAATTAAAATCTAATTACAAGAAAAAACGTATTAAATAACCATAATTAAGTAAATCAACTCATAAATTGATCCTAATTTAGTAAAATTAACGCCTTAAACGTGACTTGCTATGAAGCCCTAATGAAGTCAAATTAGCATCTCAAACAAAACTAATAAATGATTGGTAACTGAGTTGAATTTCTTTACACGTAAAAGGCATGACATAATTACTAAACAGCAATAAATATATTAATACACAAGTTGTCTTTATTTATGGTAAGACAATAAGAGTCACATTTTAATTATCGTTCCGTAATAACTAAGTACAAAGACTTTGAAAAATGTTTTCATAAGCCAAGACTACATGCAATCAAAGTACTGAAAGTACTGGAAAGCGGTTAGCCTGGTAGCTCGGAAAGTCAGGATAAAATTTTGATTATCTAACTTTTCAACAGAAAGTCCCCGAAGAAATTGGATTTTTTAAAAAAAAAAGTACATCCCTTTGATTTGATTTTGGTTGACCTTTAGCTTCGTGGAATTACGTACGTTATATTTGTCACAAAATATATGATGTTGTATTCAGTTTTAGATCAGGCCCCATTTTGAATAGACTGTTAACTGTGATTGTGTAAAACACCATTACTCCATTTCTCAGTTTTATTTCGAAATAAGGGATCAAATAGGCCCACCTGATAGAAAATGATCGGTAAAAGTGTTTTTATACAAAATAAAATCCTCTTTATGATATTTTGAAAGTTGCATTAAACAAAATAAATATTAATTGAAACTGTAGCAAAATATCTCTCAACAAAAAATTTTATTCAGTAATGAAGAAGTAATGACTTGAAGTAATAACCACCTTAACACAGGAAGACCAACATTTTGGTTCTTTTACTTACAACAATTGACTCGGCTTAATTATATGCCTCAATACATCGAAAAGTAATTTTTTTCCAAAATATGTTTAAAAAGTACGAAGTAAAAAACTATGACATGACCTTGCATTTGATCTTGGTCATTGAAGTTTCATTCAGATCTGTTCAGTCGTTTGAGCAGAGATCATTTATCATTGCAGATTATTACATGAATGCTGTTATTGTTAACATTCATAGAAGGTTGTTTTTACATATATTTTGTTTTCAGACAGAAAAGTTGAAAAATTAATAATTGATAAGAAATATCTAGCTCATTTCAAAGCTAATTTATAAGTAGCTTATAAGCACACATGAACTATAAAACGATGAATAATTTCTAATACATTAACCATTTCAGTATACTTAGGCAGTTTTGATTTTGACCTTTGAACCTATGACCTTGAACCATATATCAAAATGATCATCATATCAAAACCTACAATAATTAAATGTATATGCCTATACAAAAAGTTTTCAAGATAACTATCAATTTCAGCCTTCTAATGACCTTGAACTTTGTAACATTGACCTTGAAAAGTATCAAAATGATCTTCATATCAAAACCTACAATACTCTAATATACATGGCTATACAAATGTAAATAGATTTCAAAATAATTAACGATTTAAGACTCCATATGCAGCTATGACCTTGAGCCATATATCAAAATGATCGTCATATCAAAACCTGCAATGTTTTAATCTACACGTTTATACAAGAAGTTTATAGTTTTCAAGGTAATTTACCTTTTTCCTTTATTTTTGCAGCTGTGCACCTTGACCTTGATACCTATGACCTTGAGTCATATATAAAGATAATCAGTATAATAAAACCTACAATATTCTATTAAGCCTGCCTATACAATAAGTTTATAGTTTTCAAGATAATTAACAATTTAAGACTTCTTATGCAGCTATGACCTTGACCTTTGAATGTATGACATTGAATCATATATCAAAATGATTGTCATATCATTACCTACAATATTTCATATACCTGTTTTTAAAAAAGTTAACAGTTTTCAAGAAAAGATTAAGAGACGTACAAACTGACACTAAACTAGTTAGCCACTTATACTGTGCTGTGCTATGTTGATGGCATTTAACAACCTGGCAAGGATAAGTTTAAGGAATCAAGTTGGCAATGGTAAAGAAAACTGAAGTTTCCAAAAAAAAATAATCACAGACTAGTGCTGTTAGAAAAACTAAACAAAAGACAGAGGAACTAACACTTCAGAGGTAAGGCACTCTGATTTGCAAGCTGGCACTTCAGACCACTAGGCCAACACCAACTGAATACAGGCTTGATGGTTCAGAGGCAGCAAATCTTCTTCCAAAGCTGGGTGGCAATGAGTATAGGTTGGGGTGTTGGTTCAATCCCTGGCCAGGTCAAACATAAGACTTAAATTTGAAGAGAGAGTACTGACTGTTGACACATTGTCAAACTGTGAATAAGGGTTGGGTACTTGTCTGAAGCAGACTGATTCTAGGAGCTTTCAGTAATTTGAAAAACTAATGCTGCATGTCTGTCTCTATCATTATTTGCCATAGGTTGTAAAAAGGAGAAAATGATGCGGTCTGTTGTACAAGTAGCCAATATTCATTGGTTTTCTGATATTATATGCCAACTTTGATTCTTTACAGGGTATACTGGAGGGGAGTGGAGGGGACAAATGGTGTTTTTGAACCCGTCAAGATACCGATTCTTTCACATAAATATCAAGGTAGTCAGTCTTAAGCTGATGGAGTAAACTGGAGTGCCTGGAGATAGAAAAAGGCTTTCGACAAGCAAGTGAAAAACTTTCTTATCCTAGGTTCTGTCACCGTGGGATTCAAACCTACTCTGTGAGATGAACTTTGATCTGTAAGCATGTGATTTAATTTCATCTAATGGGGCTTTACATCCCAGTCAAGAATATTTCGCTTACCAAGACGTCACCAGCTGCAGGTGAAGTAGCAGATATATTTACCTTTACAGTGTGCTTAAGGCTGTGTGTAGGGAGGGTTCTTTAGTGTGCGATGCATGTCCTGACATTGGACACTAATTTTTAAGGTCTACTCTGAAGGACCCTGTGATTTTCATTTTAAATGGCAAGTACTATAGTAACTATCAGGTTTCTAGTCTTGGTCAGCCAAAGTCTGGATTCGAACCCCGACATCCAACATGCAAATCGAGGACCCTACCAACTGAGTAACCATAATGATGTAAACATGTAACTTAGAACACTTGCACACCAAGGCCCTAATGTTAGAGTAATTTGATAACATGAAAAGAAATTTCTGGACAAAATTTTCATTAACAACGACATAAAAAAATATTGTCAATAAAAACAACTTCCAGTTCATGTTAATTTTTAGCTCACCTGAGCACAATGTGCTCATGTGAGCTATTGGTATCAATAGAGGCAGACCCTCCGTCGTCCGTCCGTCCGTCCGTCAACAATTGCTTCAAACGACTTCTTCTCGGAAACCGCTGGTCACATTTTGTTTAAACTTGGTCAAAAGCATCTATAGAACATTGCCTTTCAGATCTGTGTTTTTGGTTGCCATAGCTACCAAATATGGGTCACAATGACCTACAAAGTTAAAAACCTAAAAAAAATCTTCTTCTCCAAATCACTTCACTGAGATAAAATCTGATGTGATATTTGGCATCTACGACATCTTATATTCCAAGTTTGTGAATTTCAATAATTTTGGTGAAAAATTAGGTTACGCGTTTTTGCGTTTATTTCAAACATATTTTAATGTAATTCCCATCTTAGAAAGGCATTTTTTATTGTGTCTGTCGGCTGGAACAATCACATTATCGTTTCGGGAATTCCCATAACAAACACTAAATGAGATAAACGTCACTTCCTGTTTTCATCAGAAAAAATGTCTTTGATGTTGAACTAGTGTACCGACAAGATTCTGTCTTACTCGATTTTCTCGGCAGTAAACATTAATTTTAATCAACTTTCATAGAAAATTAAAGCACTTATTTAAGGTATGATTTTATTGAGTTGACTTAGAAACGTAAATACATTGCACATACCTGTTTCAGGTTACGATGCAATTGGCGCCAATACACAATGAAATAAACGTGTGAAAAGAACAATTTAGTGTTTAAATAATTGAAAACAACTAAGTTTCTTCTTGGTTTTATTAAATCTCAATAATCTTAATCTTAAGCGCTCTGTATCACATGCTGAAACTGCATTTAACAAAAACATGTCCAGATTTAGAGGTAAAAATTTGCCGTCCGAATTTAGAGGAAATTAAAAAATTATTAAAATTTAAAAATTAGGGTGTTGGAAAACATTGAGGGTCCGAAAACATCGGATTACGGGTAGTACACAAATGTAATTTTTAACAAAATTACAATATAAATAAATTTAGTTGAACTCTTTTTCCAAACATCATTTTCTTATGAGTTATGTGAAGAAACATATGTTTAACAATTTCCATGAAATTCTGTAAAATACAAGTCGCTTTTTTCTACCTTTTTCTTTTTCAATTCTAGCAACCCAAGGGTCGAGGGTTCAAATCCCAGTGAGGCCATTATTTTTTAATTTCTGAAATTTATGACTTACAATGGTGCATGGAAGAGATGTTATGAATTTTTACTTTTTAGTGAATTATTATTTTTGAAATACATGTGGTACTGATATGTAGATTTAGCTGAAACCTTGAATTTTTTTTATTTTTTTTTTTATTTTTTATTTTTATTATTTTTTTTTTGTTATGGATAGAAACTCCGTCATTCATCCATACATCCATCAAAAGACTTCTTCTCCGACACTACTTGTCACATTTCATTCATATTAGTTAATAGCACCTTTAGACCATTACCATTCTCATTTGTGTTTCTGGTCGCTTTGGCTACCAAAAGTAGGTCACAGTGACCTATATAGCTAAAAACCAAAACAATAAAAATAATGATCCCTGAAACCACTTCTATTGAGGCAAAATGTTATGACTTAACCAGGTATTATCAAGACATACCAGTTACATTTAAACTCAGGTGAGCAAATTAGGGCCATCTTGGGCCTCTTGTTTGATTTATTATCTTAATTTTTATACTGTTTTGACAAAAGGACATATATTCATTATGGATATGGCCATTTGATATAAAAGAATCCATCTAAAATTAAGTTAAACAGACTAGAATATGTCTGAAAATATATCACTTTTGTATTCAGAAAATGCACAGTTTGTCTTTTAGCAGGATTTACTTTCAAGTATACAAAATAACTTTACTTTGATAATCATGGACATTTTCTGTTATCAATGCATTTCATTGTCAATTTGACTCTTGTCAATAGATGGATATTCTTTAACGGATTTCAAGAATTGTATCTTGTCTAGTTCAAAGGTGTCCATTTTTACAAATCAGGGTGCATTCTGGTTTATGGTATCTTGTTCAGATTACTGCAATGTTCGACTAATTGTTCAAATAAATCCTGAACAGCCTCAGCAGCATGATGTTTTTCTTTATTTGCTTGTTACTCCTTCAGTCTGTTATTTCTGAAAAGAAAAAAAAATACACAAATAAAAACAATTTTTTAATGAGTTTGAAAAATGAATTGTATTAATTTTAACATTCCTGAGAAAATATTGAAATAGGCATTTACTTAAAAAAAAGTATATCGAGACCTTTGAGTATAACTTGACGAAACAAAAAAAGATTAAAAACATTATTATTGAAGAAAAATCATTTAATCTTGGTGTTACTGTTATAAATTAAAGTTGTTGTGCAATATATTTTACTTACAATGAGACGTCTCGAACTAAAGTATAATTAGAAATGGTTTACACTCAGTTATCTGTCTGTAAACATTAAACTTCTGAAAAGGATTTTTAATATATTTATAATCACTCGACCCAATATGCATTGTACACTTAATCTTTCCATATAAATCTTTTATTATTCAGCACTAATGAGAAATTCTGCAATCATGGAAAATTGACTAAGTCTCTTAACTCCACATTTTTTCAATGTAAAGCATAAGAGTATGTCGTGAACTTTTTTATTCATGTAACCTTTTTACTATGCATAGAAAGGCAAATCAGCAATATGACCCGTGACTGTCCTAGATTAAGGCCAGAGCTAATAATGTTCTGTTTCATTGTTATTCTGCCATAATGCTTCCTGTACAGAGGTTGTGTGTATTAAATCAAAAACCTTTAAGATTTAGATAATTAGAAAATGAATGTACATGATATATATTTTGAACATGTATATAAAAACTCTTTTACCTAATTTCACTGCCCAGTCACTCTCAAGTTATTGTCAACATATAAAAGTGAAAATATGTTTATGTATATTTTTGGAAAGGCGATAGCAGAGTAAAAAAACATTTTACTGGGATCATACTTTTAGATAGAAACTTGCTATATGCTGATATCTTGGTATGATGTATATTCATTCTGTTATTCATATTATTCAAATTCATTTTTCCTATGAAATTTTCCCTCTATTTTCCATAATAAATTTGGTACAAACCAAATCTTGTACTTTACACTTAGTTACTGCAGTTCTACCTAGGCAATAAATTTAAAAAAGTCACATGTTTCTGTTCACTTCTAAAAGTTGCCATCTTTTTCAGACCTCAACTACAAGTCGGCCATCGTCAGTATTCAAAATTTATTCTACATAAGAATGATGGAATCAGCACTCTACATCCAAGTAGTTGTTACAAATTATTGTAAATACCTGTCAAAGGTTTATTAGCCTTTTTCGCTTTCTTCTGTGACTTTCTTGGTGATAAGCTGTTTTACTTTAAAAGTAGGAGTCAAGTCTGGATTTGATACAGTTGAGATAGTTTACCTGAATAATAATAATAATAATAATAATAATAATAATAATAATAATTTCCTTTATTGGTAAACCGTCATAACAGTTTACACACAGAGTATATAATTACAGTACATAATTTTGTCATCTACATCCGAATTACCGGTAAGTGGTCTCAGTGGCCGAGTGGTCTAAAGTGCACGCTTACAGATCACAGTGCTGTTCACCGCCTGGGGTTGAATCCCACTCGAGACGGATACCTGGTGCCTCTTTCAGTATGATCAAAGTATGCTTGAAAACACTTCCTGCTTCCTGCCTTAAACATTATCTTTTAAAAACATTACACCTATTTTTTTACTGTACCCACTGTAATGGATTTATAAAATTCTGACAACAGATGTTCCATTTTCAGCCATCGTAAATTTTGAAATTTATTTAAAACTAAGGTTTGTTCCCTCATGAAAAGCATTCCTTAGCTGGATTTGGATTTATATCGTTTTGGAACTTTAGATTCATTTATGTATTTTATTTATCAAACTTCGATCTTTGTGTCACTGATGAGAGGAATAGTTCTATATGCATATCTGAATTGTGCACATCTGACATATCAAATTTAACTGGTACTTCTGTTATATATCTTGTCATTCCGAAAAAGGAGCGATCTTTCAATAATTTGGGGGCGAATTTTCAGGACGCGATTTTGACAGTGGGGCGATATTGCAAAAACTTGGGGCGATTTTGACATGTGGGCGAAATTTTGGAAAGTGTGGCGAATTTGACGGGGGCGATTTTGTCGTGGGGCGATTTGACCTGATACCGTATTATATATGTTGAATAGCAACAACGCACTTTATTCTTCCAATATAATAATGAAATGATTTCGGCCGCACATCAACCAGCTGGACCTATTACTGACACAGTAAGTTCTTGATTCACATTCTTCATGCTTCGAAAACACGGTCGATGATGAGTGACATCCTTGAAATCTTTGGATTTGATTTCATAAAACCATTCTCCTTGCAGCCGTAAAGATATACGATCTTTCCCCCACGGAGGATTGTTTGAAATAGCGTAACATCGATCATTTATCTGCATTCTGAAACAGAACAAATTGTTCTCCTGTGAATGAAAAGACAACATCCGCCATGTTGTATATCACTGACATGAGAAGTGTTCGTGGCATATTAGATCTCTCCAAACAGCATCTTGAATCTTCGGTCAAAGGTCTAAGGTTACCGCTAGGAGTCGCTTTGACCTATCACTTCCTGATAGAAACGATGCCTATAAGCGTTTAGCGGGACACCTAATGACAAACCTTGAGGTTTAAATTATGTAGTCAAACTTTTGATGCAATGCATTGAATAAATACCATTAAATTGCTGTTGACTTTATTGCTCGTATGTGTTTAGCTTACCTAAAAATCTAATATTTAAATAATATTTTAACTATACCACTACTTCAATATCAGACTTATTGCCTAGTCGGAAGTATTAAAGACATTCTTCCCTGTTTTTTCTTCTCATAAAGGCATGATGTGTAATAGGATACTTTCCAGTAATAGTGCATTCTATAAGACAAACTTTTATATCCCATAAATATACAAAAAGACTTATTGTTTTAAAGTTTCTTTTTAATTATTCCAACTAAAATATTGTTTTACTAGGAAAATTATGCAAGTACTTCGATAGAAAAGCTTTAATGCATAATTTGATATTTATATCTTTACTGTAAACCACTGTACTACTGTTGTTATTATTATGTATATATATAGCAAATACCTGCTAAATTTTGATGTGCCAGATGTGCACATTTCGGAAAATCATTCCTCATCATAGACACTAGGGACCGAAAAATTTGATAGATTAAACACAAACGCCAAACAGTAGAAAATTAATGAATCTAAAGTTAAAAAAATATGTACATCCAACTTCAGCTAAGGAATGTTTTGCATGAGAGAACAGACCTTAATTTTAAATAAATTTCAAAAATTAAGACGACTGAAAATTTTGCTAAATGGTATATTTTCTGACAGCACAAAGTACTGCCTACTGAGCTATGGATACCCTCGGGGAGTTTTACTCCACCAGCAGCGGTACCCGCTCAGGGGTAGTAAAAATATCACAAATACCTGCTAAATTTTGATGTGACAGATGTGCACATTTCGGAACGTCATAATATGTTTCTCTCAAATGTATTACAATGCGAGAATAAAGTTATTTTTTTACATTGTAGTAACAATTTTTTCTGACCATCAGTTTTTTTTACAACAGCGGTTTAATATATTTATTATACATTAATGTGAGAACGGGTTGTCGTATATTTAGCAATTTGGCCTTTAAAAAGGTTTGTGTCACTGCACTGGTATCGTCTGCAGAAAACTTGTTAAACTTGAGTACTCCACTAAAACCCATATACGATAACAATTTTACAATTAGAGGCGGTTGCAACTAAAATTTCTAGTAACGTAAATAATAATATCAATCTGCCCCCGGGGTTTAAAATATCAAGTAGGAAATTATTTCAAAGCAAAAAACACATAATTTCATAGACTTAAAACGAATTAATTTTTATCAAATTTAAAAACCCTGTAGCTCAAGAAATGTAATTCTCCATGTTTTCATTATTTTAATGTTCTGCTATCGGAATAAGATACATACAGGCAGGTACAACCCTAAAGCAGTGGTTACTTAAAACTTACAGCTCAGAAATGTTAAAGAATGAGTCTTAAAACCGAGCGATCCGCCTATAGGTAAAATGCCAAGAAATAAGGTTACACCTTTGGGAGACCTCTATATCCCAACATCGATTCGAGGCAAAATGCAAATTAATTTTAGCCTAACGTGCCTATATAAAATGTAACGTAATAAAGGAATCTCAAAAATGTTACTAGGAAAAAAACTTTATATGAAAATGTGTCATCGGTTCTTTTCTCACTATTATTTCCCGATATTGTGAAGAGCAAAATTCACTAAACATAATTTTCGCCCGTAAATTAATGCAGCGCCTACATTGCAATGGTAATAGCTCCGTGTTAACATGCTTTATAATTGTTGCTTTATATACATTAAACTTGTATAGGAAACGCGCGTGCATTGACCAGTGGCCTGATGATAGATCATAGCGTTATTAGATATATACGAGATGTTTTGAAACTAGTTTTAATGATCCGTTCTGATGAGCAGTGCGTAATTCAATGGGGTTATTTGTTGATCCACTGCGTTTAAATGAGAAAAAAATATTTTAAAAATGAAAAAAATTACTAAGAAATTCATTAAAACAAATAAAAAACGGACGACATACGAGATTCCAACCTAGGACTTTGAGATTACCATTCCCCACGTCCTACCACACAACCAGCGTAGATGATATAGAAATCGTATGCTATCTAATATCATGTCTGTTTATGTTTGGGCGATTAAGGGGTAATGTGTTTTATCTTAATCCCCATATTTCAATGCCAGCGCATCCCTCTCCATCAACCAAAATTTGCAAAAAGAAGATGAAATATAGATAGAAGTTTTGGTAGTCAAAATATCTTTGATGGTGAGGAATGCTCTCTATTTGTATTAATCGAAAAACACGGTTATTTTCATCAAAAGTTTCGTATTTGTGTGGAAGTATACGGAATGCAGCATTCTGAAATGCATGTTTAAACACATAATGTAATGTTTTATCAAACATTTAATATTCAAAACCGTTTTGTTCTGGTATTCTCCTCTGGATATTTAAAGTATAAATATTACTGTAACAAATTTAAAATTTTGAATTCTATAGGCGGATGCCTCGGCTTTTTGAGAATCATTCTTTAATATTTTTTTGGCAAGCGTTATTTTAATACTGTTTTATGCCCAGGAGATTTGGGGAAGCCTTCTTGTTTCTATAAACAGAAATATTATTCATAAATAAAATCAAGTGTTTTTTTCCAATGTCAGATTTTGCTCTTGGAATGATAAAAAGTAACTTAAATTAATGACAGTTAAAAAGCTGATTTAAGTTATATTGTTTTACGCCCAAGTCAAGATTCTTTTAAATAATATCAAGGCGGCTAGTTCTGGTATGGTGGAAGACACCTGAGTACCCAAAATATACCTCCTACTTTGGCAAGCCAATTAACTAACTTTCTCTCGAGTGTGATTCGAACCTAGCTGTTTAGAGGCACTGCTATCGATAAGCGCAGAGGCACTGCTATCGATAAGCGCGCTTTTGAAAACCAAGCCACCGAGGCTACAATGACAGTCAAGGGCTTTTACTCTCACTGAGACGGTTAATTCGGAGATGGTGAAGGAGAGAGTTAAAAAGAACCTTGACAAGCGAACTGAGAAACAGTCAATTTCAATTTAATATGTTTTAATCGTCTTTATTATCTACCAACTCTTTCGGCCACTTGAGTCGCTGATAAGTTTAAGTAATAAATTTCCGAAATGACCACATTTGTTCTATATAAGTATTTTCGGTGCCTATGTCTTCACGAACTCGCTGTTGACAATCTTTTTACGTTTCACCGACTCAATAAAATATTGTGCAACTACTTTTTGATCACAGCTTGTGGCGTTTGTTTCTAACCATAACACAGTCTTTGAAAATACCGTTATACAACCATTAAAGCAAATCACATTCAATTTTAATTTATAATAATAATCAACATGCCATTCAATGTGGTCCTGCACTAATGTATTTGCGCCGGCATAAGCGCCGTCTTTTACGCTCTAACCCCTAAAAATCAAGTAGCTTCATAATATGGTATACCGTCTCTCTCTCTTACTATAATCGTTGTATATTAACTTGCTACAAAATAAAAGGGACTACTGACCCAATGCCCCAATAAAAAGCTTTGAGTTATTATATTAACGTTTAAAAGAGTCGCCGACGTAGAATCGTTTCCTGTGATTCCGTCTGACATTTTATCTCGCAATTTTTTCATCGTCAAGCTAAATACTGTCGGTAAATTGTCAGGTGCTTTGTAAGTACGTGTCATTATAAATTTAACAAAAATACCACAAGGTACATTTTCTGACAGCACAAACGTACTGCCTAATGAATTATGGTTACCCTCGGCGAGTTTTACTCCACCAACAGCGGTACCCGCTGAAGGGTAGTAAATATTCAACAAGTGATGTGTCATATGTGCTAATTTCAGAAAATGCATTCATCTACAGTGACACTAGGGGCCGAAAAAGATAATAGATGAAAATAGATAATCCAAATATTTGACAATTAATAGTTCCAAAGGTAAGATTATTATAATACGTTGCTATAAGTAAGTACTAGGTACAGTGATATAGGTAATGTGGTACTAAGCAGTGTATATGAAGTAACTATAGTATAGAACTGCTTAGTATTTTAAAGTTAGGGGCAGGTAAAGTGTTACAGTAATTTTGAAAGAAGTGTAAAAAGTATAGGATTTGAAAAATCACTAATCAATTCCATAATGGAGTTTTCTGGCCTAAAATAACAAGATATAAGTGATTATCACAAAATGTGATAAATGTCTCGAGCGACGGAACGTAAATCATAAAGAGCCACTAATGCCTCATCCTATTCCCGAACATCCGTTGTAAGTCAGGTACAGACTTGTTCACCTACAACAATAATAATTTTTCGTTTCAGTCAATAACTACAGTCGTTATCCGTAAGTTAAAAAACTAAGTTCTATTTCGAAGGCTGCAGTAATTGATAAATTAAAAAAAAAAATTTTTGTCTAGGCGTTCCACTGAAGTTGGTAAGCGACAATGGACCGCAATACGCATCTGAAGAAATCGATTTTTCTGTGAAGGATTGGAATTTTTAACATGTGACTTCCAAGTCTTCGCTATGCGCAGTCCAACGGGCTCGCAGAACGCAGGGTACAAACCGTTAAACGATTTTTTTTTAAAAAGGCTTTAAGCCGCTGAAAAAGATCCGCTTATTTTACTGTAAGAGTATCGTACAAAGGTCTGTCGCCTGCACTATGTCTTGCAGAGAGATCACTTCGCTCCATTCCGCCAACTACAAGCAAAATGCTACGACCAATGATACAGCTTGGTCCGAAATCCGGAGGAAAGAACTATAACCAAAACCGCTGAACGAAATAAATATCGTTGATTCCGTGAGCGTCAGATTGTAGAACTCAAGTAAGCAACCTGTCATATGCTCGGGTTATGTAAATGGGCGATCATAAACCGTGCGCATGCAAAGGCGTGTTATATCGTCGTGACAGATGCTTTTTTTCTAAATAACGGAAAATGTGACCAAATCTCATTCACACCGGAATATCATTCTAAAAACGGAGCAAATCCATACACCTGTATTACCGCAGTTGGCGAATACCCCTGACTTAACCACAATGGCAAGGTAAAGGGTTAAGCCTTCCACAGGCTCACAACTTGTTGAGTTCACACTTTACCTAGTCAAAGAAACAACACCACACAAACTTTACCTAGTCAAAGAAACAACACCACACAAACGGGACACTAACTCTCACTATGTGACCAGATACGGTCGAGTTGTGAAACCTAAAATTCTTTATTCTCCGTAATTTGTATGTAAATTGTAACACTAATGCATTTTGTTTTTTTTCCGCTGGATTAATATATAATACAAATACCAGTTAAATTTTGATGTGCCAGATGTTAATATGATATCCAATGTATATTCATGTTTTGATTTCATTTAAATGTCGACCGTAACACTTGCAGTTCAGTTTTAAACAGTTAATGACTTTTATTTCTAGAGAACTTCGATACATTCTACAAGCATTCACTGATAAAGAATAGACTAATTTTCTTAACTGAATGAATTCATTAACATTTCTTGTTAACTTTGCTTGTTTACAAGAAGAGAAATGTTGTGTTATTACATGTATATGTGTTCCAAACTGTATGCTGCATCTAGGTTTAACTATTTCAGGTTTCCTTCATAGTATTTGACCTTGAACTTATTTTTCTCAGATCGAGGCTATAACATGATGGTGGCTACACGTATGAATGGCCAAACTGAATAAATAGCAACACCAGCCATCATCATGTGTCTGTTGTGAAACCAAATAACATCACATAAATTGAAAAATATAATATTTGAATTAATGAAAGTAATTTAATTGTCAACATGGAAGCTTATTGATTTTTCCCAAACCAAGAAATCTAAAATTTATTTAATGCTTCATTTAGCATGCATTATCAAACCTCGTCAATTATAAATTGTCAAAAAGATGTATACTAGTAATCTTAAAAGATCTGTGTTTTACCAATTTACAAAAAAATATGTGAATATTGACAAAAAAACTGTTATTAATATACTTATTTTTATTGCATATCACTTTCTGCCTTTTCTAATATTTTCCGTAAATCTAAAAATATACTGTAGTCTTTTAAGAACTCTTATTTAACCATTGTTTCTTTTCTACTGCAAAGTGGCTCATTTAAAGTAGAAATTCCCTTCTTATATGACTGGCAAATTTTATTTCTTCATTTTCTGCAACTTTATACCATCACCGCACCTTTCTACTTAAACTTCTATCCTTTAAGGCCTGTAGCTACAGCACCTCGTTGTGCCAAATCTAACTTTAATAGGAAAACTGTGAAAGAACCGTACTTCACCGCCAGTTATAAACCATTTTGGACAAAGGGAAATAACACAGGGCTAAATGTACAGTGGCGCCGACGAAGGCAAGAGCTATTTAATTAAAATACTGGGGTTTAACAACTTCAGAGTATTGGGAGGAAACGTTTTTTATTTTACGTTAATTGCCGTTTGTTCCATTATGTCAAAATGTCCCATTAATTCCCGTGTGTTTAAACATAATATGACACGTATATGTAGTGAGCGGTTTGAACAACCAGGTCAAAAGGGGAAAAACGCAGTCGCTTACATCATTTTAACAAGCAAAACCTTCGAAAGTTTACAAAGTTTACGTGTTAAAATTGTATTATTGACGATTTGTTTTACATTTGAAAGAATACTGATACACCATTTATAATGAAACACAAACATAACAGTTCTTGTCCAAATCGAAATCCCAATAACAAAGTAAAAACTTGGAAAACTAATTTAGTTATACACGTGAACTTCCGTCAAGGATGTTAGGCCGGGTGCTCCGGAAGGGTAAGCGCCTCCTGTCTAGCTAGCTACATTCTAGTTGGCTTTAATTAAGAAGATTATTTGAAACTTCAGGCATATCCTTCATGTTTACTTTCATAAGAATGTACGTTTTGTTATAGTATTACTATTTATATAGTCATAATTGAGTTATCTCTCTTTGTATACTATATGATTTGTATTGAGTTATCTCCCTTGTTATATATATAGAATAAATGTCGGATCACACACGTCGTGTTTGTGTCGTGCATCCCCCAAGATCCATTACCATCCATAACATTACATGGTGTCAGAACACTTGATATTGATCAAAGATGGATGTAACAGGCCTACCAATTCCGAAAATGGACTTGGAGTCGAGTAACCTCCCCGAAGCCTGGAAAAAATTCCAAAACCATGTGAGTCTTCTTTTCGAAGGACCGCTTTTAGACAAGGATGAGGATGGCAGAGAGATTTTCAGTACATGGACAGACATGCAAGAAGACGATAGGAAGAAACTGGAGCCACATTACACACGATTTAAAGCGTACGTACTACCAAGACTAAACCCTATCTTTGCAAGGTTTAAATTTAGCAAAGGAATGCAAGGAACGAACTCTATTGAACAGTATATCACAAAGCTTAAATTTATGGTAAAAGACTGTGCATATACCAATCCAGACGAAATGGTTCGCGACTAAATAGTATTTGGAACTGCATCTCAAAAAGTTCGTGAAAAACTTATAAACGAGGGAGCAGCACTGACAATTGAAAAAGCAATACAGATTGCTCAAACCTGCGAATATTCTAAGGAACAACTGAAAATGATGAACTCCCAATCACAAGAGGTATACTCCGTTCGAGGACGCTCAAGACCGGTACAACCGTTTAAACAGAGACAGTCTATGAACATTTATAATAATAGTAAACATTCACAAAACAGAGACAGAAGACAACGTTACCATGACAACCGCAAAACTGATCGTGCAACAAAAGAAGGTGTCCACCGCAAAAATGACAATACAACCACAATTAAAGGAGAATGCAAACAGTGTGGAAAACCGAGCCATAAACCAGGAAACAAGTGTCCAACGTTAGGTCAACAATGCTCAAGATGTCTTCGTTATAATCACTTTGCTAAGAAATGTTATTCAAATGTACATGTACAAGAGGTTAATGATTTAGATTCTATGTCTATTGTTGATGACGCTTCTGTCAATGATGAATCTTCTGATGAATTTTTCATAGATTGTATTGGTACAAATAACGAAAATATTGTAGATCAAGCATTTTGTAACATGAAAATTGAAAATAATCCTGTAAAACTTAAATTAGATACCGGTTCTCAGGTAAATATATTACCTAAGAATCTCTATGATGGCATGGCGATCCCAATGTACCACCCGCCATACACCCTCCCCGCAGGATCCCTGTAGCCCTACAATCTAAACTCGAAGATGATTGAACAAGATGGAAGGTCAAGGTATAATTACCAAGGTCACAAGACCCACTGACTGGGTCAACTCTCTAGTTGTAGTAGAGAAACCTGATTCAAGGATCTAAGAATATGTCTAGACCCAAGAGACCTTAACAGAGCAGTTCTTAGACCCCATCACCCCATGAAAACTTTGGAAGATGTACTTCCAGATCTCACTGGAGCTAAATACTTTACAAAATTAGATGTAAGAACTGGCTACTGGAATATTAAACTTGATGAAAGGTCATCTTACCTTACTACCTTCAATACACACATGGGAAGGTACAGGTTCTTAAGGCTTCCATTTGGCCTCAATTGTTTTCAGGACTTGTTTCAGAGAAAGATTGACGAGACATTTAACGACTTACCAGGTGTGATTGCATTAGTAGACGATATTCTTGTGTTTGGTAAAACTGCCCATGAACACAATGAAGCACTCCGTAAAGCTCTCAAAAGAATAAATGAAACTGGGCTGAAACTAAAAAAGGAGAAGCTCCAAGTTGGACTTACAAGTGTTAAGTACTTCGGACATGTTATTACCTCTGAAGGTATAAAACCTGACCCTGACAAAGTTGCTGCTATACATGACATGGCACCCCCAGCTAACAAGGCTGAGTTGGAGACATTTCTAGGTATGATTACCTACCTATCCAAATTTGCACCAAATCTATCTGGACTGACTAAGCCTCTCAGACATTTATTGGCTAAGGATGTTATATTTGTTTGGGACAAACCTCAAATTGACTCGTTCAACAAGGTCAAAGCCCTACTTACCTCTAGTCCTGGACCTGTATTATCTTATTTTGACCCAAATAAACCCACTATTCTACAAGTTGACGCTTCTAAATATGGTTTAGGAGCCACCATCATGCAGGATGGTAAGCCAGTAGCATATGCGTCTAAATCTCTAGCTCCAAATGAGATAAAATATGCCCAGATTGAAAAAGAGCTTTTTTGCTATATTGTTTGGCTGCCGAAGATTTAATCAATATCTTTATGGCAGGAAAGTCTTAGTACAATCTGATCACAAACCCTTAACCCCAATATTTAAGAAACCACTACATACAGCTCCACCACGCTTACAGCGAATGCTTTTACAGTTACAAAACTATGACCTAGATGTCACTTATGTACCAGGTACCCAGATACCTGTGGCTGACACATTATCTAGAAAATCATTGCCCAAGACCTATCCAAAATACTCTAAAGGTCGTTATGCTCATGTTCACCACATTATTACCCAACTTCCTATCAGTGACCGCAAACTAGAGGAAATTCCGCAAAGCAACAGAGTCTGATTCCACCCTACAGACACTTATCAAGGTCATTATCAATGGTTGGCCAGACACTAGAAACCATTGCCCCCCAACTGTACTTGAATATTGGAACCACCGTGAAGAGCTCACATTACACAAAGGTCTTATTCTTAAAGGTCATAAGATCTTAATACCCCCTGCACTTCAAGAAAACATTCTTGAAACCCTACATGTTGGTCACATGGGTATTGAAAAAACTCTAAAAAGAGCTCGCACATGTATTTTTTGGCCTGGTCCTACTGCTGATATACAAAACCTAGTATCCCATTGTTCCCACTGTATGACCCACCGTAATTCTAACCCAAAGGAACCCCTTACCCCACATCCAATTCCTGAATATCCATGGCAAGTAGTTGGCACAGACTTATTTCAATGGGACAACAAAGAATTTCTTGTTGTGGTCGACTACTATAGCAAATTCTTTGAAGTTGTACAGCTGAATAGCACATCTAGTAAAGCTATCATTAACCATATGAAAGCTATATTTGCCAGATTTGGTATACCAGAGAAGGTCATATCAGATAATGGACCCAGTACAGCTCACATGAATTTGAAAATTTTGCCAAAGCATATGATTTTGTACACTCTACATCTAGCCCAAGGTACCCTCAATCCAACGGACTTGCAGAGCGCACAGTTCAAACTGTGAAACACATTTTTGAAAAGGCTAATTCTAGCAAAAAGGACCCTTATTTGAGAATCCTTGAATACCGTTATACCCCTCTACAAAGCACTGGTCTACCCCCTTCTGAATTGCTTCAAGGTAGACTACTCAGATCAGTTCTCCCTACACTCACCAATCAGCTTAAAACCAAGGTCATGAATTCAACCTTAACAAACCAATCAATGAAACTTGACCAGCAAAGACAAGCTAAATATTATAATGTTTCATCAAAAGCCCAAAATCCATTTAATGTTGGTGAAAAAGTCAGATTCCAAAAGAATGACAGCAAATGGCAACCTGCTATCATTACTGGAAAAGAGGATGATCATTCTTACACCCTAAGATCTCAATATGGTGGCATATTTAGGCGAAACCGTCGTCACTTAATCAAATCAAATGAAGATTTTGATATATCACTTTCACCATCATACAAAGTCTATGATGACAACCCCATTCCCTCCAAGACACTGGTAAATAGCCCAAAAGTCAAATTTGATATTCCTAAAGATGACCCCAAGGTCAAGGACACTACACATAAGGATCAAGTTCAACCACTTCCTGTAGGTAAATATGAACCAATTCATACTCAAGGTCATTCACAACCATACATTACTCGCAGTGGCAGAATTGTTGAGCCTAAGATTATTAAATCCATGTAATATATGTATTTTTCATGTGTATCTAGTTATTACATGTGTGATTTAATTATATTTTGATATGGTTGATGTTATTACTCATATAACATATTTTTCATGTTTTTTCTGTTTAGTATGCATGATTTGATTATAAATTGTATTCGATATTATTATTTCATTAATACTAATATGATGTATAATTCAAAGACACTTAAGAAATCATGTCATTAATATACCTTATTAACATTCTTTAATTCATTTATTGTATATATTTCGAAAAATAATTGATGATGATCATGAACATTATTTTGAGAGACTATGAAAAGACATTTCATTGGACAATATTTTAATGTTTAATTGATTACAATGTATATTTAATAATGATCCAGATATTTACAGTGATGTTTTAACATAAGTACGTACACAATAGATATATCTGTTTAATTATTGTAATACATAATATTCAAACTCAGTTTTCAATGTAAAGAAAGGAGATGTTATAGTATTACTCTTAATATAGTCATAATTGAGTTATCTCTCTTTGTATACTATATGATTTGTATTGAGTTATCTCCCTTGTTATATATATAGAATAAATGTCGGATCACACACGTCGTGTTTGTGTCGTGCATCTCCCAAGATCTATTACCATCCATAACATTACACGTTTTAAATCAAAACTGAATCATCATCGTGACTTTGGTAGTATGATATAAATCAAAATACCCTAGCCGAGGAAATAATTATATTTAAAGCAATAAGCTAAAACTTTAACATGACGTTAGCAAACTTAGTGAGCTTAAACTCGTCATTTTCTTTACCAAAAGCATTATTTAGTAGGTTTAAGTACTCGAATATTACTGGTAGACATTTCCGACATCGGTAAACTACTGACTGACAGGTGTAGACTGTTGACGATAAAGGCCGTTTCAAAATGCTTCGTGCCCATATTTACAGAAAAAGATAACTGAAACCTGATATAATGTTACAGTGTTATCGCTTTATAGAATATTGAGACATGTAAGCTCATTAAGGTTTGGTTAATTTTTTTTTTTTCAAGTTTTCAAGTTGCAAGATACTCATTTAAATTAGCTGATGATTTACGCTTTTCTGTGTGTATTTACAGGTAAAAAAGACCATGTGATTTGATTGTATCAGGTATATCACACGCATTTTTGACATACACACGGCTATATCCGAAGGCTGGAGTTAATCTTGAATGTTGAGATTGATAAGGGTTTTACGTCAGAGAAAGATTATTTCAAAGTATTTCTGAATTCGCCAGCAGTCAACAATTGATAGTTAAATTAAACCGTCGTCGGAAATGTCTTTTGTGCTTGGAGAATCATGCATGACCAGACATTTGTTGATACTTGCAAATGTTTGTGCTATATAGATTGAAGGTGGATTTCGTTTTGTCAATCTGTTCCTTACAAAACAAGCAATCTTGACTAAACATTCAACCATGCTCAACACGTTTACTTGTGTATTTATTGATAATAGTATACAGAATCATGTTCTACCTTAACTTAACTGCGTATTCATTTTCTTTGAAAACTGAAATGAATAAAAGAGGTGATTTTGTTTTCAACTGTCTTTGTTTATATTTCATTTACAAACAATTAAACAAAAGCGTTCACCAACACTAAAGTTTTTAGCAAAAAATTCTTATTTTACTGTCAACTGGAACATTATAAGTTGCACGATGCATATATTAGATTGTAAATAACTAAAACAAGGAATTGAAGCAATGAAAAAATTCTGACCAAATCATGCAAGCATAGTGCAAATGTGATGTATTATAATGCAATATCAGGCATTATCGTATTGTTTCATTCTATGTTTAAGAATATTTTTTGTATTAAGATCTGGCAAATTGTAACTATACCAGTTTGATTTTATAGTGTACATTATTTTAAAACCTGTATTCCTCATGATACTGTACGGTGGCTTGTTAAGGACATCAAAAAATAATTTTTAAGTCGTTATAACGAGAAACTAAGTCGTAATAACGAGATACTAAGTCGTGATAACGAGATATTAAGTCGTTATTACGAGATATTAAGTCGTTATAACGAGATATTAAGTCGTGAAAACAAGATACTAAGTCGTTATAACGAGTACTAAGTCGTTATAACGAGATACTAAGTTGCTTTAGCAACCTACGGTATCGGTTTTTCATTGGTGTAATATTTGAACGATTGATTGACTTGAAATGTTTGCATTTGATAACGCCCTCTTTAAAATATTCTATTCTGTATGGTAATAGCCCTGGGATATATCGATAAGACCGAGACAGTATTTAATCCAAAACAGTTGGATTTTCTGTCTCACCTGACATTACATTTACTGCTTTTAAAACAGCAATGACCGAAGAAAGTGATGCGTTTTACAGTCATTTAGAGATTCACCGTGTAGCAGTGGAAGAAATTAACTGCATGAAGAAAGAAAAGGTAACAAATGGGTGAGAGAGAGAGAGAGAGAGAGAGAGAGAGAGAGAGAGAGAGTAATGGTTTTTAACGTCCCAGTCAAGAATATTTCATTTATATCGAGACGTTGCTAGCTATAGACGAAGTTGCAGAAATTTAGCCTGTGCGTTGCGCTGATGGAATTATACGGCAGGGTTTTTTATAGTGCCATGACCCGTGACTATTATTCCTTAATGCCGAGTGCTTGACGAAAGAACAGTCACTACCCACTTTCAAGGGTCAGCACAACCTTCCACTTACGGAGCGAGCACTCTACCAACTAAGCTACCGCAGTGGTGATTGAGAGAGAGAGAGAGAGAGAGAGTGTGTGTGTGCAATTGTTTTTCTAAATATATCATTTTGGGGGATTCGAACCCAAAATTTGTAACTACTAAATGTTTGTTAAGTTTAACCAGCTATCGAACAGGTATACAAAGCTTTCGTTATAAAGTAAAGACGTCACTACTAAAGCACAATAAAATAATTTTGCTGAAATAAGTTAATTTTCAGAATGAGCAAAAACGTGTACCAAGATATTGTTTTAATTGTTAGAATGTTAATAAAATAAAGATCAAATTTGCTAAAAATGAGATTGGTACACGCTTTTGCTCATACTGTAACTGCAGAAATCGATCCAAATTCATTCGCACTATCAGTCAAAATCTTAGTTTTATCTTGAAAATTATGTTCTTTTTGAAATGAAGTGATATCTTTTTAGAACTAGGCGATGGCTATACGTTATAGGCCCAGTTTACATGTAATGCGCCCATGGTCATTGGTGTGGAGAGTTTAGAATTAAGAAATTATAACCATATGCGTTTGTTAAATACACGTCAGATACATAACACACTAAGAGTGGCTTACGTTTACAACGAAGAGTAAAGAAAAACGCGTCACGCCACCGTGACATGTTTTATTTATTTACTGATATAAGTGTATTTTATGTTGACATAAAATAATTTATGGATGGGGGGATTCTCCAGTGTCAATCCGGTTCAATTTTCTCTTTTCTGGGTCAGGTCTTGCTACCATTCTAGAAATTACTGAAGACGCATGCGAATAACAGTTTTTCTATTTTGGAAAAGATCAACATCTGCTTGGATAAAGGAAAAAATTCTGTTTTTTTTTTTTTTTTCTCCTTTTACAACATTTAATTCGATCTTATACTTTCATTTGAGGACACTATCGTCGTATAACAGTGTATTGGAATACAGGTACGCACAATCTATTTGTAAATTTTACGATTCTTCCTGACATTTTTGTGTTTATATTTGTGTCGCGATTCACAGGGAGGACATTATGGCGGGAATCCGTGTGTTGATACAAGGGCACTCTTTTATATCTCGCTTAGATACATTTATTCGTCGTAACGCCGACAATTTTTCATCATCATTTAACCTGGATCCATGTGAATTTCAAGTTACATACTCTGGTAGACCAGGGGGGAAAATTCACCATTTATATTTAGACTCAAACTTGGCTGCCTTCCAACCCGAACTCGTCATTTTACAAATTGGTTCAAATGATTTGTGCGATTGTCATGTTTCACCTCACGAAGTAGCCAGTCAATTATTTCGTTACGTGGAATATCTACAGAGGGAACATCATGTGCAACACATTATTGTTATGCAAATTCTGCACAGGGTTAGGCCAGTAATACATACAAGGCACCATCTAGACATAGAATTTTACAATGAACGTGTCAATTTGACTAATAATTTAGTAAAACAGTCGATAGAACCTGTACCAAATGTCACTTTCCGGAAACATAAGGGTTTATTTGACAACTATAGTTTACAACAGGCAGTATTACCAGATGGAGTCCACCTCAACGAACATACAGGATATCCTAAATATTTTAAGAACATACGTGCTGCAATAGTTGCCTTCAGGAATCATTGCTAATTCATTTAAACAGGTTCCTGGCATCCATATTTGTTTGTGCTATTTTAATGTATCCACTCCATAGTTTGTTTGGAGTACTTATTAAAGTTACTATCTATTTATTATCTACAGTGACCATAGTTTGTTTGGTCACTGTTATTTTATCATTTACACTCCATAGTTTGTTTGGAGTAGTTATAATCCACAGTGTCCATAGTTTGTTTGGTCACTGTTTATTTATTATTTACGCTCCATAGTTTGTTTGAAGTAGTTATTATCCACAGCGTCCATAGTTTGTTTGGTCACTGTTTATTTATTATTTATGCTCCATAGTTTGTTTGGAGTAGTTATTATCCACAGCGTCCATAGTTTGTTTGGTCACTGTTTATGTATTATTTATGCTCCATAATTTGTTTGGAGTTGTTATTATCCGAAGTGTCCATAGTTTGTTTGGTCACTGTTAGTTTATTATCCACAAGTCACACTTTGTTCAGAACCATTATTATACCATATGTCAATAGTTTGTTGGGTCATTCCTGTTATTATTCACAATCTAATTTGTTCAAATTTTTTAATAACACGCCATGAGGTGTTTTCGATTGGTTGGTCTCGTTCGTGTCTCACTTAATTTCATTATGTTTCATGAGCATTTTTACATTTTCTAAATTATAGATATATACATATATAAATACATATTCAAAAAAAAAAAAAAATTGGTCTTGGCTATTTGTCATGTTTCCCCATTCCAGTTTTCACTTCTTTTTGTTTGTTCTCTGTACTTTCAGATGGCTAACACTAAAAGAAAGCGCAAACCACGGGAAAGATATACGCCAGACCCAACACCAACACAAATATCTGCAGTTTTACCTGCTGAGACCACCATGGGGGTTGACCAGCCATCTACCTCACAAACCTACACTTCCAATAGACATAACAGGACACCTTCCAGAGACGGCTGGTCACCTACCAGACACAGCAGATCCCCAAATCACTATAGCAGATCCCCAATTCGACGTAGTAGATCACCATTTCAACGTAGCTTGTCCAACACTCGTCATAGATCATTACATAGTTCACATGATGACCTAGCCACTTACCAGCATCGTTCACTATCAGCACATCATTACTCATCAGATAATTCTAGATCTAGCTATCCAAAACGACACAAATCCAAAAAATCAAAAAAGAGGAAAAGATCCAAAAGATACAAAAGACGCTCTCCTTCAAGCTCCGAGGAATCAGACTCGGGCATCCACAAACAACATTTTGACGAACTCACAGGTGGGTGTTCCTTTTCAATTTCATCCTCAATAGAGTCCCAGGTTTCTACCAAACTGTGTAGGAAAATACACCAAAACAAATTCATCGACCTTGCGACTCTCTTGCCAACAACTGCCAACTTTTCAAAGACTCCACAGTTTGAATTGGAGGTAGTACCATCTACTTCTAACGTTAATGTGGTTCCCAAAACAACAAACAGAAAAATATGGAATATAGATTTGTGGACCACAGCATTTATTAAATTTTCTGCCATTTACCTGGCAAAACATCCTCGTGAAGGTCCAGCCATACTTAAATATATGGAAATTGTCAGGGACCTTGCCGCTAGACAAGTGGGCTTGGGGTTTTACCACTATGATCAGGCATTTAGAGCTCTCCGCTCCAAGTCAACCCACAATCTTCCTTGGGATAGGATACATACAGAGTTTTGGTTAAAGTATGTATCTCCACAGCCTTTTCGTACCAAAAATTACACAACCAATCCTTCCAATGGGTTTCTCAGAAAACGTTCCAATCCATACCAAAACCCATTTCCACTTAAGACATGTTGGTCCTTCAATAAACAAGGCTCCTGTTCCAACAAAAATTGTAAATTTGCGCACTTGTGTGGATGGTGCAGAGGTAACCATTCCGCAGTCTCATGTTTCACTCTTCAACACAACAACCAAGCTCAGCTCCTTCCTCACATAAACCCTCATCTTCCAAACCAACAACCATCATACCCAAACCTTAAGCTGTTTTCAGGTCCTGTCACCCCCATCAACCTTACCACTTATGCTTCTCTGGTGGCTGGTTATACTCATGACCAATATCTTATTCAGGGTTTTTCGAAAGGATTTCGTTTAGGTTACGTGGGTCCCAGGTATTCTTCATATTGCAATAATTTGAAATCTGCATTCGAATTGCCTCACGTGGTGGATGACAAGTTAGCAGTTGAGTTATATGAGGGTCGTATATCGGGGCCTTACAAATCTCCACCTTTTAATAATTTCCGTGTTAGTCCCATTGGAGTTGTTCCCAAGAAATCCCCAGGCCAATTCCGGCTTATTCACCATCTAAGTCATCCCCTAGGTTCTGCCATCAATGATTTCATATCAGATGAACTCTCGACTGTTCATTACAGCAATTTTGATGATGCAGTCAATTTATTGCTTCGCATAGGCAAACATGCCCTCATGGCTAAGACTGATATTGAGTCTGCTTTTCGTCTTATCCCAATTCATCCTCAAGACCATGAATTGCTGGGCTTCTCGTGGAAAGACCAATTTTATTTTGACAAGTGCTTACCTATGGGTGCATCCAGTTCTTGTGCAATCTTCGAACGTTTCAGCTCCAGCCTCCAGTATATTTGCCCAGCACATTTTAACATAACTCAGGTTATTCATATACTAGACGACTTTCTTTTCATGGGCAGGCCACATTCACATGAATGTGACACAAGTCTCAAGACATTCCTGTCGGTGTGTAAGATGTTGTCTGTTCCCATCAAACATGATAAAACAGTTACTCCCTGTACTTGTATCACTTTCATGGGATTGGAGTTAGACTCCATCAAAATGGAAGCTCGTCTTCCCATGGAGAAATTAACAAAAGTTAAATCTCTCTTACTTCACTACCGCAAATGTAGAAAAATCACACTACGTGATTTACAATCAATCATTGGTCTCCTAAATTTTTGTTGTATGGTCATTAAACCAGGTCGCCCTTTTCTCAGGCGCTTAATTGATCTCACTAAAGGTGTCAAGAAGCCCCACCATCGCATCACACTCAATAAACAAAGTCGGAAGGACTTAGCTGCTTGGCTTTTATTTACTTCTGATTTCAATGGTGTTAATATTTTAGCACAGGAGCGTTGGGTAACCTCATCTTCTTTACACCTTTTTTCTGATGCATCTGGCTCTCTTGGATTTTCTGCTATTTTCAATTCACATTGGTTTTTTGGCCATTGGCCTGAATCTGTGGCTGATCAGGATATTACTTTTAAAGAACTTTTCCCCATTGTGTTAGCTTTTCTCACTTGGAAATCTCATTTCATTAACAAATGTATTGTTCTACATACTGATAATCTCGCATTAGTCCACATTCTTAACTCCCTCACTTCCAAACACCCTACAATTATGACTCTTGTCCGTCATCTGGCTCTCATTACCATGACGAACAATATTTTAATTCATGCTGTTCATGTTCCAGGTTCTGCTAACACTCTAGCCGATTTGCTTTCTCGTTTTCAGGTGGCAGAATTCAGGCATTTGGCTCCGCATATGGACACATTGCCAACAGACGTAACACACAACATCGAGTCTCTACTTTTGGATCCACTATAAATTTCCTGCTGCAACAGTCTCTAGCGAAGTCAACTAAACGTACTTACAAACAAGCAGTCCACCAATATCAACATTTTTGTTTAAATGTTATTTACAAGCCTTGGCTTCCTATCTCAGTGTCTAATCTTTCTCAGTTCATTGCCTTCATGCATAACAGAGGTTATCAGTCTTCTTCAATTAAAACCAAAGTCGCTGCCTTGGGTTATATTAGTGCACTTCACAACAACACTAATCCTACATCTAATTCAACAATTAAACAACTGCTTCGAGGTGCTGATAATGTGGCCAAATATACACATTCCGTTGCACTTAGACAACCCATTTCCCTTGAACTCCTGCATAGGCTTATTAAGTCACTCTCTTCCCTATTCCCCACAAGGTATGACTGCATCTTGCTTCAGGCTATGTTACTGCTAGCATTTCATGCTCTGCTCAGGTGCAGCGAATATACAGTTAGTAACAACTCCCGACACACACTTCGCAAACAGGACATTTCTATCACCAAATCCAAGTCTAATTATGTCCTACAAGTCACTCTGTGGCATTTCAAACATTCCTCACAACCAGTCCGTCTGCAGCTCACACAATCTGATCATCTATACTGTCCTGTCCTATCTCTCAAAAAATATCTTCGCCATAGACCGGATACATTATCACATTACCTTTTTGTTAATGCTAATGGAATCCCTGTTTCTTCATCCAAATTTTGTTCACTTTTTAAACAAATCATTCTCCACAATAATCTAAATCCAAAATTATTTAAACCTCACAGTTTACGCATCGGTAATGCAACTAGAGCTTATCATAAGAATCTCTCAGACATTCAAATTCAAAACCTTGGCAGGTGGCATTCCAATGCCTACAAAAAATACATTAAAGTGCCATTATTAAAAGCCTGATTCCTTATATCTTTATAAAGATACCCATAGCGACACACAGCCCACTCCCTCTATATGGGCTTATTTTCCAATTCAGTCAGATATCAGCTTCCGCAACTCAGTTTCAGACTTCTTATTTTAGACGACATCTACTTACATTTACCCTGACTTGTTCAGTATGGTTCATGACAACTCCGCATCTCAGTTTTTGGGATTAGTTTTTAAACCATTTTTATAGCTGAAGTAAGAGTTACAGTTATTATAGACAATATGTTTTATTTCGTCAGAGGTCCCTTGGTTATTAGGATTTGCTAAGCTCTTGAGAAGAGCATCGTAAAATCATATCAATAACAATTGCTTGGTAAATTGTAGTTACCTGTGCTGGGATAGACTGTCTGAGACAGCTACCCCATGCTCAGTTTCCATATTTAAGGTACTAGATGTATAATATTGAATGTTGTCTGTTACATAAAGGTTTAACAGTCAATTCGTCTACAATATCTGGACATTTTTAAGTTTTTATATGTGTATATTCCCCAACATTGTTCTTTTTAGGGTTGAATCATATTTTTGTCCAGACATATTAATTTTTTAATTTACATATATGATTTCATACATCATTGTACCTCTTTTTAAGTTGCAGACTGTCTGAGACAGCTGTTAATGTTGGATATTTGAATTCAAACTACAACATAAGATAAGGTTGTCCATTCAGCTGAAAATGCAGTTAAGCTTTAACATCATTTTACATTTCTACCCGAACGTTAACTAAGTCTTATGTATTTTGTCAAGATTCCTTTCAGACAAGACCCAAGTTTTTGTTGTCTGGGGGTTGAGTGGCGGTTTTATCCCCCAGATTTGGCAATGTTTTAATTTTGTTTTATTATATGTTTGGTATAAGTTTTAACCAAGTTGTATAATATTGTCATTTCTTTATTAGATAACATCTTTGTTATATTGTTATATACTTTAGAATATGTCATTTGTAATTTGTATTTTAAGTAGTATTATTCATTTTCTGGCATTTTAATAAATGCCCATTTTCAACTCTATCAAAGTAGTTATGTTGTTTTTTCTTTCAAAATCATTGGCTTAATACCTTGCCAAACATAGCTTCCAAAAACTTTGGTTCCTCTCTTTGATTTTGGGGGGCCCCTACACATAAGTGTATTTTATGTTGACATAAAATAATTTATGGATGGGGGGATTCTCCAGTGTCAATCCGGTTAAATTTTCTCTTTTCTGGGTCAGGTCTTGCTACCATTCTAGAAATTACTGAAGACGCATGCGCAATAACAGTTTTTCTATTTTGGAAAAGATCAACATCTGCTTGGATAAAGGAAAAAATTCTGTTTTTTTTTTCTCCTTTTACCCCTCCATCCATCCCCTTCTCCTACCTTTCTATCTTGAATTTAATAATGTTGGGGCTTTTGTCGTTTATCAGTGTTTACCCTATTAATATTTATTACTGTTTAATTGCATTTTTTATTCGGTTTGTGTCCTATTTTGTGTTTTTTACCAATTACATGCGAATATTTTTTTTTCACCAACTTTTTACCTATATGTTGTTCAACAAAAGGGTATATTTTGTATCTCAATTTATCATTATATGTATTTCGTTACAACTTCAATTGCCAATTTTTAGAAAAATTCTGTGTCTATTTTAGCAGGCTTTTCATATGAGCCAATTTTTTCTACCAAACTTATTACTTATTTGTAGTTTAGAATGTTCCATTTACAAAAAATTTTTATGTGGATTTCATCAATTTTATGTATTTTATTACTACTTTATATGCCATATATTATGACAATTCTTTGTTGTTTTGTAGCAGGCGTTATGTTATGAGCATTTGAATTTTTTAACAAACTCATCGCTTATTTGTAGTTTAAGATATTGTATATACATAATTTTTCATGTCAAATTCTTTGCTTAAATGTATTTTGGTTCTAGTTTACATACCATCACTTTATGACCATTCCTTGCTTATATGTAGCTTGTTATATGGTATATTGTGTGCCAGATTCAATGCTTCCATGTCAAACACATTTTGCAAAGTTTTGATTTTGCACAATTGTGGTATACTTTAGAATTTGTCATTTGGCGGTTTTATCCCCCAGATTTGGCAATGTTTTAATTTTGTTTTATTTTAAGTTTGGTACAAGTTTTAACCAAATTGTATAATAATGTCATTTGTTTATTAGATAACATTTTTGTATATTGTTATATACTTTAGAATATGTCATTTGTAATCTGTATTTTAAGTAGTATTATTCATTTTCTGGCATGTCGGTTGCCCCCAGATTTGGCAATGTTGGCGGTTTTATCCCCCAAATTTGGCAATGTTTTAATTTTGTTTTATTACATGTTTGGTATAAGTTTTAACCAAGTTGTATAATATTGTCATTTCTTTATTAGATAACATCTTTGTTATATTGTTATATACTTTAGAATATGTCATTTGTAATTTGTATTTTAAGTAGTATTATTCATTTTCTGGCATTTTAATAAATGCCCGGCGGTTTTATCCCCCAGATTTGGCAATGTTTTAATTTTGTTTTATTATATGTTTGGTATAAGTTTTAACCAAGTTGTATAATATTGTCATTTCTTTATTAGATAACATCTTTGTTATATTGTTATATACTTTAGAATATGTCATTTGTAATTTGTATTTTAAGTAGTATTATTCATTTTCTGGCATTTTAATAAATGCCCATTTTCAACTCTATCAAAGTAGTTATGTTGTTTTTTCTTTCAAAATCATTGGCTTAATACCTTGCCAAACATAGCTTCCAAAAACTTTGGTTCCTCTCTTTGATTTTGGGGGGCCCCTACACATAAACAAGTTTTTGCAAATCTAAAACTCGATATGTTGCAATGTGAAAGTCTTTGTACATGTATAATAAATCCCAATAACTAGCCTATGTTTGAGCTCATGACCACGTAGACATTAATCAAACCCTTAATGCACATCTACATATAGCAATGAATATTTGTGCCAAGTTTCAGCTTCAGAGCTTTTTCCATCTCTGAGAAAAACTCTTGAAAACTCGACAGAATAACAATAAGCCTCCCCCGCACTACGTACGTAGTTTGGGGCGACTCAATATTTTTATGAATACAATCATGCGCTCACATACCCACCTTCGACTTTCACACACACACACACACACCAATCTTTTTTATACCTATTGCAACGCATGAGATGCAATAGTTATAAATAATATAATATGTTGGGTTATTCCTTTCTTCATTCATGTTCCAAACTAATTATAACCTTAGCCGACCAAAAGTCTCATGTTATAGTCAGGGGTACAGAATGTCAAAATTTGACATATGATGCACAGCTTGCTATAAACTTTTGAGGTCATACCATTAAATTACCATGAACTTGATATATCAAAACCAATGTTTGAGCGTTCAATAATCCCATGCATATCAATGTAGCGGTCTTTTGTATTTGCAAGACAGTAATAAAACATGTAAATGCCATTACTATGTTGGAAAATGTCAATTTTTCAATGCATTTTCGATTTTTGTCACCATTAAATTTGACAGCATTAGACTAGGAGTACGTACCAAAAATACAAAAAAGTTTTATAGCAGACCGTGTATAGTTCAACTAGTTTTTGTATAATACAGAGAAGTAGCTCCCCGACTAATAAATAGATAATGGGGTAAAACTTTGGCAAATGAATGTTATTTTAAGTTTTTTAGATTGATTGCAAAACCTCCCCTCATAAGCTTGAATGTATCTTTGTAATTTACATCTTACTAAATATCTCACAGTGACTCTCACCGCCTAAATTCAAGTCCCACTCATGAAAGTTACTAGCGAGAGAAAGCTTGTCATTTCGATTGCCGAAAGTCGGTGGTTTTCCCTGCAGGCCTTAGATAGAATTTTTAATGCCACTCGGCACAGTGCCTAGTTAAAGAAGAAAACCACTCGTCACTTTGAAATTTAACTCAGCACAGTCACTACATGAAAACGAGAATTTCTCCTCTTAAGTACAGCCAGAGCTTGTACCAATAAATAATGTTTTTTGACTTTTTCTTAGGTTTTCACGGACTTCGGATTTTCCACTTTAAGTAACCAGTAACTTTCGTTTTGGAGTCGCAGGTTTAGAAATGCTTCCACCTGCAACTGGTTTGTCATCAGGATCAGCGGTAGTCTAATTAGTGTCTTCGAAAACTTCTTTTTTAGCTGTTTCATCCTTGTCTGTCTTTAAAAAGTTATACAAAACAGTTTGTTTACTTTTATTTGACATACTTAACGGACCGACAAGTATATAAACACTCGGAACATCGGTTGGATTTCATATTACACTAAGTTAATTCCGAATGCGAAACAATAGGTTTGCGCATGTGATGCAAACGTTTAAATGGTTTTGTTAATTGACGCTTGTAACAGAACGGCCGATGTTGTTACAATTGACCTCCTTTTACAAGATTTTTCCGACACTATAGTATCTATTGTTTATTAATTGCAACAAGCCCCTTGATGTATATGTCTGATAAATTTAACTCAACACCGTGACGAGTGGTAGTAACAATATCATTCGTCCAAGTACACATTTCACTCGTCAGTACGAGTGGACGAGTGAATAATAGAAGCCCTGCTCTGGGTACTTCGGTTTCCTCCACCATTACAGAAATGACTTCCTCGAAATAAGTGGGAGAAACTTGAATGGGGCAATAATATCATTACTCCAGTCCACCCTTATTAAATATTCAGACATTTGTTCTATTTCGCCCGTCAATGATATCCAAATTTGTTCGTAATGATAATAATAATTATTTCTCTCTTATTATATCACGAATGACAAAATTTACAAAATTCTTTTGTATATACATTTCGTGTATCGCCGTTTTCAAAGTTGTTTTTTACATGATCTGGTTTTTAGCTCATCTGAGGCGAGCTTTTCTGATCAAATTTTGCATGAAGTAGTAGTCGTTGTCGTCTGGGGCGTAATTTTTTACATTTTTGACTTCTCCTTTGAAATAAATGTGCCTTGTTATTTCAGAGGAGAAGTCGAGAAACTTGGTCAGAAGCATGTATGGGCTGGTGCAATTCAGGTTTGTTCGAGGCGTTGCAATAGCTACCAAAACGTCACATTGATCTTAAGGTACTAAAATCTTATGGTTTAGGGATGATGGTTGATTGTCCATATTTTCAATTTACTCAGGTGAGCGTTAAGTCCCAAATAGGTCTAGTAGTTTCTGAGGAGAAGATTTTCAAAGAATTGGCTAAATATAGCACCTTATTTGAATATTCTGCTAATAGCGACACAATAAAAAATGTTTCTGAAAAACCCGTTATATATGTTAAATCGCTATGCATCTGCTTTCTATATACCAAATTTAAACTAAATCGGTTGATAAATAAACGTGTATCAGCCATTTATCACTTTTTGCTATTTATAGTAACGGCGGTCATCTTGGACGCCGCAGGAAGTTGATTTGTGCAAACTTTAATCTGCATCACCAAGGGACCTTTCACACCAAATTTGGTTAAAATGTGTCCGGTAGTTTCAGAGGAGAAAATTAAAGTTTACGCACGGACGCACGCACGCACGCTTCGCCATGCCATAAGCTTATTGCCAGTTGAGCTAAAAAATAGTTTCAGAATAATGTTGATTGTAAGAAAATTAAATGATATGTCACATGCCGTTTTAGATTTCATGGTTGAGGGTCTTTGTCTTGCTTGTGTCGAAGATGTATGCTGTAATTTAAAGGACGAAAGTTTTGATATGTTTATTATTGTTTAAAAAATGTGTGCATTTACACGTTGTAGTACGTTTAAGAAAAATCTTACAATTAATTAAAAAGAAATCACATAAAAACGTTATCTTCTGTTGTATCTTATCTGCAAGGTTCTAGTTAATTATCATAATAAAATAATAATATGTATTGCGATTTTTTTATACGCCAGTCACCAGAAACGGAACGTATTATGGTAAGGCGTTGTCCGTTTGTCTGCCTGTCCTTCCTTCCGTAATAAGGTAAAACCAGTTTTGTTTTTTTTTTTTTTTGTTAATAAAAAAAAGCATAATGACGTCTTTTAGAAAGTGTAAAGTTTTAGAGCCGTCACAATAACCCGGGAAAAAACTGATGAAAAAACGACGTGAAATTGTTACAACGACTCGAGACCGATGCCATTCTATTAGGCCCAAGTTAATCAATTACAGAGTTATGTCGAGATCTATGTCCTCGACCGAATTCACATTATTAGGACCATATAACATCGTATTGATAGAGACAAAAACCCAGCATCTCAGTGTTGTAACTTGAAAGAACTGAACTGAAATATACTCGCTCGGCTGGCATATTGACCAATTGTTGTGTTATCTTTTTGTGTTTTCGAATTTGCGTTGTCATCTTGTCGTTTAATGTTATTATCAGATATTGTTAGTATAAAAAGATGGATGAGTGAATTAATGGTGTTTTGCACCGAGTCAAGATTCTTTCACTTATTTCGAGGCAGTCAGTTCAGGAATATTGGAGGGATCCGGGGAAAACCACCGACCTTCGGCAAGCGAACTGACAAACTTTCTCACATTAGGATCTGCCCGAGCGAGATTCGAACCTAGGCGGTGAGAGGAACTGTGATCTGTATGTGCGCGTTTTAGACCACTAGGCCACCGAGCTCCCCCTTTAGTAGAAAAAAGTAAAAAGTATTCGCAGCTGAAAAACTTGAACTTGAACTTGAACTTACCAACACAACAAGAAACACGGCACAACATAGCAAACATCGGAAATATGTTGGACAAGACACGACAAGAAAGTAAAACACTTATAGACTTTTATTATATAAGGACAAATGATGATAAAATTTCCGACTTTGGACGAACTCTGGAGTAAATACCTCGTGGTGTGGTTATGGTACTAGTTATAGAAGGAAAGGCGTCATCTGTATTAAGATACATTGGGGTCAATACATTCACGCGTGGTTTCAAATTTAAAAACGTGCAGTAAATACATTCAGGACACGGGCTAAATGAATTGATAAATCAGAGCTCATATGCAAGTTATTCTATTACTGTTTGAGACCCGTGACAGTTGTTTGGTCGGGTCCGGCTTGGATATTCCTTGGAAGTGACTATTCTTTCGTCAAGCACTCAGCATTTCGAAATGAAAGTTACATATAGTTTGGATGGTATCTTAAAAATAGATGTCAGGTGTCGCAATAGACGTGGTATGCTCAAGAACCCTCACTTTACATTCCTCGAGCGCAGTGCAAATGTATTGATTTATGCCACTAAACCTATAGCTGATGGCATAGTGATATCGGGAAAAAAGCTCCATTCACTACCACTTACTTACTTAATCAATGTTTTGTTATGCTATTGTAACTCGGTTACTAGGAAACATTCAGTTATTTTAACTTACTTATATAAAACATTCAAAAACGTTAACATACAATGTAATGTTTCAGTAACTTTGAAACACATTTTCGCAGGTATTACATTTCGCATCGCTGATTTTGTTTCGTTGTCGGTTATCGAGATTCGCATTTGTAATACAAAAAGTAAGCAACTCGGGATGACATTACATGTTATTAATAGTATCAGATTTATTTCATTCAAACATTTTTATATATATATTTCTCAAGAAACTCTAAAAGTCAGTGACTTGACTTAATGCCATCTCAATTAAGAGACTACCTGGTCATGATGACTACGATACTTTAATCAATTTCTTCTGTATGTTTATTCTTTTGATTTGTATGACCCGCCGTCTGTTTTAAGGTTTAGTTGCAGGTTTCCTTTGGAATAACTGTATTCCACAGAATACGTACTAGAACACAAAACTGCCTTCATCGAATGTTCTGAACAAAAATTCAGATCGATAAAAATGAAATATATTAATTTGTTACATGTAAAATCAAATTAATTTCAAGACTATCTGTCTCAGATCAATGTATAACTTTCTTGCTTCGTTTCCATCTGTTGGATATTGCCATCTCATTTCCTGAAAAATATGGCGACACAAAACAAACACATCTTCATCGCATGGTAATTCATCTTTTGTACGGAACATACCCTGTGTGTTATCCACCTGTTGAACTGTTACTGGTATGAGTCGATCTATAGTATTAGAAAGCTGCGGCTGATGGTACATCACAAATGGTTTACCATAAGCTATTGTATCGTTCCTATTTTTGCGGATTGTATGCATATTCCTAGTCCGAGAGTTGTGACGTCGATTTTATTTTACTTTTCGACTTTTGTAAATTCGACGTCAGAGATCGCTCCATATAGTTTTAACGTAGCAAACCGCCGTGTAAAAGTCACGGCATTATACTTGGTTGTAAAAAAATTATTTCAGCATGTCTCGCTCTGAAATTTGGCATTTGTCTTACCTGGATAGTTATCTTCAAGTTTCCGTCACAAATTTGTTGCCGTGGTACGTGTTTCGTGCAGATGCGGACAATATTTCCATATATTATCACGTTTTGTTGACATCGCCGGCATCCATTTTTAAAACTCATATAATCTCCCGGGAATTTACGAGCCTTTGCTGATTGGCTAATAGGAAATCGGTCATAAAGGTTGACATTCCATATATGGAAAGGCTAACTACGCTTCTGTTTGTCAATGGAAAAACACCCGAAACGGCTATACTATTGCATTTCTGGAAATCAAGACGGAATCGCAGCCCTGAATTTTCACAATTATTATTATTATTAAATAAGTTTTAAAGGAAGCATTAACATTTTGATATAGAAATTATGGGGTATTTATTAGTGAAATGTAAAATATTAAAATATATGGCATGTGATATATTACTTTATTTCTTAATATAGTATATTATAGTAAGGTATTGTTTAAACTTTTCATTTACATGATTAATGACAAAAGTAACATTAAACAATAAATTTAGTAATACACATTAAAGTTTAATTTTTGTTGCTATTTAAATTGTTTTTGTTTTGTTTCTGTTATTATTATTATTATTATTTGTTTATTTATTTATTTATTTATTTATTTATTTATTTATTTATTTATTTATTTATTTATTGATTTCTGTCAAATCAGAAATCCTGTCTAATGGAATTTATAAATATGCCAGTAATTGGTTACTCAGATGCAGATAGAGATACCTATTTTAAATAATTTTAATTACCTATCTGTTGAATATATATTTATTTATTATTCATATTTATTGATTAAAATGCATGTGGAATTGAGGATGCAACTGCAACAAAATTCCTTGAACTGTAATCTATGTTTACATATACAGGATATCTGGTGACTCTGTAACCTGCTAACTAGTTTGGAAAAGGGGTTATCAGTATAGAGAGTCTTGTTAAGAACTAAATTCTTATTTGCACTAAACTACTATTATTATCTTTCAAACTTGGGAAAAATATTGTTACTGATAATAACTAATTAACCCATGCATCTCTAAAATTATGATGATAGGATCCATTTCACTTGATTTTAGACAGGTCTTTAGGGGTGAAAGGGTTAATAATCTTCCTTTGAAGAGCAAAGTGCCCCAGTATACAAATACTATGAAGCTGACTGGTATAATGATATAATGTCAGAAATAACTTGACAGTATATACATGTATATTCAACCAATCAAATGCGTCGAATTTAGTACATGCTACCTGCAGATTATACATGTTAATTGGAGGATCAACAAAATTTTATCCAACATGGCTAGAAGTAGGAATGTAAATGAAATACTTGAAACTATTAAGCATCATCACAATATAAAATTTAATTTAAAAGAAGAACAAATCAAGATAATAGAGTCTGTGATAGATGGGAAAGACACCTTTTGCCTATTGAAGACCGGGTTTGGAAAGTGTTTGTTTCATGATACCACCATTAATTATGGACCAGGTATGTTATTTATTCATAACCATTGATTAACATTGTAAATAAAAATTTGATAATTTTATACAATTTACAATTCTCGTTTTGGAAACATAACAAACAGTTCTACATTTACAGTCTTAAAAATGTCTATGGTGTTAAGCTGTCAGACCACTAAAGAAAGGTGACCATTATGGATGGGAATTATATAAGTGTCTTTTTATTATTATTTTTATTATTTCATATCTTATGTAGACAACATTTGTTACTATTATGAATACTCTTTGAGTCTTTTCTTAAATAATTAAAATGAAATGTTAAGTGAACTGAGTAATGTTTAATTTTCATACAAGATAATAAGTTGTATTTTCTAAATACACACATTCTCTAAAATTGTTAGTACATTTCTGATTTAAATAGAAATTCAAAGTTAAAACATAATATTACACCAGTTTCTATATAAAAAAACAAATATCATAACATGTAAACATTACTCGTAGGTAATTAGAAATGTATTTTTGAAACCATATCTTACTAGTATAAATAGATTCTTTTTTTATTTTTGTTAATTCATAAAATTAATTGAAATTTGTATATAAAGGCAAATTTTGAGACTCATGTCAAATTAAGCCCTGGCCATTGTAGACAGAAAAATAATTGCACCTAAAAGTATTGGGAAGTAACCACATTAGACAAGTGACTGCTGGTATTATGACGAGGTGCAATATATTACAAAAGTGATTGAAATTAAACAAATTTAACATACACTTCATGTTTTTGTTATGAGTGAACAATGACCAAATTTTACATTTTTACTATGTCCATACACAAATACTTTGTTATTTTCAGATGTATCCAGATGATAAACATACAGCCCTTGTTGTTTTAATGCTAGATCAACAAAATTTGTGTAAAGAGCACAATATTAAATCAGTGGCAATCATGGGTAGCACAGATATAGATTTATCAGGTATTTTATTTAAAAAAAATTATTTTAAATAATATTGCAGCCTTTTAGATTGAAATGTCTTTAACCATATAAATAATGGCAGTTTTGACAATTCATTTCATCAATTAAGATATATATCTTAAACGTAGGGTGTTATTTTTTATTCATTTCTTACACAATGTTAAATTTAGTACATAACAATATTTTATCTATGTATACCTGATTTTAAGTTACATGTACTAATTAGCATAAAGCTATGACCCTTCAATAGCATGTAATATAATTTTAGAGTAAGAAATTATTTTTCTTGAGAACTTTCTTGCATATTCTTTATTTTTTTCAGATATGACAGATTCATCAGTGGTGTTTGCCTCACCTGAAGCTATAATGTTACGGAAATGGTCAAGTTTGTTAATGAAATTTCAGAAGAGAATATGCCTTCAGGTCTATGATGAAGCACACTGTATATCTTCATGGTAAGTATAAACAGCCCAATTCAGTATTGTGTTCAGCTTTAGACACTTGGCTTAAAAATTCCCAATGTAATATTAAAATTTAAAAGTACATGTATGGTATTAATGTAACAATCATTATAATTGAAAACATATTCAATTAGCTTCAGTAGATGTATTTAATTACCAGTACATGCATACCAGTATGTATATAATTATGTACATGTATCTAGACTACCAATTTAAGTCTTGTTTTGCAGTCGTGACCTTGACCTTTCAACATATGACCCTGAACCATATATCAAAATTATTGTCACAATACCTACAATATTCTAATATACATGCCTATACAAAAAGTTAATAGTTTTCAAGATAATTAGCAATTTAAGACTTCTTTTGCAGCTGTGACCTTGACCTTTGAACACATGACCTTGAACTGTATATCAAAATGATCGTTGTTGCAATATCTGCAATATTCTAATATACATGACTTTACAAAAATTAATAATTTTCAAGATATACTGACAAATACATACTTTTAAGCAATTTCCCCACTCAGTACCTTACCATTTCCTCTTTTTGAGCCCCATGGCTACTATTTGTGCAAATCTGAAACTACATGACCTAAGGCTGTTATAAATGAAATACCTAAGGTATTTCTCTTGAACATTCAGAGGGGATTATTTTTAAAGTTTTTCGCTATTTCCCCCTTTATGGGGCCCCAAGGGGACATAACTCTTTCATTTGTGCAAATCTGAAAGGGCTTCACTCAGGCATAATGGTTCCCAAGTTTCATTAAATTTGGCCCAGTGGTTTTGGAGAAGAAGATTACAATGTAAAGTTTACAGACGGACGCACGCACATACACACGCCGCATCATACCATAAGCTCACGCTGGCTAAAGCCAGGTGAGCTAAAAACGGTCCATGGTTTGAAATAAAACATCAGGCATGCGCATTAACCCAGTAGAAAATTTAAAAAAAAAATGAAATTGTTAATTTATAGTCTTGAAAGCTATAAAGTTTTATGTATAGGTATGTACATGTATAAGTGAATATATGGCAGTTAAATTGATACACCATTTTAGATTTTGGATTCAAAGTTCAAAGCTAAGGCTTCATAAGAGAAAACATCCATCGTACTTTACTAAAACATGCATATAAGCTCTTCATAAATGAACTGACTAGATTCTTTTGATTACGTATTGAGCCAGGGGTTAAAACTTTGATATTTACTGTAACTCTACAACAGTCTCTACTGCCTGATGGGATACATCTAAATGACTTTGGATATCGAAAAAATTTTCGCAACTTGCGAGCGGCTATTATAGCTGTTTATAAAACTTTGTAAATTTTCTTTTAAATACACGCTGTTGATGAGATATCAGTCTATATATGTACTAGTAGTAGCTCTCCCAATCAGTTTGGGAATTGGGGCACCTAGTCCACCATTTATGTTGGCAACTGTTGTTTCAGCAGTTCATCCACATGGTTGGAAAACTGCCCCATTTCAACCGTTCTCCCAGTGAGTGGCATCTGTTTAGTTTAATATATTTATTTTCCATACATAGCAATTAAATTTTATATTTTATTGTAATATAACAACTAAAATAAGTATAATTTGTATTAAATTCTACTTTATATAAGTTACTTCTCTTTTCAATTTTACATTGTTGTTTTCAACTTTAATCATTCGTGCCATTTTTTGGTCATCACCATTTGGTCACTTTATATTATAACGTACATCAATTTACATCGGTCACTATACCAACTTGTAATTTAACATGTTTCAGATGGAAAATTCCAAAAGGCAGAGAAAGCCACGTACAGTGCAGACACCACACCCTTTTAAGGATGAGATAGCCGAGTCTGGTTATCATCACTCAGATTTTTAAGAACAGCCTCAATCAGGTCCTTTTACTGGTGCATCGAGTGGCCATGGTGAGGTATATCAGCCTATCAATACAGAAAGGGGTAGGAAACGAACCAGGTCCCCAGCAGGACACACTGGGTCATAATCTGTTTCACCACAAAGACGTCGTCATAGTTCGAATTCTCTTTCCATTTCACCGGCAAGTCATTCTCATTCCAGGCATTAAATCATCAGTATTGACTCTTCTCCTGAACATACTTACAGAGATAAACATTCAAAAACCACGAAACCCAAGAAACATAAAATACACAGAAAACACAAGAGGATATTCGATCACCACAAAGACTCCTCCAGCGAGTCAGACGTTCAGGATTTATACCAAGACCACATAGATTCCGCCACAGGTGTCTTTTTTACATGTCATAGTGTCAAATTCCATCAAATCACATATTTCAAAACGATTCTGTAAGAACTGTTAAGAGGGAAGCCTTCCGATGATCATTCAACTCAGGAATCTGCGTCACGCTCACAGAAATGTCCTATTCACCAAACCAACCACCATGTAAGAAACTGTAGAAGTTTTAGGGCTAAGACACTCGCAGAACGTAAGAAAATCTTAAGGACTGCTGGAATTTGCTTCAGATGTTGTAGTTCTATAGATCATATGGCCAGAGACTGTAGAGTACAGATCAAATGTGTAACATGCGGTAGTGAGAAGCACCATACTGCATTGCATGTGAATGAAACTAAGCCACCTGATACCCCAGGATGCCATGGCGAGGAGAACGATTCTACAGAGTTAAAGACAGTTGGCTCCAGATGCACACAGGTGTGCGGAGGCCAGTTTAAGGGTAAATCTTGTGCTAAGATACTTTTGGTTAAGGTGTTTCCTGAATCTGATCCAGATCGTGTCCTTCAGCTTTATGCCATAATCAACGACCAGAGTAACAGGACCTTAGCTAAGACAGAGTTCTTCGATTTTATGAATGTGGACACCAAACCAGTTGATTATTCAATATCGTCTTGCTCTGATATAGCACCTGCTGCTGGGAGGACAGTTAGTGGTTTTATCGTCCAGTCACTTGATGAAAGCGTCGCACTTCGATTACCAACTCTGTTAGAGTGTAACGATATACCTAACTCACGTGACGAAATACCTACACCAGAAGTTGCTGGAAGTTATCCGCATCTCAGAAACTTGGTGCAATATATCCCACCTATAGATGAAACCTCATCTATAATGTTACTTATAGGGCGCGATTAAGCCGAAGCTCATTATGTTTTGAGTCAGCAGATCGGAGATTGATCGCCATACGCACAGAAATTTAACCTAGGTTGGGCTATAGTCGGCGAGTCTTGTCTGAATAAAGTTCATGTCCCAGACAAAGTCATAGTCAACAAGACGTATTTACTACCAAATGGAAGATCGTCAATCTTGAAACCTTGTGAGAGCAGTTTCGATGTCAAGGAAGACATTCAGTCCAGCAAGGAACAGTATCATCAGGACACAGACTTGTTCCAAAGAACAGCTGATGACAACAAACCGGGTTTTTCTGTCAATGATCGAGAATTTTTAGCAATGATGGAAGAAAACTTCTCCAGGGATGATAAGGGCAGAAGGTATACTTAGTCATAGTTATGCCGAGTTGGCACTTCCGATAGCGGATGGCGAAGAATGCTGGTATCTTCCGATTTTTGGAGTCTACAACAGCAAGAAGCCTGGTAAAGTCCGAGTTGTTTTTGATTCTTCTGCTAAATTTAAAGGGCTGTCACTCAACGATGTACTGCTTAGTGGAACAGACTTGGCGAATAGCTTAGTAGGAGTGTTGCTTCGCTTTCGCAAGGAGGAAGTAGCAGTTACTGCAGACATTGAGCAGATGTTTTTTGGCTTTGTAGTGGATCAGCAACATCGAAATTTCTTGCGATTTCTCTGGCATCGTAACAAGAACCCAGCTGAGGACTTGGTTGAATATCGTATGTGTTCACACGTTTTCGGAAATGCACCGTCACCAGCTGTGGCCACGTATGGATTGAGAAAATCAATTGATTCACCCGATATTGATTAGGATGTAAAATATCTCGTTACTAGAAACTTTTATGTGGACGATGCCCTCATTTCAGTACTATCACCTGAGGAGGCGATGGACTTGATGAAGAGAACGCAGTTAGCACTGCACAAGGGTGGTAACCTTCGACTTCATAAGGTGGCCTCAAACTGCGAGAAGGTTATTCAGGCTTTTTCGGTTGATGATAGGTCATCTGATCTTAAGGAATTGGATTTGAGTTTGGAAGATGTACCGCTACAACGAAGTCAAGGGATTTCTTGGAATCTTCAGAAGGATGTATTCACATTTCAAGTTAATCTGGAAGACAAGCCATTCACCAGACGAGGAGTCTTGTCAACTCTGAACACCGTGTTCGATCCACTAGGATTTGCTGCTCTTGTGATTTTGCAGGGAAGGTTATTGTTCAGACAACTTACCGATAGGTCTTGCGGTTGGGATGATCCATTGCCAGCAGAGTATAGCAAACAGTGGTATGAATGGACAGAATCATTATATGATCTTGCTTCTCTTGAGATTTTGCGTCCCTATGTTCCATTTTCAGTACAGAAAAGCACAAGACGAGAACTTCATGCCTTCTCTGATGCATCTGAAAAGGCCGTTTCAGCAGTACCGTATCTCAAAGCATTTGACGAGAACCAGGAGTCTCAGATTGGGTTTCTGTTGGGAAAGTCCAAGTTGTCTCCAAAGGTTGGCCATACTATACCAAGGCTTGAACTTTGTTCGGCAGTTCTTGCGTCTGAAGTCGTCAGTACTATAATGGATCAGTTGGATCTCGGCATTGATAATGGGTATTTCTATATGGACAGTAAAGTCGTATTGGGATATATCTACAATCTAACTAGACGTTTCTATACTTATGTTAGTAATCGTGTCAACAAGATTCTTACCGTGTCAAGTCCAGAGCAGTGGCGATATATCCCATCACAAACTAATCCTGCAGATGTAGGGACACGTGGTGTCTACGCGAAAGATTTACAAGACAGTTTGTGGTTACGCCCGTCAAATGATGCACCGATTCCCAAGATGATAAGACGTTTCAATTAGTAGATCCAAACTGTGAGGTCGAGATCAGACCAGATGTTAATATTCTGAAACCTAACACTTCTATTGGTTTTGGGACTGATCGATTTGAGAAATATTCGTCATGGAGTAGTTTGATTTCTTCTATCGCTATTCTGAAAGAGATGGCTTGTCAGAAGTCATTTGCCATTGAATATGATGGTCCGTCAGTCGATAGTTTACATTTGTCAGAGTCGTTTGTCATCTGTGAGGTACAGCGTACTGCATTTCCAAATGAAATGTCGAAACTCAGTAACAAGGAACAGATATCAAAGGATAGCTCTATTCTTCCATTGAACCCATATATTGATGATGATGATCTGTTACGCGTTGGTGGGAAACTCAGTAACTCTAACTTGGACAAAAATGTCAAGAATCCGTTGATTATTCCAAAACACTCTCATATCGCCATCTTGTTAATCCGGCACTTTACGAGAGAGTACACCATCAAGGACGACACATAACTGAGGGTTCTATACGCGCTGCAGGCTATTGGATTCTTGGAGGGAAAAGATTGGTTTCGTCAGTTATACATAAATGTGTTGTATGCCGCAGGCTGAGAAGAAAGTTGGAAACCCAGATTATGGCAGACCTTCCTGCGAGTCGACTTCAGCCATCTCCTCCATTTAGCTATGTAGGCGTGGATGTATTTGGACACTGGAATGTTGTAAGTCGTAAAACCAGAGGTGGTTGTGCCAACAGCAAGCGTTGGGCCGTACTCTTCTCCTGCTGCACTACACGCGCTATCCACATAGAAGTCATTGAGGATATGTCAACATCATGTTTTATTAACGCTCTTAGAAGATTTGTATCCATCCGTGGGAAGGTGTTAGAATTTCGTTTAGATAGGGGCACAAATTTTGTGGAATCAACCGATAGTTTAAAGGTCAATGTTATCAACGTGGAAGACAGCTCAGTAAAGAGATTTCTACTAGAGAAAGGGACACGATGGATTTTTAACCCACCACACGCATTCCATTTCGGAGGGATATGGGAGCGTATGATTGGCGTCGTACGTCGTATCTTGGACAGTATTATGCTGGAGACACCTATGAAACATCTCACTCATGAAGTTTTGGTTACCTTCATGGTAGAGATAAGCGCAATTGTCAATAACAGACCGATAGTTCCTGTCTCGTCAGATCCTCAGAACACTACAGTACTCAGTCCTTCATACTAAAAAAACTGGAGGTGACGTAGCACCCTTTGGTTAATTTGATATCAAAGAGATGTACAAGGCTCAGTGGAAGCACGTGCAGATTTTGGCCGATATGTTTTGGAAAAGATGGAGGGACGAGTGTGTTCAGACACTTCAATCTCGGCGGAAATGGAAGAAGGAAAAGGATAACATCAAGCAGGGAGATATAGTTTTGATGAGGGAAAAGGAGTCGCACAGGAATGATTGGCCGACTGGAATTGTTACGAAGGCCTTTACAAGTCAGGACAACAAGGTTCGGAAAATAGAGTTGCGCGTCATGAAAAATGGTCAGCCGTCATGAAAATGGTCAGCCTGTTCTTTTTACGAGACCGATCAGCGAGATAGTTTTGTTGCACTCACCGTAGTAAAATAGTTTGTTAAGTAGTGACAGGTCAGGCGGGGAGTGTGCCGTTACAGTCCGGATTTATTTTATGTTAGTTCCGTTTTTCGTTTTATCTTTTCCCGCATCATGTTACAGGAAGTACAAAATCGTTGTTCTGTCGTTGACATAGATGTCAAGCTAAATCATTTACAATGTTATTTTGAGCCCCTACAGTTCTTTACCCTTTCATGTCTGAATAAACTGTTGTGATGTTACAACGTATTTGTGTCAAGTTATTTGGACAAGGGTCATCTATGCCTGGGGCAGAATAGAAAACAACCATACAGAAGCTGATATAGAAAAATCAAAACAACGATCTGTTCAAACAGATGCATTACAAGTAGATTTCGCAGTTCCACATCTATATGTTACCAGAGATGGTGCAAAGGCTTGGAATTGTCAAGTATTCAATGTGTCTACCTCAGAGAAGTTTTCAATAAAATCAGTTGATGATGTGAAATCACAAGACTCTAAATCTGTCAAAGACCTGATATTGCAAAACCTTCCTATTGACTCATCAAAAACATGTGGTTTATTACAAGAGTTGAATATTTCGGTTGGGTTACAGTATGACGTCACAGCAAATATTGATACGTCAGATAGACTGACAAATGGTGATAGTTGCATATTGCAGATGATTGAAGCAGAATTAAAAATACATCAAGACCAAGTATTTTATGGGTCAGCTTTGAGGATCAAACAATTGGTCAGTACTGGCGAAAGACTTATAAACATTTGTATAAAAATGGCATTTCTCCATTATGGACACCAATATTTGACATTAATCGAACATTCCTGGTCAATAGGAAATCTGTTCCTAGAATTCATTTTCTTCTTTGTCCATCAGCAGCCAAAACTATTCATAAAGCTCAAGGATGTACATTAGATGCAGTTTGTATTGATTTGACAATGAGAAATAGTATACCTCACATTCATTATGTTGCATTAAGCAGAGCGCGTTCCTTATCTGGGTTCCATATTTTGGAATTGAATGGGGGTAAAATTTCTGTAGACAAATATGTGATTGATGAAATGTACAGACTAAGAGATGATCCATTAATAATATGTTACATGCCATTATACAATGTTGATGAAAACTACTTCAAAATTATATTTAACAACGAAGATCTTTGAATTTGCATCATCCTGATTTGGAACAAAATTCCAATGCTACAACTGCTGACATAATAGCATTAGCTGAAACTAGGTTAAAAGCTGATGAGTGAGTGAGTGAGTGAGTTTTGGTTTAAAGCCGCATCAGTATTATTGCAGCTATTCGCGGCTAGAGAATGTTAAAAATATAACAATATATAAAATTACAATTTATGTAAAACTAAAGACAATAGATTTTAAAGCAACTATTAAACTGATAAAAACCAGTAATATCACAGATAAGTTAACATAAAAGACTGGATAATAAATGATAAAAACTATATTTTATTGAACAAGTTTATTTCCCGTAGGAATTTTAAAATTTGATGTCCATGAACATTATTAAAAAGATCTTGCATCGATGATGCTGAATAAAAAGTATCCCTTGTAGGAGCAAAGTCAACACAGTCCAGCAATATGTGCTGGACAGATTGTTGACTTTGACAAGGGACACATTGGGGAGGTTGATCTCCTTTTAAAATAAAAGAATGAGTAAAATAACTATAGCCGATTCTACAGCGTCTAAGGACAACACCCTCATGCCTACTATATTGAGACAAAGGTGTAAATCCTAGACAAGGCTGCACAGAGTGTAACTTATTATGTTCCTGTCCATTCCAATGATCTGACAAAAGACCATTGATATAGGTATATATCAAAGGCCTCAGTTCTGTATAAGGAATGAAACAGGATGTAATTTCTTTAGATAAAGCTTTCTTAGCAGCTGAATCGGCTTTTTCGTTACCTTTAATACCAACATGACTAGGTAACCAACAATAATTAATTATCTTATTAAAATCTTAAACTGCATATGTTATTGAAGTATGCAGTTCCAGAATTTCACGAATTAGGGGGTGATCTAATTTCTTGCTCTTTATTGCCCGGAGTACAGATAAAGAGTCGGAACATATTATAAAATTGTTATGAGGCGATTTTGAAATATATTGTAAAGCAAGCATTATTGCTTTAGCCTCAGCTGTAAATATAGAACTTTCATTTGGAAGACGAATACTTACTGTTTCGTCTTCAACAATGGCAGCAGCAGCTACCTGACCACTATCTTTTGATCCATCAGTATATATAAGAAACTAGTGCCGCAATTCCTGTCTAATTACAGTAGGAATCAGTCGTGTATATTTATCTTTAATCAGAGCGAATTCCTGCTAGTAAACTTCTTCACTTGTTTCCGACTTTGTAAATTTTGTGAGATCCAGATTAACTTCTGGTTTATCAAGAAGCCAAGGAGGATCATCTGTTAATTTGTGTTTTTTAATAAGTTTCAGATTAAGTCCACATTCCTCCAATTCAGGTTTTAAACGGATACCTAAAGGTGCAATAGCTTTGATCTTTTTATTGTAGAGGTCTTGATAAAGCAGGTAAAAAAAAAAACAATCGAATACTGGATTACATGGATTTGCATATAATTTTATAGCATACTGCAGGGTTAGTTTATTGCGCCGTAAATGTAATGGAGGCTCATTAGCCTCAACATATAAACTATCGATTGGAGACGTTTTGTAAGCTCCTAAACAAATACGTAAACCTTGGTGATGAATTGCGTCAAGGTCTTTTAAATATGATTTGCGAGCAGATCCATATATAATGGATCCATAATCAAGTTTTGATCTAATAAGCGATCTGTATAAATGAAGTAATGTAGGTTGATCACCACCTTAATTCGTATTGGATAAAACTTTTAAAATATCTAATGCCTTTAGGCATTTTGCCTTAAGGCATTTTATATGCGGGATAAAAGATAATTTGGAATCAAATAGGATTCCTAAAAACTTAGCTTCTTTTACAACCTTAATTAGGCTGTCATTGATATACAGCTCCGAGTCATGATGTATTTTGCGTTTGTTGCAAAAATGTATGCAACAAGTTTTTGTTTTAGAAAACTTAAAACCGTTTTCCAATGACCATTTTTGAATTTTGTTGAGACAAAGCTGAAGTTGCCTTTCAATAGCATGCATATGAGTCCCTCTACATGAGATGCCAAAGTCATCAACAAAAAGAGAGCCATCTATATTATTTTTTAAAACTTCAGCTAAGCTGTTAATTTTTATACTAAAAAGGGTTACAGATAAAATACTATCCTGAGGGACACCCATCTCTTGCTGGAAGACATCAGAGAATGTTGACCCTAAACGAACTTGAAATTCTCGATTTTCGAGAAAGTTTTTAATAAAATTTGGGGTATGGCCTTTAAGACCCATGTCGTGCAGATCTTTAAGAATGCCATATTTCCAAGTCGTGTCGTATGCCTTTTCTAGGTCAAAGAAGATTGAGACCGCATGTTGTTTATTAATAAAGGCATTTCTAATAAATGACTCCAGGCGAACTAAGTGGTCTAAGGTACTCCTGTTGCGCCTGAAACAATAATAAACGAGTCTATTGTTAATCATCCTTTCCATGGTTTTACAAACACAGCTAGTTAAGGCTATAGGCCTATAATTAGATGGATCAGAGTGATCTTTACCTGGCTTAGGAATAGGTATAATAATTGCTTTGTGCCAAGATGATGGGAAAGTATCACTTTGCCAAATATCATTAAAGATCTCTAACAGAGGTTAAAAGCTGATGATGATAGTGCCAGGTTTAACATAGCTGGATTCAGTCTAATAAGAAATGATGACCTTTCATCTTCTATCCGTCCATGCCATGGTTTAGCAGCATATGTTAAAAGAAATGAATTCCTAGTCCTTAAAAACTGCCATAATTATAGGAATTCTGTATGTGAGAGCATGGTGCTAGAGACTTCTTATCAAAACACTAACATTACAATTGCTGTTGTTTAGTGTTTACCAAAATGCTCATTAGGTCAGTTCCAGGATTTTGCAAACACAGAATTACTGCCTCATAAAATGTACAGTGAAAACTTTATTCTAGTTGGTGATTTTAACTTTGATGTTATGGACAAGAAGAACATAAACTTTGTGAGGTATGTTTAAACAGTCTTTGCAGTTAAACAGATAGTATCTGAATTTACAACAGAATATAATTCCACATTAGACTTATTATTTACTGATCTTGTGCCAACGCACACAGATATCATTGAATGCTTTTGGTCAGACCACAAAATGGTATATGCTGCATTTGACTTAACAGAGGTTGGTACCATTGCAAGAAATAAGTGATACATATGTAACATACACCACGTTTCATAATTGGTATTTCAACAATTTTTTTTTCCTTTTCCCCTAAGTTGAGGGTTGACTTAATGTTCACATAAACATTGCAAACACAAAGAAAAATTGTGTAACATGCCAATTAGGAATGATCTGAATTCCATGGGAATTATTGCAACCCATTGTTTGATTTCATTGATGTATATGATGTTTTCAATACTGTGCATTGCAGACTCTTGAAACTTTTTGTGTATTCCTTAAAGACTCCTTGGCACAGTTGAAATAAAGTCACTCTGACCATATCGAAAGGTTAATTGACTTAAGTTCAATATTCACATTAATAATATGTTGTTTTAATAATATGCTGCAATTAATATTTTGTTTCCATAGAAAAAAAATCACGATTCAAGATTGAAGATTTTAAGGCAAATATTATGCGTGTTTACCTACATTTTGTGCAAATTCTGCATTATTGTATTTCATTTGTAAATAGATAACTGCAATTAAATCATTATCATGTTAACCACATTTGATAAAAGTAAAACAGTGTACATAAAAAATTCGCTCTTTGCGGCCAACTGTTCAACCAGAGTTATAGTCCCTGAATGCAGGTATAGTCTAACTTCCTGTCAAGGTCATGGGGCGGAATTATTGTGCCATAAAAGATTGTCATAACTATTTAAATAAGATTGGACGCTTTGGTAAGCCTGTTAAGCTGCACAATTTGCCTAAGAAGCCGTATTTAAGGAAAGCATGGATGATTGCGATTAGTCGGAAAGATTTCTCTCCAAAAAGGACGTTTGTTTGCTTGGACCATTTTCCAAACGGCGATGGCAGAACCTGGCGACATAAAGTGCCAAGTTTGTTTCTCCCTCAGAAGAAAACCAAATCAGTTGTTAAACGCACCAGCAAGAACAGTTGTAAAAATAGTGCAGATCCAGGGCTGTTTGTTGGACATGTCCAACATGATGTTGGCACTTTTCCACGTATGTAGTAATAACAATAATCTTTATCTGTTTATATTCAATTACAGTGTTCATCATATCATGGAAATCTTTATATAGCATATGTTTGTATATGAATATTAATATACTATGTTGTATTTACAGTAAATCTACTGTGAATATGGTCCCAGTTCTAAAACCATCAAAATCATTTCAATATATACAAGCTACCATTTTGAAAACTAGGGTGGTTTAGCAGTTAAGATTTGATCCTAAAATCGAAGGACTCTTACTTCTGTTGGTTACACCCCTGCTGGGGCCATGTGTGAGAAAATGAATTTCTCTTCCCATTGGCCCTTACTGGGTGGCTGGTGTCAGTTTAGTGTGACCATGTGATGTGTTAATCTGCAATATTGTGTACCAGTGTGCTAGCACTCTAAAGGTGACCACAGTGTGCTTTATTATAAAGCGGATCACAAACACTACACACAATCATGCACCACTTGAAATTTGTGAATAGATTAAAACCATTAAATCATTGCATGGTCCTGAAATGATATACCAGTATATGTCATATTTAATAGGACAGTTTAATTCTAGTACAAACAAATTTTAATGAGGTCTTGAAAATATTTGAAACATTCAAATCTTAAATAATGCATAAAAAGCTTCACTTAATTTGAAAGTGAATAATTTTTTTCAGACCTTATGAAAACATTTAAAGTGCAATTCAATTCTTAGAAAAAAGGGAAATCTCATTCTCTTATTCATCTTCCTCTCATCTATTTTTTATTTTAGATATGCCAAGGATACTAAAGCATCAGTATCGTGTACAGGTCCTAGCATGTTGGCAGTGGATCAGAATATCCAATTCAAGCTTTCATCAGTAGATGAATCTACAATTAGTGACAGACCAGAAATCACAATCGAGGATATACAAAGCAGTGATACCCAGATTCAGTTTTACACAGGGTTGCCAGATTTTTCAACATTAATGGCATTATTTGACTGTTTAATTGAACATGGGGCTGACAAAATTATCATAGATAATAATTTAAGAACTGCAACAGGTAAAAGAAAATTGAGACTGGTAGATGAGTTTCTTATGGTTATGATGAGATTGAGATTTGGATTACTGTTGAAGGACTTGGAGTATAGGTTCAGAATCTCAGCTAGTAGAATATCTAGAATCTTTAGTGCCTGGATAACATTTATATGTAAATGTCTTCAGAGTATTGTATATTTACCCAAGCTGGATGATATGACCAAGGTACCCAAGTGCTTTGAGAATTTTTCAGACACTAGAATTATCTTAGACTGTACAGAGTTGTTTGTACAGACTCCATCTTCACTGCATACTCAAAGTAAGACATACTCAAACTACAGATCCCACAATACATTCAAGGCACTGGTGGGGATAAATAAGACCGGGGCAGTTACATTCATCTCTAGACTTTGGGGAGGTTCAGCATCAGATACTGAGATAACCAGAAAAAGTGGTCTGTATGATTTGCTGCAGCCAGGAGATGCAGTGATGGTGGACAAGGGGTTTATTCACATTAAGAATGATCTTGAACAGAGAGGTGTGAAACTGTATTGTCCACCATTTCTCTCCAAGAATCAGTTGTCAAAATCAGAGGTGGAACAGACTCGCAGAATAGCATCTGCTAGGATCCATGTTGAACGTAAAATGGAACAAATTAAGAACTTTCGGATTCTTCAGGGTATACTTCCTCTGAGTTTAGGTCACATTGTGGATGAAATATTTTTCATCTGTGCAGCTCTTACTAACCTTCTGCCTCCACTTGTTAAGTAAATATTTTTCACATAAGTACAATGACTGAAATGTATTGGTAGCAGTAAATGGAGGATTATGTGATTTTGTTTAAGAGTCAGCTTTAACTGTTCCCAATTATACTTGTTATGATATTAAAAGTGATTTTTTTGTTTCTTCTTTCAGTATCATATGTTCTGAAGCATCTCAATTCATTAGTAGACTATCTAAGAGAATCTTGCATGAGAGTTCATGAAATATTGAATTTATTAAACACGTTGATTAAATCTTTGTGCAACAAGCCTTGTGCAACGAGTTTAACAAATTTAATGTCATGATCACGAATGTAAAATTCTGTTCATTGTATAATTCTAGAAAATGTCCTTTTTGTTTCTTTGTTATAAGAGTTGAGTGATTGAGTTGAGTAATGGTGTTTAACGTCCCAGTCAAGAATATTTCACTTATATTGAGACGTCGCCAGCTATAGACGAAGGTGCACAAATTTTGCCTGTGCGTTGGGCTTATGACATTATACAGCAGGGTTCTTTATCATGCCAAGCCCACCGTGACACGGGACCTCGTTTATTTTAAGTTCCCATCCGAGAGAACCTGACTTTCATTTTGTTTTACCAAGTAAATGGCAAAAGAACAGTCACTACCCACTTTCAAATCTTGGGTCATACCCGGCCGGGGATCGAACCTACGAGCTCCCACTCACGGAGCGAGCACTCTACCAACTGAGCTACCGCAGTGGTACTAAGCTAACGAAAGTTTTTATTATCAAATTTACTAATGAAATAAGTTATAATTTTAGGGTAAAAGTGTTGCAAGTTTGATGTGGCTGTTTGGCTGTTTAAACCTGTGATAGTGACGAGTTTTGCCTGGCACTAATTGCACAAATAATGACTTGATCAATACAATGTATTCAAACTAAAGGACAAAGAGTTGGATCAAATTAATTGAGTTATTATATACTATGAAAGATCATTAAAATCTTAGTTATGAGGAAATATTTTTAAAATACCCCCCCCCTTTTTTTTGTTATTTTTATTCTATTGGCAATACAAATGTACATGAATACTCTATTCATTGTGCCAACTTACAGGTGTGTGATAAAATTTTTAGAATTTAATATTGGTTTTATAGTGCTTGGTCATTTCTGGAATCATGTAGCTAACATAAAAACTTTCCAATTTTTTCAACATTTCCTTCCAAAATGACCTGTCAAATTTTATCTGTATAATTTTGAAATCTTGCTTTGTGTAAATCACAAAGTCACACTTTTCTATTTTACATACTCCCATTTGACCTTGTACTTGGCTATAAAAGCGGTGTCCAGTTTTCAAGCAAATTTCATTTGTATTTTGATCAATGAAACAACAAAACTGCTTTAATTTACATGCCTCTGTTATGGACTTGTCCCTCATACTATATGGACACTTGATTTCTAATAAATACTTGTTCATTGTCTTTTGGTTATACACAAGCCCACCAAAAATCCATAACCCTCACACAGCCTCAATCCAACATTCTCTACTCTAACATTTTCCTTGTGATGGAGTTTTTTATATGCAATGTACTTTTTCCTTGCAATTGGTTCATATTTTCTTCCCCATCTAATGGGCATAGTATCCACTTCATCTGAGTTTCCAAAAATTAATTTTTGAAGTAATTTTTCTACTGGGGTTGCGGACTTTCTGACAAGAATGTCATGAAAGTTGGAGCTCGTTATTCTATTTTTTCTAGCAAGCTTCCATAATGTGTTCTCATTTTGACCCCTTGTTCTTGTTTCCAACTCTTTGATTACTGTGTCTGGAACATGCATTGTTTTTTCTATAACTGTTTTCTCATCACAGTTATATTTTCTATGTAACTGTTCAAGATTTATATATTCATCAGAGTCGTACACAATATGTTCTGATGTTTCAACTTCTACTGAACAGATAACATTTAAATCTGACACAACCTCACTGCTTTTCTGAGAGACAGGAGGCAATAAATCCAGAAGAACTGCATTAGAATTGATATTACTTAGTTTGCAACACAAGCTTGTTCTAAAATGCTCACTTTGTGGTATTATTTCTGGAAATGGTTTAGCCGGCCTTCCACTGTCAGGTCCATATTTGATCTTTTTGAATGTAATATTTTCCACAACATCAGGCTCTTTCTTCCTTTTCTTAGGTTTTGACCACTCACATGGACGAGAGGTACAAGACTCTTCACTATCGCAGTTCCCTGCAGCATTAGCTTCTAATGAAAACAGCGAGCCAGCCACATGTGTGCAACCTTCTCCTTGTCTGCAATAATTGTATTACATTTTATTAAAATATTAATTAATTATGCCCCCCCCCCCGAAAAATTTTTCGGAGAGACATATTGTTTTGTTCGAAAAGTCTGTCTGTCTGTCCGTCACAAATCATGTCAGGCTCATAAGTTTTGAATGCATAAAAAGAATTTGAATTAACTTGGCATAAATGTTCACAGACACTGGCGTAAATGTCAAGAAAAGACAAACACATTTTACACCTAAAGGCTATATATATATGTGTGTGTGTGTGTGTGTGCACCATGAAAACAAAATTATCTATACAAAATTTTTTTTGTATATATATGGGTCTAGTATCACCAATGACTCACCCAGCAGGACAAGAACAGTAAGCCTTTAGAATGGTATATGAAGCCTCTTTTAATAAACACACCCACTGGGTGTAAGTGCCTTGTTTCATAGATGGGTAACATTTTGATCGAATGTAGCACATTTTAGAGTCCTTTTCTATCAAATTAACCATAATATTATGAATATAACCCTCCTTATAAAAGTTGAATCCTCTGATGAATTGGCGATAACATTCCATCTTTCCACTGTCTTCTGTCCTGTGACTACTATAGATTAGGTATTGTTCAACATCTCTGTGTGATATCTGTGGAAATAGTTTTGTGTCACTCGTCCAACCAGAGTTCAGAGAATCAACAGAAATAATATCAGTGTCGGAGACATGGCTGTTTGATCTAGATTCAGTATCCGATAATGACCCCTTCTCTCTGGCGTCACTGACACTACTAGTAGGCATGCATACATTGTCTTCCTTGTTAACTTCAAAAGCTCTTTCAGCTAGTTCTAATTTTGTACCGCTTATTTTCCTGTTTTTCTGTTTTAAATATGCTTGTAATGCCGACTTTTTTAGTGCCAATAAGTCTTCAACAGTTGTGTTTTCATTGAATAAACTCATTTTAAATTTACCCGCTTGAAGACTTTTAATACAACGAAACCGGAAGTGGGAGATACCTACACTCAAGAACGATAACTCCATTAACATTTCTTGCCGCAAACCCGGAATTACATTATGTAGTGATTGTTGTACAAATGTAAATGAATTTGCTGTGTATGTACAAGACAAGCAAAAAGGAATGTATAGCTCATACAGTGAGTTTGCCTAAGAACTGTAATACTTACAGTAGAGTACATTTATGTGTAAATTAACAGTGTAACTTGGTGGAAATTGTTGTGAAAAATGACTAGGTGTCAGCAATATTTCACACAACTTTGCCAAAAGAAAAAGGATGCTTGTACTTTGATGCATACATGGTATAATTCAAAATACATTTTGATATTACATGATTAAGAATGCAAATCATTGACTTCTAGAATCTTTTTTTTCTTTCCTGATGATTTTCAAATATGATTAATTGATAAATAATCATGATGCAAATGAACTTTCTTTTCCAACTGATGTTGTGCCCATGCTTATATTGTCAATTATATGTACATTTGTAATACATAGTTTCAGAGTGTTATATGTTGCATTTGCCCCATTTTTATGCATCATTTGGTCACTGTGTAATTACAATACACATAACATGGCATGATGTCACATTAGAAAGCTTCTAGACTAATAAAGAGTTTGTCCTTTGTAGTTTACTTGGCTTTTTTACATTATTTTAACCATTATGAATGTAATTTGCAATTCAGTATGTAATTATTTTCCATTGAATTATGTGTATGCAACACTTGTTACTTCCATGCGGTATTACATTGTTGTTACAATTTATTGTATAAGCTATAATTTGTACTTCCATATTGCTTATTATTTTGATTGGTTGAGCTGACTTTTCTACCTGTTGTTAGTTTTCTTCATGTTTAAATTGGTTGTTTTTCCCATGTACTCTTATGTTGATTAACACATTGATCACTTAACCTGGAATTATTATATATGAATATTTTGCTTTATATTTGACAACTTATATGTTGCTTTACATTTTGAATGTTAAAACTTGTATTCCTTTGCATTATTATGGTTTTACTTTACATTTTTATTAATTGAGCTGGAATTTCTATGTACTATTATTTTGCTTTTAATATGATTGCTTTATTAAAAGTATTGTTATTCTTAAATGGATGTTTTGTTTTCATACATATATACATGGGATTACAGATGTGTTGCATTAAAAGTATTCTGTATATTTTTTGGCATGGCTAGGCATGTTTTCCATAAATCTGCTGTAGATGACCTTTTATAAAAGATTGATTTGATTTGATTTAATGGGATTTTACATCCCAGTCAAGAAAATTTCCCTTGTATTGAGACATCATTAGCTATAGTTTAAGTGGCAGAACTTTTTACCTTTGCAGTGCACTTTCAGCAATGTACAGGGAGGGTTCTTCAGTGTGCCACGCATGCCGTGACATGGGACATTTGTTTTTAAAGTCTCCTCTGAAGGACCTCATGACTTTCATTTCCAAATGCCAAGTGCTTGGCAAAAGAACACTCTCTACCAATTTTCAAGTGTCAGTCAGACTTGACATCACAGAGACATATACTCCTACAATTATTGTCATCTAGGATCAACTACTCAACCCCCACTTACCCCCCCCCATCCCCATCCAGCCTCGTTATAAACATGTTAACATTGTTAGCCCTAGCTGCCCCTGCTCTTGTTGCACACCGGTTCTATGACCTGTACATTGCCATAATGTCAGATTCAAAAAAAGGTTAATTTTCTGTTGTATTTTACTCAATGATTGGAGTTGACTAATGGTGTTTTATACCTCAGTCAAATATTTTGTACAAATGTTATGGAATGGTGGAGGAAAATGGAGCACCCATAGAAAAGACTTTTAGTCATTTAATTAATCAAGCCTGTCATGTGCAACACATATACCTGTTCATAGGTTTTTTTTTTTTTAAATTTTTTGTTATTATTATTTTTCATATTTTTCTATTAAATTTTTTATCTTTGTGGCAAAATATCAAAATTCCAACATTTTGCAGGCTTTCACAATATTAGTGATTGTAATCTTTATATGTGAAATGCGTACAGTAAAAAATCTAGAATTTTCTACAAATTCGAGGAATATTATTTTCCCAAAATATAGATTGCTGGTACTTAAAATATGTGTGAACATATTTTAACTAGTTAGCTTTAAACCCGTTGCACTTCAGCCATGACCGATTTTGTGCGCCAAGTAACCGGTGGGAATTCCATCAGTTGCAACGCAATCAAATATGCAGTCAATACACAAACGGTCTTAACATTGCGTTTATTATTTATCCTGTTCTATCACACACACAATAACAATAAAACCTGCAACAGTTGTGTGTATTATATATATAATTTTTCAGTTTCTTGAATGAACTATTTCTTATCGCGCTGTGTTTCTGAATGAGTGTATGACTCGCTCCGTGCGAGGGTTTCCGCGGTAAAACAATTACAATAAAACCTGTAACAGTTGTTTGTAATATGTATAAATTTTGACTTTGTTAAACTATTTTTTAATGCGTTATGTTTCTGAATGGCGTATGAATCGCTCTGTGCTAAGGTTTGCGCGGGAAAATCAGCAATAATGGCGAAAAGAAGATACGAAGAAATGGAAGAAAATGTTTGTGCTGGGTACATTCACGATGTGTCGCCAGTTAAACTCAGCGCAGCTAACAACAAATATTTTATTGGCAGCATTCAGGTTGGGACTAGCAGTTATAAGAAACTGGTATGCTTTGACCACACAAAGCATACCCTTTTGGAGAAAGCGGAATTGGAGAAATCACCGATCAAGTTAATAAACGTGCGGGAGGTTCCCAGCAGGAATAGAGCAAATAATACAGATATATTGCTGAACAATAGGACAATGATACAGATTGCCAAAAAACTGGACTTTGTCCATCATACAACAGAGCCAGTTGCAGGATGTAGTACTGCGGATCAATTTTTCATTAGATAAACTGAAAGATATACCAGACCACACATTGGTAAGTGAACACTATTTAGTAACATTTCGTTATTTTTTTCTTTATCTGTTCGCCTGTATTCATTTTTATTTCATTGTTTTCAGTAATTTTATTAATTTTTTTAACGTTTTTAGGGGATGCAAATATTACTTCTATTATAATTATTGAACCTTGGTGCGTTTGGTATCGGTTCAAATCGTCCCACCGTAAAATCGCTCCCGTCAAATTCGTCCCACTTTTCACAAAATCGCCCCTTCTAAAACACCCCAAATTCTTGCAATACCGCCCCACTTCTAAAATCGCGTCCTGAAAATTCGCCCCAACTTGATTATTAGATCATAAATACTTCTTTTTTCTTTTTGTAAATAAATATTTAGAATTCAATGATTGTCTGGCTTTGTAACTTTTGAAACAATGACTACACTGATACTATCAATGATAGTATCTATATATTTTTTTATTCAACTGCAATTGAGCAACATTTCTTTGTGCCGGAAGAGTCAACTTTGAAGTTTTGATTTGTGTATTCCTCTCTCTGTTATTTGCAGCTAGTAGAATGTCCCACTAGTTCTTCAAATTAGCATTCCCGAAAATATAACTAGTCATTCAGTAATTTAGTTATTCAGTACCATTTCTACCGGGGCGTAAAACACAATTACTTCACTCTCTCTATAACCATTTCTGAATGTTTACACTAATAAAATTTTTTTGTAGTTTTCAAAACCAGAATAAAATATAGGAATTATTACATGAAAACCACTCTAAATTACCAACCTTAAAATTAGTCCTGTCCAATCTGTTTTAACAGCAAACTGCATATGCAAAATATTTGAATAGAATAACAACTTTAGGTATCTGATACAGACTGACGTTATAAAACTGCACACACATTCTTCTTGTTAGTTTACTAGCAGCCATTGTTATAAATTAATTCATAGCGGTTCTTATTGTATAGTTCCCCCTGCCACACTTTGTACAAGAACTCATAGAAATAGAATACCAAAAAAAAAATCTAATGAATATTGTGAATGATAATTTCATAACTTTGAACTTTAATGGTTGAAATTATGTTTACTGCTAAAGTTTAAAACATTGGAAAATTATTAAAAACATAACATGGTATTTGAATGAACATTAATGCTATGTACTTTAGTGTTGTTCCGATTAATCGATTTAGTCCACGATTGGTCGTTTGTGCTTTAAAACCGATTAATCGATTTCTATTTTTCATGATCGATCATAGTCCGACTAATTTCAATAATACTTTAATATTTGCCTACAACTACGACAGCAACCGAACCTTTCACGTAACAATGACGCTGATTGGCTAAGTGCTCAAGCAGCTCAACCCAACAACCAATGAGAATTCGCGTTTCACTTTTGAGAGCAATACTGCATCACTACATACAATAAGAGTAATAGCGGCGAGCGCTGTTCTTTGGAAATCATGCATTTGAGAACGCATGCTACAATTCTGTTAATTTTTTAATATGTTGATTTGTTGAATGTCGATAAATTTCATACTTTAATTACAGTTTTTGTCAGTTTTGTACTCAGGAGCACCCGATCTCACTTCCAGATGTCTGGAAGTTTACGCTTTCTGTACCGGATGTGTCTTTCGTTTATTGTACTTTGGGTTTGATATACTGCTTGGTACTTTTGTCTTTTATTAATTATTATACATAATTCAAGCAATACTTGTCAAAATGGGTATTATAAATGATGGATGACAAAAAGTATGACATTAAGTTTCTATTTGCTTAAATTCCAAATTCCTGTGACAAAAACATACAAAAATGTATGATCGATTTAAGTCAATCATCGGTCACTTAGTGGAGAGTGATGATCAATTAATATTTTAGAAGTGATTCCCAACACTAATGTACTTTATTCTACTGTCATAGGCTGCTTTTACTGTCCAGAGGACAATTTTTCTGAATCTTGTGTAAAAACAACGTTCTGTGATGTGTACAATTTCTTGCACAATTTGATCAAAATAACGTTCATTTTTGTCATCCTAATACGAACTTTCTTGAATTACCAAATCTTCTAGGACTTGCTACAGCTAGCAGAATACGTACATTTTTTCTTCACTGTTGCTAAATATACACTTTCTGTTTTCAGTTTTATGTCTTTGAATCTTTTTTTGGCATATTTCCAATTGCTAATTGACAATAATTAACATTATGTTAACGTTTTCCCCCACTCGGTCACATTTTCATATTAAATGTCTGTAATGGATACTATGTGGCAAAAATATAAGTACAAGTCTGAATTGTATGTTGAATTATCCCCACAATGTGTGAAGCAGTGTTTTCTACAGAGTGCGTTTCTTGTGTTTTTGACGCAATTTTTTTATGAATGACACACCTTGGTTTTGCTGTTGCGTTATTTTTGATGCAACCATTTTAATATAGATTGAAATCGGCTACTGTAAATTGTTGTACCACATGACTATCTTACCATATTAAAGGAAGCCAATTATTAATAAAGGAACCTGGTGAATATTCTTGATCTTTGAATTGTCTGTATTAAACGCTTTATTTATATACTCATTATAAGCGCTTTTTGCATCAGGCATAAAAGAAAAGTCGAAACAATCTCGTTTGACAACGTTTTTAAATGACTTGTGTCAACGTCCTGCCCAGTGCTCTGAACATGACCAAGCGGCATTTGTTATTAACTTACTTGTTGACGACACACAGTCAACTTAAAAAACTTATGTAAATAAAAAATTTAATAAAATTTGGTTAAACAAATATCCTTGAATGATTTATGAAAATAATGAACTGTAAAACAGGCATATCAGAAGGGGTGGATTATAATAATAATGATTGATAATGGTCTGTTGACTTGGGTTGATGGTAGAACATTCAGTAATTTCTATTTTTGGATACTGTCGCGAATTTACTGTTTCCAATATTACAGATATAAGTAGCATTTGAAATAAAACATTTAAACATTGACATACAGATTAGTACAGATCCTCTAATTTCCCTTTATTGTAAAATATAAAAAAGTAATTTTTCAAAAAATTTCATGACCTTTTTATTTTGAAAAAATGACCCCCTCTTTCCATGTAAAAGGTCATCAGTGACCCCCTGTTTTAGTAAGCTGGAGAAAACACTGGTGAACCATGTTGAATAATCTATTTCAGTTGATTAATCAATGATCATAGCTGGCTGATTTCAACTGTTACTCAATCCCAATTTGACAACAATTTCCTACCATTAGCAGTGGCGATCTCATATTTAAAAAAAAACTTTAAAAAAAAAACTTTTTTCGATGTTAATCTGCATACATTGTAATCCTAATCAGTGTGTAAGTATCAAAAGGCTCCCAAATATGTTTTTTTCGGGTGGGTTTAAAGGACCCACCGTGACAGAACTTTACGTTAGAGTCCTGAGAAATCGGGGTGATTGGCATGTTTTATCATGACACAAATGCAAAGTTATTTTCACTGATTGCAAAATTGCTACTCACTGAACGTGTTTTTTGTGAAAAACATAACTTTTTTCAAGCTCTCTACCATCAAACTATTTTAGTAAGGACTGCTACATTTTTAATTTTTTTTATATGCCATCTATGACTGGGCGTATTATGGTATAGCGCAGTCCATCCGTCCGTATGTCCACACGTCATACGCTAACTCAAGAATGCTTTTAATGAAACTTTTGTGAAATGTTATTTAAGGCAGAAAGCTCCCCTTGTCTTGAAGATTCATATGTTTTCTCGTTGCAAAGTTATTGACATTTATTGTCAAATTTCAGGCATTTTTTGCATGTTGTACAATAACTTCCTTTAAACTATTTTAATGGCTCTTGTGAGTGATTTTTTTTATCCATGACAGAAAGCACCCTTTCGTGGTTTTTTTTTTTTTTTTTTTTTTTTTTTTTGGTCAATGTGGAGTTTAATTGTCATATTTAAAGCATTTTTCTGCATGTTGTAAAAATTCACAAAAATGCTTTGAACAATTGGAATGAAACTTTTGTGTTATATTGGTATCCACGACAGAGAACTCTATTTTATTTTTGAGATTCATATGTTTTCTTATTGCAGAATTATTGGCCTTTAATTGTCACATTTTAGGCATTTTTTGCCTGTTGTAAATAAAAATGATTTGAACTTTTTTTATGAAACTTTTGTGTTATATTTGTCCTATAATATCAAAAAGGTTTGTGAATAAACATTGAGAAATAAATTTGCTACTTTTGTTTTAAAAACATATGTTTCAGCTAAATGTCAAGTTGTTTAAGACATTAAAAAAGAAGTTTAAATATCTGACGGGCGTATCATGCGCTCCAGGCTCCAGCTATTTTTTTTCTCCTCTCTCTGATTTTGATTTTTAAATGGCATTTCATAAACACAGACATTACTTATACTACTTTCATTTTGACTGTCAACTACATGTTTACGCACAAACCAAAAGAAAATACTAGTACCTCGTATAAATTGCACAACTAAAATAACTATCTTAAAAACCTTCGACTTGATTTTTACAAATCCTTATGAATTTACCAGGTCACATATTGGGTAACTTTCAATGAAAACAAACATGGCAATTCCCATTTTGAAGCAAACACATGATCACAGATTTTTACTTTTACTAAAACTTAATGTTTTTATTTGTCATTTAAATTAAAGAATGGAAATTCAGTGCCAGTTCGCGGCAATGTGTAAAAATAGAATGGTGAAAACAGTTCGCGGCAATGTGGAAAAATAGAATGGTGTAAACAAACCAGTTATTTTACATCTGTCATAAAGCAAATATTTCAATTCGTTATTTAGTGAACAAGTCAATTCCAACAAATAATGCTTTTTCATATTCATCAATAAAAAACCCCTGGCATCTTCCTTATAATATAACAACTCTCAAGTCCTTTCTCTTCCAATCCTTCTCATTAGAGGTGGGCAATATTATCGAAATACCGGTTTATTGCGGTATTTATGCTGCCGATAATATATCGCGATATGATTTTTGAATACCGGTATTTTCCGATATTATACAATTTTGATGAAAACGTCCGTCCTCTGATCTTTACCAACTTCGACGTGTGTCAAAACGAATGTTTTTACATTACTCAATTGTATTAATGTACTTGAAAAACGGTTCGGATAGAATGACGGTTCAGCTTTAATTGTCAACGGTCTTTGCTTGTCTTATATCATTCCTCATGTTTTCTGTTTGAAATACCATAAGGATAAAAAAAAAATTGCAGGTTGACGAAAAGAATAAACGATGAAGTACTGTGGAGTGTGGAATGTAGTAAATTGTATTGTCCCGTTCATAACCGTCATCCAATTTGTACATTAGTGAAACCGGAAATACAAAATCGAAAGTACGATTCCTATTTACTGCTTTTATATTATTTGTGTGAAGTTGTTATGGATTAAATGTTTTGGGATGTTTTTGCAAGTATTCACTTTGTTATTATCAGGGTTTGTGTTTGATATGTTTTAAATTTTATTGTTACAATCATTTCTAATTCAAGAGAATGGACTGCTACTGTGATACAGAATAGACTGTAATATTCTAGTCAAAGACTCATGTTTTGAGTAGTTTTTGGAAGTATTCACTTTGTTATTATCAGGGTTTGTGTTTGATATGTTTTAAATTTTATTGTTACAATCATTTCTAATTCAAGAGAATGGACTGCTACTGTGATACAGAATAGACTGTAATATTCTAGTCAAAGACTCATGTTTTGAGTAGTTTTTGCAAGTATTCACTTTGTTATTATCAGGGTTTGTGTTTGATATGTTTTAAATTTTATTGTGACAATCATTTCTAATTCAAGAGAATGGACTGCTACTGTGATACAGAATAGACTGTAATATTCTAGTCAAAGACTCATGTTTTGAGTAGTTTTTGCAAGTATTCACTTTGTTATTATCAGGGTTTGTGTTTGATATGTTTTAAATTTTATTGTTACAATCATTTCTAATTCAAGAGAATGGACTGCTACTGTGATACAGAATAGACAGTAATATTCTAGTCAAAGACTCATGTTTTGTATTTTGGAGTTAAATGCAAATAAAACAAGTTATACTAAAACTTTGGTGTTACTTTATTAAATTTAATCAGTTTTTGTAAAAAAAAAAACACACAACTCAATATATTGCAATAATATCGCAATATTTTCAAAAATATTGCAATATATCGCAATATGAAAATTTGCTGCAATACACAACTCTACTTCTCATACATGTTTGTGGGTTTCCAGAAAAACTCTAATTTTTTAATTCCAATTTTTATTTTATAGGTCTCAGTGCAGGGTGTAGCCAGCAATATAGCTGGCTCAACGACCCAACTCATCTATGGTCAAAATACTGAAAAACAAGAATTAATTATTGCAAACCATACATCATACACAATATTGACCATTTGGGGAGAAGCTGTCAACTCGTTAGCTGAAAATAATGCATATAATTTTACTTATTTGTCTATGCGATCCTACATGAACAAAAAAACTCTTACAACAACTAAATCAACAGAGATTCACAAATCTACCAAAGACAAAACCTATAGCCTTGCCAGAAAATCCACTGGACAATGGAACAGAGATGATCATAGCAGGTGAAGTTACAGAGATTAACGTTACGAGACATCTTCAGTGCAAGTCATGCAAAAAGAAGCATGCAAACATTGATGACGCAAATGTATTTTTCTTACGCTGTGAAAACTGCAACATGAAGCAGAAGAAAAACAAATTTTGTGAAAAATATCCATGCCACTTTGAATGTTTCAACGGAAGATACTTCTTTGAAGTTAACCATTTTTGACTCTGTACTTCAGAAATTTCTAGTGTCTGTGGAGAAAGCAGATTTATTGGACAATACTGACAAGTTGGAAGAATTTTTCCTTTTACAAAGTAAAGTGACATTCAAGTACACAGGGCCGTCGAATGTTGTAAGTGCTTTAGAATTGGCCTTATATGTACATTCTAATGTAATACTAAGTGTGATGACCAATTTCATGTGTTGAAAAATCAGGCCAAAAATTACATTCTTATTTGTTCGGATTTATTGTCTGTTTGTCATGCACTTTGTTATTGTTTCATCAGCAACAAGTCAAATTGTGGTGTGTTTAAAAAATGTAGTTTGTTTTTGTTATGATTTTCATGTAATGTTGTCTGCCTGCAGCTGTAAAACGCACATATATCTTTATGAAGATATTTCATTTATACATTAACTTTCACTATTATAATTATTCTTTCCTTTTAAGTAATTCATTTAGAATGTTCACTTTCTTCAATGTGTCAGCATCTGCCAGAATAATTTCTATTTTTCCTAATAATTATCCAAACATTTTGGCTGTACTTGGGTCTAACAGCAGCTGCGAGACCAAGTACAATTCTTCCATTTAGAAGGAGATCATTCAAAAAATAAATTGAGTCTGTCAGTATCTGTAAAACTAAATATGTTTTGTTTTTTAAAACACTTTATTCAGGCAATGATTACTGTTGCACAGGGTTTGTCAGCAACTGAAACCTAGTAAAATTATTTCTTTTTAAGTACTTAAATGTGCAATTCTGTTGTACTTCAATCTTTCAGCAGCTACAAGACCAAACATTTTTAAAGCTGCATTAGGTTTTTCAATTTTCTGAAATTCTTTCTTATTGATTTTGTAAAATAATATTTTTTAAAAAAATAGATATCCTCGAACCACGATCTATGAGATTCAATTTCTGAAATTTCATTTCTTTTAGCTGTAACTAAAGGAATCCTCTAACTGTTTGGTTAATGTTTAAAGTTGATTATTATAACCTTAGAACATGCACATGGATGTACGTAAAATCCAATGAATCGAAGGTAAAACCTGACAAATTGCATTAATTGTCCATCGTTAATATTCAGATGTATTTGTAATGGTCTTATGTACCCTTTACTAAATCACAATTGACAAATTCAACAAAGTTCTGTGTTTAATTTATGGTATTTCACCATTTTCAAAGTTGTGTTTAAATGACCCCTTTCTTTAAGACGAATCCATAAGCTTTTATCATTGAACCAAATGTAACATTGTTTGTAAGGAACATCATTAATTAGATTAGCACTGTTTTAATTTTTTCCCTTGGAAAACTTAATGCAGCTTTAACAGTATGTTTTTATTTATTTATTTATTTATTTAATTTTATATATTAAAATTTCCTTCTGCATTTTGAAGCAGTTTATTTAAGCAATGATTACTGTTGCACTGAGTCTGTCAGCAGCTGCGAGACCAAATATATCTTGTTTAAAGCAGTTTATTTAGACAATAAATTTCATTTGAGTCTGGTCTGTCAGCGGCTGCGAGACCAAATATATCTTGTTTAAAGTAATTTATTCAGGCAATAATTACCATTTAAGTTTGGTCTGTCAGCAGCTGCGAAACCAAATATATATCTTGTTTAAAGTGGTTTATTTAGACAATAAATTTCATTTAAGTCTGGTCTGTCAGCGCCTGCGAGACCAAATATATCTTGTTTAAAGTATTTTTATTTAGACAATAAATTTCATTTGAGTCTGGTCTGTCAGCGCCTGCGAGACCAAATAAATATCTTGTTTAAAGTAGTCTATTCAGGCAATAAATTTCATTTGATTCCGGTCTGTCAGCAGCTGCGAGACCAAATATATATATCATGTTGAAAGTAGTTATTCAGGCAATAAATTTCGTTTAAGTCTGGTCTGTCAGCGGCTGCGAGACCAAATATATATCTTGTTTAAAGTAGTTTATTTAGACAATAAATTTCATTTGACTCTACCATGGCTTTAATAAATGATTGACATAATTATCCACAAATCACAAACCAACCTAAATCAGTTGTTTGCAGAAGCTTATGTTGGCTTCACTAAACAATTTTGTCTCTTCCTGTTGCTTTTTACATTAATGACTGCTACTTTGTAATAAACTAGGTGTCACATGGATGATATATCAGATTCCTGATCTTCAGATCAATGCATTTGTATGTATTCTCTTGTGAAATGACTCATAACTTTACAACTACATCATCTAATTATTTTGTGCTTCAATAAAAATAAAAACTTGAGTTTGATTATTCTGTTTTTGTGTTCTTATTTAGACTGATCCATATTTCATCATGTATTACATACTGTGTTTAAATTGTCTTCTGTTTGTCCTATTCATGAGAACATTGCTGCTGATCTGTCTTGTTTGCTGCATCAATGCAATTTTCCCTTTGTCCACAATTTTTGTTAAAACCATGGCACAGACCTTTTATAAGTTTAAATACCTATAGAAATAATTTTATGCATGTTCAGTCAAGCTTGCAGAGAACCAAATTTATTGCAAGTTGTTGTCTTAGACATTGAATTCTATTTGTGTCACTTAATTCCATCATCATAAATTGCATTACATAATGATTGCAGTTTCGGGTAACAAGTAATGTTTTAAATACATGTTCAATTCACTAACACTGGAAAAGAACTGATCTTTGTTTAAAGCATCAACCTTTTGACACAGTGAATGTGAACCTTTATGCAAACTTCATAATATTTATATTTGGCATGAAATCTTTGACTTTCAACAATGCATGACAAGTCTGTTTATTGACCCCTAAAGCTTTATATAAGTGAAAAAAGTTATATATGTGAATCTGTAATTTTTAGTGCTTGCACTTGCTACAACCAAATAGGGTTAAAACTCCCCACCTGTCTCAAAAAAAAGATCCCTGCACCTCTGAAGTGTGCAAAATATGAAAAGAACATTGTGTGTTCGTGTTTCTTACTCTTGATAAACTACTGCATTATAACATTTTTGTTTCCAAGTTTACAATATCATTTACACAAAGCACTCCGCTGTGATTAAATATCTACATGTATGCTACTTATATACATGATATACCTTCCAAACAATTTTCAAATCCTTCTTCAAGCATTTGCTAAAGTGTTTTAAGTATGCAAGCATTTCCTACAGTGTTTTAAGTACAATAAAACCGATAACTCGAAGAATACAACACTTAATGGTGACTTCACATTATCGAGGTTGAAGGATGACCGCCTTGATATATGTTTTCCATCATAAAAAAACTTGATGTTGTTAACTGCTACTGGTACTCAAATGTATTGCAATTGAGAAAAACATTAAATGCACTTACTTCAACTACTTTCAAAGCAAAAAATAATGCTTAAACGAAGTCATACCTACAACAAACGTACGCAAAATGTGTACAGGAACAAAGGAATCTGAAATCGAGTATATCTACATGTTCATCAGTAATACTTAATTATTACATTGGTTAGAAAATACAAACAGTTAATAATTATTAATTACAAAGCAGTGCATTAAGTCTTGAAAATTGTAATGCAGTCATTAGTACCAAAGTGTTGGTCTTCAAGTTAAGCTTTGAGAAATTGAGTCAAAAGTTGAACTTATATCTAGAGCGGGGGGCCTCGGTGGCCAAGTGGTCTACAACGCATGCATACGGATCACATTGCCACTCACCACATGGGATTGAATCCCACTTGGGACAGTTCCTAGTGTGAGAAAATTTTTCACTTCGCTTTCCGAAGATCAGTGGTTTTCTCTAAGCACTCCAGTTTCCTCCACCATCCCAAAACTGACCGCCTCGAAATAAGAGAAAGATTCTTGACTTTGGCGTAAAACATTATATCTCCACTCCACTCCACTCTACAGTGGAAAATTTCTCAGCTTCAGTAATTTGACTAGGATCAGCGTACCTGTTGGGCTTAATTGTCTGTGATGAAACTAAATATTAATCGGTTGACTGATACCAATTAATAGGTAAATAACTAAAATTACTCAGTTAATTTGCTAATCCAAAATGGCTGCCGTTACTTTAATTAGCGAAAACCTATAAATATCCATTACTGGTTAATTTATTTACTGATTTTGTTGCAAATTAAAACAGAAAACGTGTCAGGGGACAAGACATATATAACATGTTTTTCATGTAGAATTTTCCATTTCAACAACAATTACATAATATGCAAATAAAATCTTTCGCTGAATTCTTTTCCATCTGAAGTACATGAACAATTGAAAAGGAAATTTATGATAAATATTGTTTGACATAATAAAAAAAGGATATTACCAGTAAGTGTGCCAGGTGAGCGATACAGGCCCTAATGGGCCTCTTGTTTTGTTGTTATTTTTAATTTCTACACTTAATCAAGTTACAATGGATACTGAAAATGATCATACGTATGTGAGACCATGTGTTCGAACTGACCAATCAGACCGCTCCCCTGAACCTGACCCGAATTAGGTCCACTCTAATTTACCCAAGGCATCAAGGTTTACTGATGGGATGCCCAGTGGTGAGGTAACTTTTAGACTTTCGCCTCTTAATAGCGACCCAGAAACCGTAGATTCTGGGGTGGGTGGAAACAAGTTTACTTTAGAAGCAGATCATATGCGTGAAAAAATAAAATGGCTTGAAAGCAAAAAGTCCCGTCGCTCCTGTCTGCCGCCACAAGATGATCTTTCCCCGGGGTTGTCAGCGCCACCAGCTTACAGAAGGAATACAGAACGCCGAGATTCCTTACAGGAAACAAGGCTTCGGGGTGTTATTTTAGACAGAGTAAACAAGCAACGTTTGCAGATTATCGTGATTCCACCGGTTTATTGTTGGATGACGAATTTCCTCAAAGCGCTCACCGTAGGTCACCAGGCAGATTCCGAAACTGGAGGGGCCAAGGTGAGCCCAAAGCTTATAGGAAACCAGATAAGTATGACGGAAAAAGAAGCTGGAATGAATACTCGGTTCACTTCGAGGTAGTGGCCAAGCGCAATGGTTGGGACGAAGACGAGAAGATGACCGAGCTAGCTATAAACTTAAGAGACCACGCCCAAGGCTTACTGAGCGACCTTAGTCCTCACCGGAGAAACGATTACGATGAGCTAGTTAAAGCTCTGCAGATCATGTTCGAACCCGAGAACCAGGGCGAATTATATAAAACGAGATTGAAACACATGATTAGAAACAAAGGAGAATCTCTGTCTGATTTGTCCATAGGATATCAAGCGGATGGTGCGCAGGGCATATTCGAACACCCCAAGACAGATGCGAGAGCACCTAGCCAAAGATTTTTTGTACCGGCATTGAATGACTATGATTTGGAATGGGCAGTTTACCAAGGAAAACCGAAGAGCATAGAGGAAGCAAGAGCCTGGCTTTAGAGTTTGAGGCTTTTACCAAGGGACGTAAACAGAAATATCCCTAGACCTGCATTGCGTGAGATTAAAGTCGACACAGTACCCAAGAAGGCAAGCCAACACCAGGCTAACGGAGTAAGCAACAAGGACAGAGAGATACAGCAGCTTAAGAAGGAAATTTTGAAACTACTAAATGAAAATGAGGGACTTACAAAGTAAAGACGCAAAATCTCCGACCAATGCACCAATCACTTGCTATTATTGCAACAAAGAAGGGTCACAAGAAGCCTGACTGCCAGAAACTTAAGCAGGATAATATGCGACGGCGACAACAAGTCAGACCAAAGAGAAGACAGTTCCACATTTACGGGATCGACAGGAAAACTAACGGAAGCTTAAGACGAGGGCCAAGCTTCAGCTACAAAAACTTATCTGTCCAGGCCCCCTGATTTTATAGAAATACGTTAAGTAGAGGAAGACAATGGTTTATTTGTAAATATAGTTATTTTTGATAAAGATGTTAGATGTTTGTTAGATACAGGTTTTACTATTACAGTCCTTAGTGTTAGTGTTTATGACAGCCTGCAGGCAATGCCTAAAACCAAGGCTTGAGAAAGTTAAATGTAGGTTGAGAATGGCAAACGGAAGTTTGGCTGAGCCTATAGGAGCTACATGTTACCAATGTTTATTGGGGGAAAATGTTTCACTCAGAATATAGTAGTCGCTGATAAAGATGCTGAGTAAGTGCTCGGTTTTGACTTTTTATATTCACATAGATGTTTAATTGATGTGTATAATCGCATACTCAAGGTGAAAATCCAGACTTCTCCATGCGAAACTATGCCAGTTTATAGAGTAATAGTAACAGAAACTATCAGTTCTACCACCGAGTAATGAAGTAACTGTGCCAGTCAGGGTAGAAAATAGGGCGAAGCGACAAACATGATCATTGTCGATGCTTGCTGCACAGAGGACTTCTAGCGGCTAAGACTTTAGTAAATCCTGAGGGAGCCGAGATAGTTTTAAGAATTGCTTAATTTACAAAAGAAGAACAAGTATTATTTAAAGACACCTGTGCTGCTTTAGGTGAGCCAGTTAAACAACTTTTGGGATCTAGTAGCAACCCTACTACAGAATTCCATGAGGAACGAGTTAAATGTACAAAACCTTGTGATGGGAAAAATGCGTTGCCAGCCTTCTTCGACGAGCTATGGAGCTCAAGTAAGGTAAACTTATTCGTAGAACAGAGTGAAGCAATAAGAAAACTGTTGACAGAGCATTCCAATGTTTTTGCCAGGTCGAAAGAAGATTTCGGTCGCACCGATTTAGTAACACACAAAATTAATAAGGGCGATTCTATGCCGATAAAGCAGGCCCCCAGGCGGTTACCTCTATCCAAACATAAAGAGGCTGATGCCGAAATTAAGCGACTGCTAAAGGCAGGCATAATTGAACCCTCAACCTGCCCATGGAGCTCACCAATTGTTTTGGTTAGGAAGAAGGGTTCTATCTGTACGTAGGTGTATTGACTTTTGATCCGTCAATGCTAAAACGGCAAAAGACGCGAACCCCTTGCCACGGATAGATGATTCCTTAGATGCTTTGAGTGGACCAAGTGCTATTCGACCCTCGACTCTATGAGTGGGTACTGGCAAGTAAAAATGGATGAGAAGGATGCAGAAAAACAGCATTTGTGACGACGTGTGGCCTGTATCAGTTTACTGTTATGCCAATGGGCTTATGTAACGCAGGGTCAACATTCCAGAGACTGATGGAGCATATATTGACTGGTTTACAGTGGCGAAACCCGCCTTATCTATATGATGACGTTATCGTATTTTCCAGTGATTTTGTGTCACATATTACACGCTTGGCTGAAGTATTACGTCGAATTGGGGCAGCTGGCATGAAAGTATCCCAAGAAAATGCCAGTTATTTAAACAAAGAGTCGCATTTTTAGGCTATATTGTTTCAAGTCAAGGAATGGAGACTGATCCCGAAAAGACTGCAGCTGCAGATTGAGCCTCACCGAAGACGGTGCACGATGTTTGCAGTTTCATCGGAACTTGTTCCTATTACAGAAAATATGTGAAGTGGTTTGCTGATATAGCGCGACCGCTCCATAAGCTTACCCAAAAGAATGGATCCTTTATTTGGACGGAGGAATGCCAGCAATCATTTAATCGGTTAATGCAGTGTTTAAGTTCCTGATATGGAGAAGCCATTTATTCTCGACACGGACGCTAGCGTGTTCGGTATTGGAGCAGTGTTATCACAGATCAATGACGGTACCGAAGGTGTGATTGCTTATTACAGCAAGACCTTCTCCAATCCAGAGCGGCACCATTGTGCGAGAACTCTTAGCCACTATAGCCAGTACTAAACATTTTCAACACTACCTTTATGGTGTACATTTCGTTGTTAGAACAGACCATGGCGCATTAACTTGGTTACTTAAGTTTAAGAACCCAGAAGGACAGATGGCGCGGTGGCTGGAATTTCTCTCTAGCTATGATTTCAAAATCAAGTACAGGGCGGGGAGACAACATGCAAATGCAGACGGGTTAAGTCGAATTCCGTGTAATGTGTGCAGTCACTGTAGGCGCATGGAAGACAGGAAGAAAAACAAAGGTAATACCGACTGTCACTATGGCGGTTAACTCAAGAATATTTCGCGTATGGTACTCCCGAGCGAGAAAAGAAATTGCTAACGAAATAGACAAACCTGACGTGAAAACCAATCCCCTCCGACAATTCAAAACAAAATGCTGGAGAAGCAAAGCCCAGGGAAAAAGAAAAGAAGTCCCAAGAACAACCGAGCCAATCGCGCAGTACTATGTGCTGTCAGAAAATATACCATTTAGCAAAATTTTCAGTCGTCTTAATTTTTGAAATTTATTTAAAACTAAGATATGTTCCCTCATGCAAAACATTCGATAGCTGAATTTGGATTAACATATTTTAGGAACCATAGATTCTTTTTAATCTATCAAACTTTTCGGTCCCTAGTGTCACTGATGAATGATTTTCCGAAATGTGCCCATCTGGCACATCAAAATTTAGCAGGTATTTGTTATATATTTGCAATTCAAATCGCAAGAAGAAATTAAAGAAGCACAGTTATCAGATGATAACTTGAGCTATTTATATGAATGGAAGAAAGTAGGAATTAGGCCAAAATGGAAATTTCACAGCTTAGCACAAAAGCAAAGTCATATGGCCGTCATATTGTTGATAAGTATCTAGTCACTGTATCTTAACTTATACTGGATATATTTGACTTACCATAGTTCTTTTAATTGACTTGCACGTGACGGGTGTAGCTAGCTAGACAGGAGGTGCTTACCCTTCCAGAGCACCCGGCCTCACTTCCTTGATGGAAGTTCACGTGTATAACATATTTTGTCAGTTTGCAAAGTTTTTACTTTGTTTTTGGGATTATGATGTGGACACGGAATAATATGTTTGTTTCATGGTCACAGTGGGACAGTATCTTCTTGCGCGATAAAGTTTTATACCGACTACAACAGATATACGATAAAAACGAAGAAAATTGACAACCTGTAGTACCAGCAAGTATGCAAAAAGAAATTTTAGAGGGCCTTCACAACGATCCATTGGCTGGTCACCTAGGCAGGGATCGAACTATGGCCAGACTAAGCCGAAAATTTTATTGGGCTGGTTATTCTATAGATGTTGATGACTGGATAAAAATGTAAGGAATGTCAGTTATGCAATAAACCTAGAAGACCAAATAGGGGCAAATGAAAAAATACATTGTCGGCGCCCCATGGAGAGAATCGCTATCGACATTATGGGACAGCTTCCGGTAACGACAAAGGGCCATAAGTATACACTGGTAATAACTGACTATTTTACTAGGTGGGCAGAGATCTATCCCATGCGGAACCAAGAGGCTAGCACAGTGGCTAGAATATTTTTCAAGGAGTTTGTTTGCAGATATGGTGTGCCGAGACAAGTGCACACAGACCAAGGGACGCAATTTGAATCTGTTATTTCAAGAACTTTGCAAGATGTTGAATATTGATAAAACTCGTACCACACCTTACAGACCACAGGGTAACGGGTTGGTAGACAGATTGAATCAATCAGTTGAAAGTATGCTGAGGAAGGTGGTGAGACTGGGATGAATTTTTACCTCTAATTATGTCAGCATACAGATCATCTGTACAAGACATCACTCACCAATCTCCGTCAATGATGATGCTAGGACGAGATGTTAATGGAGAACCGCCGGACGAATGCGATAAGTTGACTGAAATAGAATATATAGATAGATTAAAAGAAAAATGTGGAAAGTACACAATTTCGCAAGGTCCAAAATGTTAGAAGCCAGCAATAAGCAGAAACGTCGGTATGACCATAAAGCGAACACTAGAAAATATGAAATCGGGGAAGCTGTGGTGCTGGCAAATAGCGAGAGAAAACAGGGGCGGTCACCAAAACTCCAGACCATATGGACGGGCCCATACCTTGTTGTAGGAGTTATATCAGATCTGATTTACAAAATTCAAGACGGGCCGAAAAGAAAAATAAAAACAGTTCATTTTGATCGACTCAGGAAATATTATGGTGTGGTAGATAACTGGCTCACGAAAGACGGGAAGTGACCGAGTTTTAGAACTATTGGACTTGAATAACCCCCCAAACACATTTTTAAATGTTTATGTTTAAATAGAATAAGTTTGAGGTGTTACCAGTCTCAAGTCAATTTATAGATTTAGGTTTTTTTTATAGCAATTGATTTTTGGTTAAGGGCAAAGTAGTTGCAATTGATTTTTGGTTAAGGGCAAAGTAGTTGTATTGTTATTCAACCACTTTTGTAGTTTATTCTGGACGCATTTATGTTTTTATTAACTAGCGAAGGATAAACATGTTGTTGCCTTGTTCTGACTAGTTATTTTATTTTATGCATACGGATATGCGAAGACAAGTGTGAAGTCGTTGAAGGGATTTCAGGTACACCGCAGTGTTTATATCTGGGACGGCCGTATAGTTGTTAGCTCACCTGACCGAAAGATCATGTGAGCTTATGGCATAGCGCAGCGTGTATATGCGTGTGTGTGTGTGTGTGTGTGTGTGTGTGCGTGCGTGCGTCGTTAACTCCTATTTTCGACTTCTCCTCCAAAACTGCTCGACAGATTTAAATGATACTTAGCCAGAAGCATATGGGCCAGTGCTATTCAGATTTGTTCATGGCGTTACTATGGCCATCAAGACTAGGTCAAGGTGACCTAGGGGTCCAAAAATCTTTAAAAATCTTCTTCTCCGAAACCAATGATAAGAGAAAAAATCTGCTGTGATATTTGGCTTCTCTGGGGTCTTAAGCCTTTAGTTTGTTCAATTCGTTAAATTTGGTCAAAAAATGGGTTATGCGTTTTTGCATTTAATATAAAAAATTTCGTAAAATGGCTTCAAATTGTTAAAACTTAACTATTTGAACAGATAATGACATGAGGCTTTCAGTTTTGACTTTTATTTGAAATAACTTTTAAATTAGGGTCAAGGTCACAAATCAAGGTCATGACCTTATTTTTGTTTTATGCAGTTTTAGACAATTTTCTTGCAAATATTAAGAGATATATAAATCAAAATATTGTTAAAATGTTCAGCATGACAAAATTTAAAGTACCAAGTTTCGTAACTACATGATAATCCATGTAGGAGTTGTTGCTTTTTGGCTTTAAAATACCAAAATTGCCATTTATCTTGAAAACTGTTAACTTTTTGTATAGGCATGTATATTAGAATATTGTAGGTATTGCAGCAATGATCATTTTGATATATGGTTCAAGGTCATGTGTTCAAAGATCAATGTCACATCTGCAAAAGGAGACATAAATAAATTGCTTATTATCTTGAAAACTTTTTGTATAGGCATGCATATTAAATATTGTAGGTATTGACTTGGTCATTTATGGCTCAAGGTAATATATGTTCAAAGGTCAAGGACATAGCTGCATAAGTATACTGAAATTTGTTAATGATTAAGAAATTATTCATTGCATTACAGTTACTCCATGCATATTAAATAAGCAACTTATAAATGAAATGTGACTGGATACATTTCTGATGAAGTTTTGTGCGAGTACTTGAGAAAACTTGTAAAGTTTCTGTACCTTATAAATTGTCTTTGCAAACAATTTTGGACATATCCTCAGGTGAGCGTTTAGGCCCATGGGCCTCTTGTTTTTATTTACTTATACCCGAGTTGTAAGGAGGTTATTATTTTGTATTGTTACTATGCGTCAGATACTGGAGTATTTCTGGCTTTACTGTGAAATATTTTCATAGGGTTAAGTGAGGTCAGATTCGCGTCATGGTTTTTAAATTTGCTTGAAACGTTTCGGCCCATTGTATTTTGGGTGTAATATTGGTTGCAAAATCAACCCGTAATGTATTTTCTTATCAAGTAACTTTGGTTACATGGTTAATAAAATTTTGTTTCCCAGCCAAATAATCCTCTATTCCCTTAGGTAGAGAGGAAGTTGTTAGTTCGTTAGATTGTGAATTTCCCTCTCACCTGGACAAGAAGGTCATTTTAGATAAGATTTGCAAACGTTTTAGGGCTAGTATGTATGTGGGGAAAAAGACGATAAATTTATTTGGTTGGCAAGTCAAGTGAAACCATGACCGTCTGTCCCACCTGTTGTTACCAAACATGGTGTCTTTACACCCATTCCGGGTCACATTGGTTTGACCTTTGGAGGGTGGTTTCTTGAAAAATTCGCCACCGGTGGGCGGTGTTGATTAGGGCCGCCCACCCTAAGTGCCCAGGAGAGTGCAAACTGGGAGAGGTTTTATAGCAACGGAAGTGTTGCGACTAATCATATAGTGTGTGGCATCCCCTTGATCACTGCGTGCGCTACTTAATCCGCCTTCGCATTTTCTTCCGAGCTTGAAGTAAAGAAAACAGAAACTAACAAGAGGCCCAAGATGGCCCTAATTTGCTCACCTCAGTTTAAATGTAACTGGTATGTCTTGATAATACCTGGTTGAGTCATAACATGTTGCCTCAATAGAAGTAGTTTCAGATAACATTTTTATTGTTTTGGTTTTTAGCTATATAGGTCACTGTGACCTACTTTTGGTAGCCAAAGCGACCAAAAACACAAATGAGAATGGCAATGGTCTAAAGGTGCTATGGACTAATATAAATGAAATGTGACCAGAATTGAAAAAGAAAAAGGTCGAAAAAAGCGACTTGTATTTTACAGAATTGCATGAAAATTGTTAAACATATGTTTCTTCACATAAGAAAATGATGTTTGGAAAAAGAATTCACCTAAATTTTTAAATATTGTATTCGGTAAAAAAGTACTATTTACAATGTATAAAAAATAAACGCAAAAACACGTAACCTAATTTTTCACAAAATTGTTCGAATTCACAAACTTGGTTTATAAGATGCCGTAGATGCCAAATATCACATCAGATTTTATCTCAGTGAAGTGGTTTTGAAGAAGATTGTTTTAGGTTTTTAACTATGCAGGTCATTGTGACCCACATTTGGTAACTATGGCAACCAAAAACACAAATCTGAAAGGCAATGTTCTATAGATGCTTTTGCCCAAGTTTAAACAAAATGTGACCAGAAGTTTCTGAGAAGTCGTTTGAAGCAATTGTTGACGGACGGATGGACGGACGGACGGACGACGGAGGGTCCGCCTTTATTGATACCAATAGCTCACATGAGCACTGTGTGCTCAGGTGAGCTAAAAATAGACATGTATATATATAATAATAATGATGATAAATAATGCATTGATATTTTAACAATCTTTGTATTATTTAATTGTTTCCTTTTATTCGTTTTATTTACGAGCTGAGATAATGAGTTATTTGAATACTTATTGTTTTTCATTTTTCAATTCGTTAAGGTCAAATATTAAATCATGGCAATTCATAAAAAAATCATGGTTTAAAAAATGGGAAAACTACCAATTCAAGAAGTTACCATTCCATTAAATTACTCGGCTGACATTTTGTGGTTAGAGCTAACTTGCAACATTTTTTTAACAATAACCTGTTAAATTTGATTGTTTTTGATGATAGAAATATTGATCTTATTTGTTTCTGTTTGTCTTCAACAGGCCATGAGTGTAAAGTCGATAATCGTGCATCCCGAAAGAGAGTATTGGAAAGTTGCATGCGACCACTGTGGGAGGAGATTTCCAAATAAGAGGAAACTTCAAAATCATGTCCTCTCCTCCCACACTGGATGTCAGTGTCCTAATTGCCCGCTGACTCTACCAAAGAATAACGAAAAAGACATGGAAAGACGCATCAGAAAGCAGCATTAAGTCAAAAGGCAGAAGCAAGAAACAACAAATGAAATTGAGGAATTGAAATAGCCTGAGGACATCGAATTTATGGATGGTGACTTACCCATCCAGGATATGGTCTCTTCACCACCAGATGTAACACCAATAAGGCCAGGTAGCGGAAGGTCACAATCGGTAACAAATTCACCTTCGGATGCACCGGCGATGTCAGTTCAACATCAAAATTCACTGCTTTATAACAGAACTGGCGAGGAGGAGATGTCCGGCGACCAGACGCTAGTATACCCGGACTTTGGGCTTTATCCACCAGTGCTGTCAACTTCAGAAAATCTCAATGTTTTGAACGATTATATTGACAGTTTAGGGAAAGCAGAAGGCGAAAGCTAAATGGAAACTTACCCCGGGTCCCCTCCCCTGGGAGAAGTTTACGACTCATTGGGCAGGAACCTGAGGCTGCATTTCCTAAACGCCCCTAGTACCATCATTGAAAAGTCCAACAGCGGCCGTCCTTAAGCCCAGCGGCTTAAGACTAAATCGTCCAGGCGGGGGCAATATAACACCATTTTAGCTCCTCCTGGCATCATGAAAATTAAAAAAGTTGAGTCATGTACATTCCCTGATGGAACTAAATATCAGATTGAGACCACTTATTACAAGGAGCCTGAGACGTCTGGAGAAACTGTTGTCACCAACCAGAATTGTTCCGACGCTAACTAGTCGGAAAGGAGCTGACGGCACCAGTCCTTTTTTTTCAAGATCTGATGGAAACCAAAAATAATAGAACTAAAAAGTGATCACTTGGACACTATATCATTTATAATAAAGAAATCTAATTCTTAGATTAAAGATATTGGTAAAGATAGTCTATATGACTTAATAGCGCATCACTTGGACGCTATTATTTTCATTTTTAATTTTTTTATTCTTTTGATCTAATAATTGACTATAAGTGTGAGAGGAAAGCATGGGAGGGGGAGATTTTAGCAAAGTTCGGGGCGAACTTATATTTGGCAAGGGGTGGTGTCACAGGGTGGAATAATAATTAAATTTGATTACATAAGAAATTAATTTAATTAATTTAATGTTTGTTTTATAATTTAATTAATTTCCATAATAGGGCCCAATACACATATAAATTATTTGCAATTTTTTTGTGAGGGGGTATAAAAGTTATCTTGACGTCTGGAATTTAGGGTTTTCTATAGATGTTTTGATTCATAAATTTTACTGACCTACATTTCTATTTTATGTTGTTTTATTTAACAATATTTTGGGTTATTTTATTTATTTTACAAAATATGCATGATGGAAAATTTTGAGAAATTTCTCATCCCAGACCCACATAAAAACAAGGCTGCTTTTGTATTCAGGGGGACAGAATTACACATTAACCTATTTACTGAATACACATTTATTGAAGATGCTGTTCTGACCTGTCCTTGTTTGGTTGGTCAGTAGTCAAGTGTTTGAAGTGGTTTGGTTTCGGGTCACATAAATAGGGGTGCACGCGGCATGTTCGGCAGACCACAGTTCGATTTCTGATTGCTTAGTTCAAATACCTGGTCCTGATCATTTTATTAGAAGTTTTTATTATTTCAAGTTTGAAAGAAGTCGTATTTAATTTAGCACTACCAGCTAAATATCGGCAATCTTCCTTATTACTGTTTCGACGATACCAGTCGAAATATTGCATATTTTCGACAATTACCAGTCAGAAAATTTGGGTAATATCCACTATTTATATAATTTATCGTTAATAATTTAAAACTTAAAATATTCATGCATTATTTTCTTATTCTTTGCGCGGTAAATTGTAAAGAATATAATTGCGCGTATTGACGTAGTTTATTTAAATTTTACCCACTTTTTAATTATTCCCGTTGATGATTTTTGTCGCTACCGAGGCAAGAATTTCTGTCGCAAGCACATGTTTAATCTCCAGCGGAAGTACATCTCGTAGGTGTAAATATACATATTTTGGTCCTTGACCTACTAACTTTTGTTTTCATCCGGGTGACGCGGCCTGGAATTTATACCTTTATGGTCAGGGAGTGGTCATTTTTGCCCTACTTTTGTGAATATTTTTATTAAATTTTTAATGGTTATTTCTGTAGCCTTATTGAGGAGAGTTTTAAGGATTATTGTAGGACGTTTTTTTGCGGTCGTTATTGTCGATTGTTAGTTCCCGTTGGATACAAATCTAAGTTAGTTTTGTTATCCTGTTGGTTTTAATTTATAAAGGATATTATTTATCCTTTTTTAGATAAATGTTTTCAGAGACTAAAGGGTTAATTTCGTAGTTTTTGGGGGAATAAGGCGGTCCGGACAGTGAGTTTTGTATATTTTGTAAATAATGAGAAATTAAATTAGAATAAAATGCATAATAGTTTTTAACGAAATATTCTGGTTTCCAGTTATCTTATTTTAATTTCAAAGTCGTAATAACCCGAGTGCTCAGTATTTTTTTTATATTTATCCGGTTTAATGTATTTCTTATAGCTATTCAGTCTCCTAGGTACCATAGGACATTCGAACTATAATTTTTTTGGCGATCGTTCTCGTCTCGATTTTGAGATACATTGGAAGTTAATTAATAGAAAAATAATTTCATAATTAATACTTGAGCATTCAGATAATTACCTCTGAATTTTGAGGGCCTTTTCTGACTAGTTCAGAAATCTAGTTCAGACAAATTAGGCCACTTGATAGCTTTAGAAATAAGACACTGACAGATATCGAGCTACACTGGCTCGCGGATCCACGCATGTTCTGGCTCGCGGATCCACGCATGTTGAGTTCTTGCGAGTTATTGTTCCTCATTTGAAGTGGTGGCAGCATACCATTTATCTATTCGTTTAGTTTGCAAGTTGAGTTTTCTAGAATTCGACACTCTGTACCTCGGCTACGTATAATTGAGGTAAGCTCTGATTCCTGCATCCAGGGCGATATTAGTGAGCGAACCTGAACATATTAACCATTAGGCTTTTGATGTTGTAATCTAGACTACGTCAATCAGGTTCGACCCGTGAGGTCATTGAAGTCACTCAGAGTGAATCAATTCCTTTGATCTTGCTAGGGGTGCCTCGCACCTGCCACAGTATTAAAGAGAGTATATCATTACTTATTTATTCTTTTTTTTTTTTTTGCAGACTTAGGATATAAATGTCAGATATTGTCATTCAATTAATGAATGTGATTATGTGGGGCAAGTTTAGATTATGCATTATTATTATTATTGTTTTTTGAATAATTAGAAAACAATCATCAGAATTACCTTTTTCATCTTCATCAAGATTCCCACTATTTGAAATTTTGAAGGAATACTCTTGGCAAGTCTGGCACAAATCGCTGGATGATTTCATTACCAATATATAGGGGGTAAGATCATGCCATACTCTCTGGAATGTCCGTAAACTATCACTTCTGTAATTCACTTCCCCAGCTACATTTTCATACAATGTATTTGTGAAGTGGTTGAATCTGATGGTAAGAGTAAAATCTGACTGTCTCTATAATTTGCAACTCTACCTGGGAGAGGAAGGGCATTTCTCTTTGCATACGAAAGAATAAACATTTTTATTTTCTGTCTATCTTCAAATGACAATGAATGTCTAGGGCTTTTACCACACAATCGATGTATCCTTGGTTTCATCCCATCCTCATCAAGTGACTTTGAAATTGCCTGTAGTTTTTTCTTTCAATGCTATGTAAAAACAAAACATTTTCCTACAAACTCTTAAACCACAGAAATAAAAATTCCTGGTAAGGTCTTTGTACTTTCCATTGCCTTATGGTTTTTTTTTTTTTTTTTTTTTTTTTTTTTTTTTTTTTTTTTTTTTTTTTTTTTTTTTGGCTGATGTTTTATCTCTATTTCTCCTATGGGCAAAAAGTTCAGCCTTAATTGTAATGTCCAATTCATCCCTGGATAATTCCTGACAGTGTTTCCGGAATTAAACTACGGTTTCCCAGTCAACCTTTTCACTGCACGGAGTGCCACCATAAAACTCCCGGCATTTACACGTTTCAGTTTTAAACTTTTGCTGGTCCGCACTTTCACGAAGATCCCAAACTTCACAAAAATCTAAATGTGCGTCATTTTCTACATCAGATTCTTCATCGCTAGAGTCCCTTTCAATGAATGGACCGACATTCGACCCGTTGACAGTGTTTGAAAAATATAAATATTCAACCTCGTTCAGTCTTTCTACAAAAGCATCATCTTGATCCAATATTAATTCAGAAGGAACATAACTAACAGTAGATGACTGGCTCTCTGCCATTATAAAGTATTATTACATTTTTACACACTGAGCTGAGACTTCGGTATAATAAAACTTGATTACAGGAAGTTTGGTCTACTGCTATCCCAATATAAGTACAACGGACGATAACTCTAATTGGAGAGCTAAAAGTTCGCCGTGCCAGATTCAATCCTAGAAAAAAATACTGATTTGTTATTAAAATAAAATAATTTCGAATTCATATACCCTCGATATATTAATGAATATTAAATTTTGACACGATTTTGAAATAAACAGTTCATTGTTTGGAGTGTCTAATTTCGGTTTCTAAGTCAAATCACAGGTGCTTGTTTAATATAAATGACGTCAATTTTTAATTGTCATTTTCTCAATTACGTCATTGTCCGCATCTGGCCCCATTTCTTGAGTCGCAGTCACATATATGTTTCTTTTGTACCAAGCATGTTTTTTAACAGATTTACTGTCTGAGATAATTTTGACACATTTGATGTATTATAGATTTTTGAGACAATTTGTTTCTCGACATTACGCTTCAAATTTACATTTGTCGGATATATAGTGGTGTCAATTTGTCCAATAGTCACATATGTGACTTATGTCACAAACACCAGATTTTTATTCTTTCCTCCATAATAAATTTTTAATTACATACAGGTTTTTTGTTGTCTCGGAGAATTATATGGCGGTATGTTTCCCCAGATTTGGCAAAATCCTAATGTTTTCTCAGTTTGCCTTTGTTTGATATATTTGCATTAGTTATTCATTTATGTTATCTGGTTTTATATTTGAAAGCCACGGGTTTTTAATCAAACTATTACCTTGGGAGATTTATTTGTTTATTGCAAAGAAGTAGGTTTGCAATATTTGTTTACAATTTTAATACATACATAGTAGCTGTTTTAATGTAATAATTTTTTCTAGTATTTTTAATAAATGCCCTTTCTCAACTCAAATAGTTTGTTTGTTGTTATTTCTTATACAGACTTTTTTAGTCTCTTGCCAAACCAGCTACAAAAACCTGTGTCCATATATTTAACATTATGGGGGGCACCTATACCAGGGACGTATATAGCTAGATAGATAGTGTTATAAGTCCCTGCCTGTACATAAACCTTATTGAAAGGTTTCATTAAAAAAAATCTACCTTTATACTTTGTATCAGATAACATTAGACTTTACACCCGGGTAGAGCCTCATCGTAAGTAGACCTAGATGGAAAGGCAAAAGGCGTTTGTGACGGTACATACACCTGCCCCTGTACTTATGTCGCCCACCGATTCATACCAACGCCCCGACAACAAAAAAAAAAAAACTTAATACCCAACCTTATATGGATAAAATACAGGTTTATCTACATGTATTTTATAGTGTTTGTTTAACATTTTCTGCAAGGACGTAAGATGTCCCCCATTCTGGTGAAACTGAGAAAATCAACTCACAAGTGACAATGAAAACTGACCGACACTTTTTATTGTCACTTTACAAGTTTGTAAGTTGCGGTTGTAAAGTTACGACTGATATCGGCCATCGTAATTTGTAGTTTTACTATGTCTAGTTATAACAGCAATACTACTAATTGTCACTCGTTAAAAATGTCACCTTTGCGTCAAATCGGCCGTTGAACACGACCACACCTAATATGTTATTTAACGAATAGCCACGTGATAATATTATATGTTATTTACATCACATCCCATTGGAAGAATGGTATTCGGGTACTAAGAATTAAATTTTTGAAAAAATGATAGATGTTTTGTAGTTGCTTTGCACAATTTATAATTATTAAAATGAACAGTTGTTCAATAACATGATTAAGCACGTTATTGAAAGGCCGAACTGTCATGATAAAATGTTGTTTGCAGAGAATTCTAGTCACTTCGGCACCAAGTCAATTCGGCACTTGACAAGTCATTTCGGCACCAGTAAAAGGTCAATTCGGCCACAGAAGTTCGAAATATTAAAAAAAACTCTACTATCCAACACCCCTTTAACTAGCACAAAAAAAGAGCAAGTGACACTCATACGTTTTGACAGTCATGAATTTAAAATTTTCAAAACGTCTCGACCACATATTCTCAACACAAAAATTATTTTTCGTTCGATTTATGACCAAATTATTTTCGGACAACTTTCGTGCTTGGTATAAGAGTGTTGGATAGTTTTTTTTTTTTTTTTTTTTTTTTCTTCGAGCTCTTGTTCTTGGATCTTAGACGAGCGGAAAATATCGGAAGTTTGTAGTACTGGTAAGTTGTAACAGATGCCGGTGCGATTGGGAAGTAAAAAACCACGTGACTTACTCGCGTCTAATGCCTTTGGATGTTCGATTGGATAACTTCCTGTTTTATTTGTTGAAAATCGATTGGATAACTTCCTGTTTTATTTATTGAAAACCAACTTTCATTTTGAAATATTGATATTTTAATTTTTATTAGAAATCTTATTTTTGTTACAGATATCACATCAGAAAACAATGTTCAAAATCACCATATATATAATAATAAAATGTACTTATATTTCTCTAAAACTGTACAATTAAATGCCGGTATACATAATTCTCTCTCCATCAATATATGGATAGATATAATTAACTCTCTCTCTCTCTCTCTCTCTCTCCAAAAATCACCATATAATGTAAAACAAATGAATTGTACTAACATCTCTCTTAAACTGGACAATTAAATATACATAATCACTTTCTCTCCCTCAAATAACGTGATTAATTACACACATAATTCTCTCTCGTAATCCACAATCCTCTCTCACATTTTACTTTGAAGAAGGTCCATAAACAGATGCACAAATCCTAAGAAGTTGACTGGCAGTGATCTCATGAGCACAATATCGATCCCAAGTGTCAAATATCTTTCCCTGGACCTGGCGAGTCTTCTTGCGTTGATATCTAAAAAAAAAAAAAAAAACAAAAAACAAATACATGAAAGTAATTTGGGTGTTACGATATAAAATTGATAAATTCAATGACTAACATTTTATAAATATAAGCCATTTAAAAAGTCATTAGTTTTGCTATATTACGAATTAACAGAGAATTTTAAATATTGGTCATTTTTTGAAAATATATTTTCCAGTATAGTTTTCTTTGTTGTCATTTGTTGAAAAGTGAAATGTATAGCAGATTATATTACATAAAAATACCTTGTAAGCTTTCCCTCAGATACCATCTTCAGATGATTTGGGATGTCTTCTGCTTCAGCAAACAACTCTTGTACCAATAAATATAAAGGGACAGGACCACGAGTGTTCAGTTTGCTGTTTAGTCTGTTATGCCATCCCTCCACATCATTGTTGGTGCGAACACTGCACATAAAGATGCTCCACTGGTCTACCTTGAAAACACTGCTCTGTATCATGGCCAAGAGCGGTCAACATACTGTATGACAGCAGACAATTCTGGGGTGTTGGCTCTGGCACATAGACTGTTGAACATTTCTTGGATGTGTTCTGGTGGGAGGAATGGTAAGGACATAATCTGTCTGAGAAATTTGTAGATACTGTCTCTCTGGTTGTATGCTGCCTGAAATTATAATCAAACAAATGTGTAAATGCAATGTAAATAATATACTATACATTAGGACAAGTGTATTACATTTCATCACAAAATTTTATAAACTTAAAATAACTGTTTGACCAAAATATGTGTTTTAAAAAATGGAATTAAATAATGCTAAGGATAAAAAAACTCTGACCATTAAGCAATGCATCTAAAACATAAAATCATATACCTGCAGTCCATGTTCTTGCACTTTTCTAAAGACAGACTGTGCCCAATGAAATACACAACCTTGGACAGGAAATCTGGGGAATCTTTCTTTCAGTGCTAACCACAGACCAGACTCAAAATCAGCTACAAAATCTTGGAGAGAGATCTCCTCTGGTAAAAGATGATCGACAGCTCTTAATACCTGAAAATACATAATATTCTTCATTGTTTAATATTATTACACATGTTATTCCTGATTATACAGTGAATAATTAGTATGAATGTAAATAATTTGTACCATCAAAACATGGCTATGTAACAAACTTAATATATTTATCTGTTAAAGTGAAATTTTGGTTGTATTTTAATTGCATACCATCATTAATATTTAAAACGATATTGAACTATATCTGTATGTCATCTTTACCTCATAGTAATCTTCTTTTCTCTTCCCAGACATAATGCAGAACACTAGGGGAACTTGTTTCATGAAGTCGCCGGATTTGATGAAGGGGTGGATTGAAAACAGCTGTGTCCAGGGATAGTTAATAACACGGAAGGTGCCATCCATATACCATGTCTTTGCTTTCCATAAAAGCTGCAGTTGCCTATCTGTTGAAAACAGGAGGTGGCGTCTATCACCAACTGTTATGTCTCTGCGGAAAAAATCTGGACAGTGTCCATCAATGAAGTCTGTGTCAACCTAAAAGAAGGATAGGAATGTAATGAGCTAAAAATAAGGAACATGAATTTTACATGGTTAATAACAATTGATCTAGTGGTCATTTATAATAATAATTATTTTTACATTGGAAAGATTATGTAACAATACAGACTTATGAAATATGTATATAATTTTATAAATGTGAAAATGTTATAAATTACCTCCTGTTGCAAATTTACTGGATCTTTTGGTCGTTCTTTTTGACGCAGTCTGTTGCATACACGTGTCAGGTATGAAGGATTGGGCCTACTGGGCTCAGGGGCATCAACATCTGTATACTGGCGCATTACCTCTTCTACTATGGCTGGTGCAGACTTTGTAAAAATGGATAGTTTTGATCTTTCTTTGACCTGAAATGATAATTGTATATCATAATTTTATGTTTGATGGTGTATATGATATTTAAAACAAGTGGTTAATGTATAAATAAACAATAAATAGTAAAAATGTAGAATAATTACCTCAGACTTTATTTTTATTGCTGTCACACAACCTGGTTCAGCAGGATGGATGTGTTGCTTACATCCTTGTTTAAATGTGTTGCCATCTTGAGGCAGTTCGAGGATTTCTGTCTTTTGCAACAACGCCAAACAACATGGTCATTCTTCTGTTTCTGTGAATAGAAAGAAAAACACTGAATGAATGAATGAATGAATTAGGAATTTAAAATGAATAAATGAATGAATAAATGAATTAGGAATTTAAAATATGAATGAATAAATGAATTAGGAATTTAAAATGAATAAATGAATGAATAAATGAATTAGGAATTTAAAATGAATAAATGAATGAATAAATGAATTGGGAATTTAAAATGAATACATGAATATATTAGAAATTTAAAATGAATGAATGAATAAACTCTAATATACCTTTAAAGTATAGCTGAAGCCCTGGGAATCAACCAACTTCCTCTTTCCACGATTTGTTCCGTTTTCGATGATGTTGTAATCCTGTGAGGTATTATGCCCAATATCAACTTCCCCTATGGCTTCATCTTCGATGGATTGTTCCAGGACTGTTTCTGGTACAACAAAAGGACGCTCATTGACTACTGAAGTATTGCCATCATGGTCTGAAGTTTCATTCTGAAATAACAAACATAAAATATAATTTAACATAAATAAAATGATATAATGAAGTCTTTAAAGGTGAATATGCCATACTTTTTAATGCACAAGATGAGAATGGTCTGGGAAAGTTTTAACATTAAAAAATACACACCTGTTTACACTCATTGCACTGGAAGACAATTTCTACTGAATTCTTTACAGCTTCTCTGTATTGCTCTCTTGAAATACCTGTAAATACAAAAAACATTCCTTAAGTCTTTATAACTACTATAATTATAGTACGACGATGAAAATAACCAAAAGACGATATATTGTATATCTATAATAAATAATTAATTACAGATAATTATCCACTTGACCAAAATCTTCAAACAACTATAAATGAAATGTATATTTAAATATAAAAAATAACTATTTAAAAATTAAATAATTATTTTTATTGCATAAATAATTAAATAAATAAATACTGGTAGATTCTAAACCAATATCTTCAAAAACTAAAGAATAACTAACTGCTAATCTTATTTTACTTTTTTAAACAATTTTGTAAAATCATATTTTCAATAAGGTTGTAAATAGGTTTTAATCTTACCAGTGTTGCAAGTCCTGTGCTGCCTTCTCTTAATATGTCACATTCTAAACCCTCTTGTCTCTGTCTCACTGGAACTTTGCACTGCACACAGTCTGACATTCTCAAAAATAATGCCATTACTTTGCAGAACTTGCTCTTTTAAGACCATATCACAGGAGTCTGAAATTTTATCCGTAATATATAAAATGTCCATATATAAGAAAAAAACCCACTATCACTAAAAAAAAACACCAGGAATGCAACGCATTTTTTGAGGTCCCAACGAAAAATTTTTAGGCAATTTTTCGTTGGGACCTCAAAAAATGCGTTGCATTCCTGGTGTTTTTTTTTAGTGATAGTGGGTTTTTTTCTTATATATGGACATTTTATATATTACGGATAAAATTTCAGACTCCTGTGACCATATTTAGCTTATGTTGTTATACTGTTTTACTTAGATTTCTATGTTCAACAAGCCCTGATCCGCACACTTCAAAAGAAATTCTTGTCACGCTTCCTTACACCTGTACCAAGATAATTAGGTCACTTCAGACGCGTATCACACGCTTGTTTTGGTACCCGACTTCAAAGGAGGCTAACACATGATTATACACGGTCTAGTGACCATACCTGTTATTATTAATGTCATAAGTAATTGTATAATTTACATATCGTAATTAAAAATAACCTTTTTTTAAATTTTTATATTAAATTCGAACTCATATATATATATTTTTTTTCTGTTGCCGAATTTAATCGTAGTCGGTGCCGAATTGACTTTATATCGGTGCCAAAAATACCTCGGTGCCGAATTGACTTGGTGCCGAAATGACTTGATACCGTTTGCAGACACACCCTTACCCAATTAAATATAACTAATGAAAGCAAGGGTTTAAGAGTGGAGTGGAGTAGAGTAATGGTGTTTTACGCCCAGTCAAGAATCTTTCACTTATTATGAGGCGGTCAGTTCTGGGATGGGGAGGAAACCGGAGTGCCCGGAGAAAATCACTAACCTTCGGCAAGCGAACTAACAAACTTTCTCATACTAAGATCTGTTCCGCGTGGGATTCGAACCTAGATGGCGAGGGGCATTGTGATCCGTAAGCGCGCGCTTTAGACCACCTGGCCACCGAGGCCCCCAAGGGTTTAAGATTAGTAACGTATTATTTTAAAGAAGTGGTTATCTTACGGCTTAAAGAAGAATAGCTTTATCTTAAAATGAGTTATAATGGTGTTATCCTCACGAAAAATATTGTATGTGAAAATACATTTTAAATATTTAACGGTCACTTATTCACCATATAGAAAACATTGCAAATCTTGCCCGACACTTGTTAGAAGTTTTCTATGTCAAGCTTTGTCTTTATGTTGTTTGCTCTCAGTATCTCAGCGGCTGGAAGTGTACAAGCCTGAAAATTTGTGAAAGTAATATGGGGGACGGCTAACTTCAGGAGTCGTTTAAAGGTTTCATCCTGCTAAGCCCATAAGGATGGCGATATCGATCTGTCAAGCCCAATCTCTCCTAGGGCGGAAACACGAGGAGACTGTACGAGTTTCTGGAGTTGTGCCAATTTCTCCGGAGTTAATTCCTCAAGGCGTTTTGGATGAGCTTCCACAGCATATAAATCTATCTCATGTATAACCTCACTCGATGTGCATCATTAATTAAGTATTGGGAAAAATAATCAGTGATGATAACGCACTGAGCAGGTCTGGTCGACCTCGCTTGGGAGATGTACCTCGCAAAACTGAGGTTTTCTTTCCGTCTTTCAATTTTGCATCCGGGTTATCTTAGAAGGGGGGATAACTTTATCGATTTCCGTTTAACCAGAAATAACTCCGTCCCTGTTGCCAATGTAAACAATATATATTGTCAGTATAAGATTACCAATTCACTCATGTGTGACCGACTTTAAATAAAAGGCAACGCCTTTTCATACACATTTCTACAGTTACCAAAGAAGAATTAATTGTTTAGAACTGAAAATCACGCCACACAAAAATGGAAAGGCAAGTACTTTATTGAAGGTGGTGAAATATAATTAACTGATTAAATCTGTTATGCCTACAATTGCAGTCGTTGAAAAATAAATTTTTATTTTATGGTTATTTACTTTATTTTTATTATATGATGTGCATATTTTTATTTTTCTATATTGGCAATGTTTTCCCTGAGAGATGATAATAAACAGATAAATAGCATTCTTTGAATCATTTTATCGCTTTAGAAATTGTAAGTGATTTTTTAAGTTAATTTATTATACATATGATTATGGTAACTTTTGTATTTATATACATGTAATTTTATGGTATATATTACAATGTGCAATTATCTGCAATAATGATAGCTTATAGTTTTTAAATGGTGCTCAAATAATTACAGAAATAAATAAAATTCCTTAAATCATTGTATAAGTTTCATTAATAATTTGTTTATAAGTCATTTTTTTATGAATTTATAAAATTAATATTTCATTTATTTGCAAAATATCTTCAAAATGAAAAAAAAATTTACAAAAATGTTTTGGCATGTCCAAATTTAAATTTACTTTAGTTTGCATTTATTTATTTTATTCTTAAATTACTGTTAGATCTAAAATACTTTATGAATTTTCATGCCTTTTGACAAGTGAAACCATAGTGTTGAAAGATTCATTATTACTCTTTCTAATGATGCCAAGCTGTCTCCTATTCTATTGTTCTGTTGACCATATGTTTCTTCAATGGTTAGTCATCTTTTTTTTCATTTCCTTTGTAACAGTCACCTTGTGATTATTAAACAAACAAATAATCAGTAAATTCTCCATGGCTTGATTACATTAATAATTATTTTGTCTTCATTCATTTATATTGTCAAAACTTTTAAGAAATTAATTTCATATCTGTAATTAGAATTAGGAACCAAAATAAAAAAAAAAATTGAGAACCAAGATTTTTTAAATGTATATTTGTGCAATGTCAAGGGTTGTAAACACACACTGAATATAAATTAAATAATTTCCTCTTTATCAACAGATCGAATATTTCATACAAAGATGACAAAAAGCTCCGTACCAACACCAAAAGTCGGAGGAAGATGGCACTGTTTGCCAAGAGTTTTGAGTTTGAAAAGATCACAGGGTGTTCCATATTTCTTACAATTGTGGACAATGAAACACAAAAGTCATACGTTTACAGTTCTGATGACATCTATACAGAATATACATTGACTGGTCTTAAACCATCTGCGCTTGAAATCAGAACATGCACCAGGTCAGATACAGCAAAGCCAATGTTTGATGGCTTAAAACCTGTGCCACCTTCACCACTAAAAGTACGAAGAAACAACAGGACAGATTGTGTACTTCCTGGTGGATTAAAAAAAACTACCTTTGTTTATTCAGAGTGATGAATCAGAGACAGAAAACAAGGAGGAGATCCATCCCTGTAAGAGAAATGACGAGTACAGCAGACCAGAATTTATTGATAACAGTCAGTCTGAAGCTGACAAGGTGCTAGTCTTAGATACCATGGAGAAAGTTGTCAGTGAACCCCTGTCAAATAGTGTAACCGAGCTGACAGTTTTAAGTTTGAATGATTCAATTGTGCATCATGTGCTTAATATTGTAGATGAGCACCCAAGTTTACTTTATTCATCTGTATCAAGTGATATTTGTGCAAATGAAATTGATGAAACTGAAATTCTTCGCCAAGATTGTACAGAGGCCTCAACTTACAATGAAGATGACATCACATGTAGATACTGCAAGTTGACATATGGAAGTGACATTAAAAATGGAAGAAGGAAAAAATGGATTGCGTGTGATGGCAAGTGCAGACAGTGGATGCATTCAGCGTGCCTTCCCAAAAAATGTTCAAATCCAGGAAAACGTCAGTCTTCGATATGTCCTCTCTGTATTGAGAATAATAATTGAACAATCTGCAGTATTTGACAATCTTATGTTTTTATTTTTTAAATAAGTGCCATGAAACACTAAATTACATAATATTTAAAAACTTATCATCATATTTATAACACAACTAGTGTCAGATGTTCAGCACAGTGACAAAAATGTTTCCTTTTTTGTATAATTATTTCAAAAATTCACTCTGAAAATTTTACACAAACATCTAGAAAATCAAACTTAAATTTCTATCTTATATTCTAATTATTTACATTTAAGTTTTTAGTTAACTCGTGGATTAATAATACATGTACTGTCAAATGTTGACAGAAAAAAATATGTCCATTTTGATGAAAATTTTATCTGTAGAATTCTATGTAACGAAAAATCTACTATCAAATTATACAAATACATATTTATGTAGTAAAATGGAAAAAAGAGACATTTTTGTCAATTTACTGCTATGTATTCGTTGAATGAAGTCATCATGAATTCATACAGTATTTTACACCTTTTTTAAGAATTAATTATATATTATCACACACATTTGAATGTTCGAATTGGAACTTAAAGTTGTATACAAATTTAAAAGAATTTATTAAGTACCAACATGTAGCTTAAGGAAACCAAGTTTTTATTAAGCTTTTGAACCTAAGTACATAGTCTAGTCAATCTACAGTTTGAGCTCAAAGTAATTGCAACAGAACAAATTTAGTTACTAATATGCTCTCAAATACATGAAATGTTTATAGTAAAAAGTCTACTAAAATCTGACAAGGGGAAACAAGTTTTTGAGAATTTCTTATGTGGATTTCTATAGACAAGGGAGATAACTTCTATAAAACAGGTGGAGTTTTAGTCCAATTATCATATTTTTTGCTATTTTAACAAAAAAGTAAAGCAAAAACCCTGGAATGAATCAATCATAATTGATTCCATATGTATATTCCACATTTCTGATTTCATTTAAAGTGAAATCATTGGCCCATTTTCATTAAGATGCTTTTTTTTTAGTCGCACAATCTATGTTTCTTCAGTGATGAGGAATAAATAACAGAATACTCAAAGTAATAAATTTTTACATTCCATTTACATATTACATTTTAAATTGTCTTAAATTATCTTTTTTTAGTCTGTGTATAAATATCCATCTAATTTCTAGGTGGATCTTCATATAGTTTCAGAGAAAACTTGAAGATTTTGAAAATTTTTGTGTAAAATTTAAGATCATAATACAGATTTATCTCCCTTTTTTATGAAAAAGTTATTGGTATCTTCAATTGGCAAAATGTCACTGGATTGAAATTGGTAGATTTTTTATTGTGAATAAAAACACAATTCATAAACACAATCAATAAATATATTTTCTGTTGCAATTACTTTGAGGTTTGATCCTGTTTTTTCATAGACTGACTAGACTAACAATGTACTAAATAATAGTAACAAATAATAATGGTAACAAATGTTTTGCACATGCATTGGCAGTTATGTATTTATATAAATAAATAATAAATATAGAATCTGTGATGAGTTTTCCAGTTTATAAAATAAGTTTTGAATTCTATTTTTGCAAGCAAAATTAAAATTTCAAAACAAGTTTCATAACTATGAGGTGTAATGAAAACAAACCAGATTTTTATAATTTTGAGAAAATCCCAAGATAATGTAAATATAACTAAATAGCATCTGGTGATGAAATTGTTGAGATTAGTCTTTGCAGCTATATTCAGATATTCAATTGTAAATATATGGCGAAGATTGGTGATTTTTAAGTAATAACTAAGAACTTAGATGTAAATGTTTCTGATGCTGAGAAAATCTTTCTCAACATCACATACATTTACATCCCTAGAGAAGTCTTGGTTTTTCAGAATATCCTGAACTTTATTGTAAAACATAATTAAAATGTCACGTTTTGTCCTCGACAGTTTAGATATATAGGCATTCAGTTCACTGACAAGAGTTTGTCTGTACTCTTCGTCGTCAACAGAATTCAGTATATGAACAAGTTTTTCAACTATTGCTGATTTTCCAAACGTTCAAAGTCTATTCTCTCCTCTTAAGTTACAAAAACTATGGGTGTTTCACCTAGTGTTAAAGTCACTGTTCTTTCGTATGGGAACTAAAAATAAACGAGGTCTCTCTCTATATATATTGTGTGTGTGTTTGTTAATTGGTTTCTAGTGTTAACTTGTATTTCGATGTCATTTTATGTGTATAGTTGTACATGAAAGGTCAAACTAAATTTTATAAAAAAAAACTTTCAATCTCCAACATTATATTATTGAACAATGTCAGGCAAAATATTTCATTGATATGTTTGTTAATATTTGTTTCTATTTTTCCACTTGAATTTGTGACAAAATTGTTAATATTGAAAGAGTTACACTAATTTTAATTTTGACAGAGGTCTTATCTCTGACAATAAGGGTACTATGACAATAAAATACATCTGACAATACATGCAACGTTATTAGTTCAACCTTTTTAAAAAAAATTTTTGTGTATTTGATAGATATGACGAAAACTGTCCCTTCTATATCTACTGAACGTTTAGATGCTAAAAGGTCGACTGATTTTGAAAAAACCCGTCACGTTACATGCCTCGTCAAGTGTATTGTCTGATTTGTCAAGTGTGTTGTCTGAGTTGTCACTATCTACTATGTATTTAGAAGTAACGTCTTCGACAACAATATATACAGAACGTTTAGACGTTAAAAGTTCGCCGGAATATAAAAAAAAGTGTCACATTACATGTCTCGTCAAGTGTGTTGTCGGATTTGTCAAGTGTATTGTCTGAATTGTCACTATCTACTATGCATTTAGAAGTAACGCCTTCGACAACTATATCTACATAACGATGCCTCAGATGATGGTGACATTTCAATTAAGATATAACCATAAGGTTTGGAGGTAGCTAGATCATATGTCGAATAAAAAAAGCCAACTCTTCCTGGAAATACTTGACTTCCAAAGGTCATGATTTGTCTTGCGTCTCGATTATTTCTGAACAGGATAACGTACTGACAATTTAATATGATTGTTCTTGCATATTTTCCAGGCATACATAGATTTTGAGTCAATAACATACAAGTTTTCTTATTCCATGACACATCTTTCAGTTCTCATCAGTGTTTGCTTCCTGCAAAACGCCATAATAATTTACGCTTAGTACACGCAGCAGTATATCATAGGCTATAAATAATTTTTTCTATTTTTTTTGCAAACAATTGCGCATAATTTTTCTACTAATTTGCCTACGTAAGTTTCAAAAAAAGATTCGAATGTCTAAAAGGAATATATCTCATCCATTTTTTTTACTAATGTTAAATGTTAAAGAGCTCAATGGTTCTGGAAAACTACTGTTGTAACATGCGAAGCATTTATCATCTACAAAGCTACTGTCTGTATCGGAAATCGTAGACTACTTGTTTTATATATGCTTTGAGGTAGCGTCTTTACAATTCGCTCTTTGCGGCCAACTGTTCAACCAGAGTTATCGTCCCTGAATGCAGGTATAGTCTAACTTCCTGTCAAGGTCATGGGGCGGAATTATTGTGCCATAAAAGATTGTCATAACTATTTAAATAAGATTGGACGCTTTGGTAAGCCTGTTAAGCTGCACAATTTGCATAAGGAGCCGTATTTAAGGAAAGCATGGATGATTGCGATTAGTCGGAAAGATTTCTCTCCAAAAAGGACGTTTGTTTGCTCGGACCATTTTCCAAACGGCGATGGCAGAACCTGGCGACATAAAGTGCCAAGTTTGTTTCTCCCTCAGAAGAAAACCAAATCAGTTGTTAAACGCACCAGCAAGAACAGTTGTAAAAATAGTGCAGATCCAGGGCTGTTTGTTGAACATGTCCAACATGATGTTGGCACTTTTCACACGTATGTAGTAATAACAATAATCTTTATCTGTTTATATTCAATTACAGTGTTCATCATATCATGGAAATCTTTATATAGCATATGTTTGTATATGAATATTAATATACTATGCTGTATTTACAGTAAATCTACTGTGAATATGATCCCAGTTCTAAAACCATCAAAATCATTTCAATATATACAAGCTACCATTTTGAAAACTAGGGTGGCTTAGCAGTTAAGATTTGATCCTAAAATCAAAGGACTCTTACTTCTGTGGGTTACACCCCTGCTGGGGCCATGTGTGAGAAAATGAATTTCTCTTCCCATTGGCCCTTACTGGGTGGCTGGTTTCAGTTTAGTGTGACCATGTGATGTGTTAATCTGCAATATTGTGTACCAGTGTGCTAGCATTCTAAAGGTGACCACAGTGTGCTTTATTATAAAGCGGATCACAAACACTACACACAATCATGCACCACTTGAAATTTGTGAATAGATTAAACCCATTAAATCATTGCATGGTCCTGAAATGATATACCAGTATATGTCATATTAAATAGGACAGTTTAAATCTAGTACAAACAAATTTTAATGAGGTCTTGAAAATATTTGAAACATTCAAATCTTAAATAATGCATAAAAAGCTTCACTTAATTTGAAAGTGAATAATTTTTTTCAGACCTTATGAAAACATTTAAAGTGCAATTCAATTCTTAGAAAAAAGGGAAATCTCATTCTCTTATTCATCTTTCTCTCATCTATTTTTTGTTTTAGATATGCCAAGGATACTAAAGCATCAGTATCGTGTATAGGTCCTAGCATGTTGGCAGTGGATCAGAATATCCAATTCAAGCTTTCATCAGTAGATGAATCTACAATTAGTGACAGACCAGAAATCACAATCGAGGATATACAAAGCAGTGATACCCAGATTCAGTTTTACACAGGGTTGCCAGATTTTTCAACATTCATGGCATTATTTGACTGTTTAATTGAACATGGGGCTGACAAAATTATCATAGATAATAATTTAATAACTGCAACAGGTAAAAGAAAATTGAGACTGGTAGATGAGTTTCTTATGGTTATGATGAGATTGAGATTAGGACTTCTGTTGAAGGACTTGGAGTATAGGTTCAGAATCTCAGCTAGTAGAATATCTAGAATCTTTAGTGCCTGGATAACATTTATATGTAAATGTCTTCAGAGTATTGTATATTTACCCAAGCTGGATGATATGACCAAGGTACCCAAGTGCTTTGAGAATTTTTCAGACACTAGAATTATCTTAGACTGTACAGAGTTGTTTGTACAGACTCCATCTTCACTGCATACTCAAAGTCAGACATACTCAAACTACAAATCCCAAATACATTCAAGGCACTGGTGGGGATAAATAAGACTGGGGCAGTTACATTCATCTCTAGACTTTGGGGAGGTTCAGCATCAGATACTGAGATAACCAGAAAAAGTGGTCTCTATGATTTGCTGCAGCCAGGAGATGCAGTGATGGTGGACAAGGGGTTTATTCACATTTAGAATGATCTTGAACAGAGAGGTGTGAAACTGTATTGTCCACCATTTCTCTCCAAGAATCAGTTGTCAAAATCAGAGGTGGAACAGACTCGCAGAATAGTATCTGCTAGGATCTATGTTGAACGTAAAATGGAACAAATTAAGAACTTTCGGATTCTTCAGGGTATACTTCCTCTGAGTTTAGGTCACATTGTGGATGAAATATTTTTCATCTGTGCAGCTCTTACTAACCTTCTGCCTCCACTTGTTAAGTAAATATTTTTCACATAAGTACAATGACTGAAATGTATTGGTAGCAGTAAATGGAGGATTATGTGAGTTTGTTTAAGAGTCAGCTTTAACTGTTCCCAATTATACTTGTTATGATATTAAAAGTGACTTTTTTGTTTCTTCTTTCAGTATCATATGTTCTGAAGCATTTCAATTCATTAGTAGACTATATAAGAGGATCTTGCATGAGAGTTCATGTAATATTGAATTTATTAAACACGTTGATTAAATCTTTGTGCAACAAGCCTTGTGCAACGAGTTTAACAAATTCAATGTCATGATCACGAATGTAAAATTCTGTTCATTGTATAATTCTAGAAAATGTCCTTTTTGTTTCTTTGTTATAAGAGTTGAGTGAGTGAGTTGAGTAATGGTGTTTAACGTCCCAGTCAAGAATATTTCACTTATATTGAGACGTCGCCAGCTATAGACGAAGGTGCACAAATTTTGCCTGTGCGTTGGCATTATACAGCAGGGTTCTTTATCGTGCCAAGCCCACCGTGACACGGGACCTCGTTTATTTTAAGTTCCCATCCGAGAGAACCTGACTTTCATTTTGTTTTACCAAGTAAATGGCAAAAGAACAGTCACTACCCACTTTCAAATTTTGGGTCATACCCGGCCGGGGATCGAACCTACGAGCTCCCACTCACGGAGCGAGCACTCTACCATCTGAGCTACCGCAGTGGTACTAAGCTAACGAAAGTTTTTATTATTAAATTTACTAATGAAATAAGTTATAATTTTAGAGTAAAAGTGTTGCAAGTTTGATGTGGCTGTTTGGCTGTTTAAACCTGTGATAGTGACGAGTTTTGCCTGGCATTAATTGCACAAATAATGACTTGATCAATACAATGTATTCAAACTAAAGGACAAAGAGTTGGATCAAATTAATTGAGTTATTATATACTATGAGAGATCATTAAAATCTTAGTTATGAGGAAATATTTTTAAAATACCCCCCCCCCCTTTTTTTTGTTATTTTATTTTATTGGCAATACAAATGTACATGAATACGCTATTCATTGTGCCAACTTACAGGTGTGTGATAAAATTTTTAGAATTTAATATTGGTTTTATAGTGCTTGGTCATTTCTGGAATCATGTAGCTAACATAAAAACTTTCCAATTTTTTCAACATTTCCTTCCAAAATGACCTGTCAAATTTTATCTGTATAATTTTGAAATCTTGCTTTGTGTAAATCACAAAGTCACACTTTTCTATTTTACATACTCCCATTTGACCTTGTACTTGGCTATAATAGCGGTGTCCAGTTTTCAAGCAAATTTCATTTGTATTTTGATCAATGAAACAACAAAACTGCTTTAATTTACATGCCTCTGTTATGGACTTGTCCCTCATACTATATGGACACTTGATTTCTAATAAATACTTGTTCATTGTCTTTTGGTTATACACAAGCCCATCAGGACTTGCTCCCAAAAATCCATAACCCTCACACAGCCTCAATCCAACATTCTCTACTGTAACATTTTCCTTGTGATTGAGTTTTTTATATGCAATGTACTTTTTCCTTGCAATTGGTTCATATTTTCTTCCCCATCTAATGGGCATAGTATCCACTTCATCTGAGATTCCAAAAATTAATTTTTGAAGTAATTTTTCTAATGGGGTTGTGGACTTTCTGACAAGAATGTCATGAAATTTGGAGCTCGTTATTCTATTTTTTCTAGCAAGCTTCCATAATGTGTTCTCATTTTGACCCCTTGTTCTTGTTCCCAACTCTTTGATTACTGTGTCTGGAACATGCATTGTTTTTTCTATAACTGTTTTCTCATCACAGTTATATTTTCTAAGTAACTGTTCAAGATTTATATATTCATCAGAGTCGTACACAATATGTTCTGATGTTTCAACTTCTACTGAACAGATAACATTTAAATCTGACACAACCTCACTGCTTTTCTGAGAGACAGGAGGCAATAAATCCAGAAGAACTGCATTAGAATTGATATTACTTAGTTTGCAACACAAGCTTGTTCTAAAATGCTCACTTTGTGGTATTATTTCTGGAAATGGTTTAGCCGGCCTTCCTACACTGTCAGGTCCATATTTGATCTTTTTGAATGTAATATTTTCCACAACATCAGGCTCTTTCTTCCTTTTCTTAGGTTTTGACCACTCACATGGACCAGAGGTACAAGACTCTTCACTATCGCAGTTCCCTGCAGCATTAGCTTCTAATGAAAACAGCAAGCCAGCCACATGTGTGCAACCTTCCTTGTCTGCAATAATTGTATTACATTTTATTAAAATATTAATTAATTATGCCCCCCCCCCGAAAAATTTTTCGGGAGAGACATATTGTTTTGTTCGAAAAGTCTGTCTGTCTGTCCGTCACAAATCATGTCAGGCTCATAAGTTTTGAATGCACAAAAAGAATTTGAATTAACTTGGCATAAATGTTCACAGACACTGGCGTAAATGTCAAGAAAAGACAAACACATTTTACACCTAAAGGCTATATATATATGTGTGTGTGTGTGTGTGTGTGCACCATGAAAACAAAATTATCTATACAAATTTTTTTTTGTATATATATGGGTCTAGTATCACCAATGACTCACCCAGCAGGACAAGAACAGTAAGCCTTTAGAATGGTATATGGAGCCTCTTTTGATAAACACACCCACTGGGTGTAAGTGCCTTGTTTCATAGATGGGTAACATTTTGATCGAATGTAGCACATTTTACGTCCTTCTCTATCACATTAACCATAATATTATGAATATAACCCTCCTTATAGAAGTTGAATCCTCTGATGAATTGGCGATAACATTCCATTTTTCCACTGTCTTCTGTCCTGTGACTACTATAGATTAGGTATTGTTCAACATCTCTGTGTGATATCTGTGGAAATAGTTTTGTGTCACTCGTCCAACCAGAGTTCAGAGAATCAACAGAAATAATATCAGTGTCGGAGACATGGCTGTTTGATCTAGATTCAGTATCCGATAATGACCCCTTCTCTCTGGCGTCACTGACACTACTAGTAGGCATGCATACATTGTCTTCCTTGTTAACTTCAAAAGCTCTTTGAGCTAGTTCTAATTTTGTACCGCTTATTTTCCTGTTTTTCTGTTTTAAATATGCTAGTAATGCCGACTTTTTTAGTGCCAATAAGTCTTCAACAGTTGTGTTTTCATTGAATAAACTCATTTTAAATTTACCCGCTTGAAGAATTTTAATACAACGAAACCGGAAGTGGGAGATACCTGCACTCAAGAACGATAACTCCATTAACATTTCTTGCCGCAAACCCGGAATAGATCTAGGTGTAAACCTTGCAATTTTTTCATTTGTTCGTATGAATCTAAATCTCCTGGCTTCATAAGTGAGTTTTATGGTAATATTGCTCACTAATGTTAGTATTTTTTGGCGTTAGTTGAAACTTTGATAAACACAAGTCAATTTCTAGTTCCTTGCACTGACATAAACGACATATCTACTGTATCTGGAAATTCTTTTTCTATTTAATAAAAAAAATGTACGTCAGGACGATACTTAAATTTCTGCAACCTATCTTCTGCTCATTTCTAATTCAAACGAACAAAAATAATTATAAAATATACAACTCATAAATATATGAGGCGCCACTTACAACTCAAGCATTTAATAGGATATCAATAAATAAAACTGCTTTCTTTTTCCACAAATAATCTACAGAAACAAATAATAATTATTATAATTATAAAACATTAAATAACAAGATAAGTTCGACTGTATACTTGAGAATAATGGCTCAAATGAACGTATTACCTACCAAAACCCGTGCATCTACGTCACACAATCACCTTCGTTAAACCAGTAAATGTAATCTAAATATAGAAACAACACGCCCAGTGAAACACAACTTTTTTATACCCTATTATTTTAAGGACATACTATTACAGCGCAAGCACAAAAGCGTCATATTTCCTTCATTTAACTTCTGATAAATTTATTTGTTTGATGTAAATAGTTACATTTTCTATGTTTTCAAAAATTGATATTTTAGGCCCTTCTTCATTTGAAAAATGGCCTCTAATTTGTCTGAAGTTTTGGTATACTAGATGTTAAAACTTTAAGATTGTTTTAAAATACTCAGATGACTAGGTAAATGGCTTTGCTGTTACTATGGTGTTGTAAATAGTATATACCGAACATGTTTCAGAAAAGTTATCCTGCTTAACAAGACATTTCTCCACAAAGTACATAATATGCTCAAAATTGCAAGCCACCAGCATGGTGAAATAAATACCTTATAGCAGAGTTAACTGTAACATCACTTCCATGACTCAAATGGTAGAATTCAATTTGTGACATTTATTTTCTCTTTAATGTCTTTGATCTTAAGTAAAGATTTAAAATGATTCATCATTCAAAAAACCAATTACACTACCATCTGCGACAAAATGTATTAAATGTGTCTGTTGTGAAATGGTTCAGAAAACTGACAATTTTGCCAAACTTAAAACAGTTTCTTTAACATTGGACACTGATTTGCACCAAACATACACAATGTTTAACGAATTTTTGGAGACCTTCTTGAAAGACTGCAATAAAGAAAGGTGAAATACACAAGAATTGGAAGAATTTCTGCATGATTATTGAACTGTTTCAATCAAAGCTAATGGATCTGCCAATCAAATCAATGACTGTGAAAAATTAAAAATGTTTTTTAAAAATGCTATTCAAACCAGGGCTGTCACTACCATCTGCGACAAAATGTATTAAATGTGTCTGTTGTGAAATGGTTCAGAAAACTGACAAATTTGCCAAACTTAAAACAGTTTCTTAACATTGGACACTGATTTGCACCAAACATACACAATGTTTAACGAATGATTGGAGACCTTCTTGAAAGACTGCAATAAAGAAAGGTGAAATACACAAGAATTGAAAGAATTTCTGCTTGTTTATTTAACTGTTTCAAGAAACATCCAAGCTAATGGATTTGCCAATCAAATCCATAACTGTGAAAAACTAAAAATGTTTTTTAAAAATGCTATTCAAACCAGGGCTGTCAGTTGCAACATTTTGATCTGATTAATCAATAATAATATGTATTAACCAAACCATAACTGCTTAATCAACCGATGCAAAGTTTAGCTCTCTGTCAAACCAGAAATGCTCCTAACAATATCGACAATTATTACACTAAGAGCTAAACTGAGATAAATTCTAGAGAATTCGCAATTTTTATCATATACACTCTGTAGTGGTCTCAATATGTTTTGGTATTTTTACTTTGTATTGAAGTACATTATTCCTTTATTCTTATAATACATGTTTATTGCTTCTTGTTACACAACGTCTATGAGGGATTCCTGCATAACTTTACATGTGTTGCTGTGATGTCGATGACATTTTTCACAAATAATTGAGTTTAACCATTATACTGTGTTAACAATTTAATAATGTCAAATGCACTCATTCTGTCTGACATTTGTCAAAAATATTATATTTTGAATTTTTCTTTCATCAGTAGGTAGTTTCATTCAGTATTGTGACATACCAATATATACATGTTCATTTAACAAATTACAAATCACAACTACTGACTATACTGATTACTACTTTCAGTTGACAATTGGATCAGTTCGTGACCCGTTAAACCCTCTAACCTAACCACGTGTACATATCAAATAGTAAGGTACTTGTTGCTACCCTTGTTCAAACCCATTAACATCAACAAGTATTAAACGATTGTATATTTAATTGTATTTTTTATTAAGAACCACATTTACATAGATTTTTCAGTTGAAAGTTGTAAGTGTACTTGCAAATCAACATTTCAAAACTTCATTCCCCTTCAGATTCTACTGTGACAAAGTTTTCTTGATTGGATCATGATAAAAACAATTACTCCAAACCACTCTTCATTTGACAGAAGCAATTTGTTATCACATTTGCCACAATGAAAAGTGTCAAAAACATGCAACACAGATAAACAAAACAGATTCATTGAAATTATCAAAATTTCTACACTAAATTTGCTTGCAGTAGAATACTTCACGTATGTCAGCAGCTGCTTGACCAAATGTAAAACAATATTTGTGTAGTGAATGAAAATTATTTCGTTTATTTTACAATGCTTTAGGTCTGTCAGTAGCTGCGGGACCAAATGTTCAACAATATTTGTGTTGTGAATAAAAACTATTTTCTTTATTTTTACAATGCTTTAGGTCTGTCAGCGGCTGCGGGACCGAATGTAACACAATGTAGTGAAGAAAATTTATTTTCTATAATTTGTCAATTAATTACGTCTGTCAGCAGCTGCATGGCCGAATGTTTAACAATAATAAAACTATATTTGTGTAGTAAAGAAAAATTATTTTCCTTATTTTTACAATTCTTCACGTCTGTGAGCAGCTGCATGACCGAATGTTCAACAATATTTGTGTAGTGAAAGAAAATTATTTTTTATTTATTTTTACAATGCTTCAGGTCTGTCAGCAGCTGCGGGACCGAATGTTCAACAATATTTGTGTAGTGAGTGGACATTCTTTTCATTATTTTTACTATGCTTCAAGTCTGTCAGCGACTGCGGGTCCAAATTTGTAACAATATTGTGTAGCGAATGAATATTATTTTCTTTTTTCCACAATGCTTTATGCCTCTCAGCGACTGCAGGACAGTATGTTTAACAGTTTAGTGTACTCAATGAAAATTTTATTATTTTATTTCAATGCTTTAAATCAGTAGTGACTGCAGGACCATATCTTAGTTTTATCATAATTTCAGAAATAAAGTTTTTTATTTCCTATAAGGCTTTCATCATATACCGCTACAAAACCAAATATTAAATAATATTTGAATAATTTTAGAAATTTTTTTTTAATTGTTTTAATGCTTCAGATCTGTCGTTGGCTGACTGCAGGAGCAAGTATTCGACACAATTTGTATAGTGAATGAAAACTATTTTCCTTATTTTATTATAGTGCTGTATGTCTGTTGATGGTGACAAGACTAAATGTGATGTATGTCTGTTGTTTGTTTACAAGACTTAATGTGAAATAGCCATTTTCAAATACCTTCTCAATTTCCAAAGGTGAAATATACACTATGAATATTTGGACATTCATTGCATTTGGCAATTTTTTTCTAAAAATGTATTGCTATGTTATTGGCATTTTAAGGTAATAAAATGCAGGAAAATGTGTCTGTTACGTGAATTTGAATTTCCATACATGCACTGTATATTTAAGTTTTCAGTTGCAACATTTATACAACTTTCTATTTAGGACAAATGTCTCCAATATGAAGACAAATTGCAAAACTCGAAAACTCCAGTCAACAATTTCCCCTATTTTCAAAATGAAATTGTGACCCGTTATTTTTATTACAATTTTAAAAGATCTATATTTATGCTTGCCTGTAATTTTTTTTTAAATCAGTCCATCATATGTTTTTTTTGTTTAAATGTCAAAAATTGCAAAAACAACAACCCAATTTCAAGCAAAATATTGAAAAATGTCTTTGTGACGACATGTATTGCAATATACCTTTTAAAGTTGGCATCCTCAACACATTTGATTAAGAAAAAATTCTGTCTACAGACAAATAAAATGAAAGTTTTTAGCTTCCTTAACTAACTTGCAAATACAATGCATTTCTTTAAATGAACACATGCATAACATTGCACGGTAGCGGCAATATTTTTTTTGCCAAGAGTAACTTTTAACCCCATATTCTTTTTCCCAATACAATGATAAGAAAGATCGAATTTCAGTTCTTAACTCTCCTTTTTTTCTCGTCAGCATTGTAGAATAAGTCCAACTTCAATTTTCAGCTTCATTTTATGAACCGTCTATATTTATCACAACATATGTCTTCATGTCTATTTATCGTGTATTGCAATGTTTATTTTGATTTTCCACATGGTGTATTTAATATTCTCAGTATATGTCCAGCACATCTGTCCAAAATTTCTGGAATATTAGTATTGAACATAATTTTGTTCGAAATTGCAATGTATATTATCTGTTGCATTTTTAATTATGTATTGGACAAAATTTTAAATAGTCTAAAATAAACTTTATTCATTGTTATTTGTTAAAGTTTGTAGTTATTTGTTTCATGTTCCTTCAAACCATATGAATCTGATACATGTTTGATTTGTAGACTTCATATGTTGTTAAGTGGTTACTTGTAAATTTGCACTCTTTACTGTCCGTCGGTCATGCAATGGTCACTTTCCTAGATATTTTATAAATAGGATAACTACTTTCCATTCGCATTTAATTTCAAAATAAATTGCATACCTGAGCACCAGTCACAATTTTTCAGGTGAGCATATCGGACCCATTGGGCCTCTTGTTCATTGGAGCAATAGACACCTAAACAAAATCCGGTGAATATTTTGTAAGACTGAATGTAAATTACACTGTTCAAAAATCAAGTTTTGATTAGATTAGATACTGGTTCGCAAGTGAACATTATGAATTAGTCCCAAATCAACATTTCAAAAATGGAACGATTTTAAAAATTTACAATCAACCGAATCAACTTTGTTCAGTTACACTGGAGAAAATTATGAAATTATAGGGAAAGTAGATTTGATGTGCAATGATTAACAATTGAGGGTTTCATTGCCGACACAGATCAAACAGCAATACTTAGATTTAAGTCATCTAAAAAATTTGTTATTATGAAGTTGTGTTAGCAACAACAAATCCAGAATTTCGCCAATTTTAAAAATGATTACAAAGTTTTTAATTACAAAGATTGTACAAGATAAGATGCCAAGAAACCCCTTATTAAATCTGTGTTGACGAATCTATTAAATATGTGGTGACCCCCAAAAACACATTATTGGAAATGAAAAAGGATGGCGTTATAAAAAAGTGGACCAATCGACGGATTGGGTAAACTCCATTTTTGTTCTAGACAACAGACAACAGGTATGTTAAGAATTTGTCTGGACCCAAGAGATCTGAACACAGCTGTTAAAAGAGTACATTGTTAACTCCCTACATTAGAAATTATTGTAATAAGAATGCATTGGGCTAAATACGTTTCAAAAAAGACGCAAATGGCAAGTTAAATTAGCTGAAAAATTCGAATTACTCGCAACCTTCAATCTACTTTACCGTTTCAGGAGATTATCATTTGGTATACACAGTTCACAAGAAATGTTTCAAAAGAAAATTTCGCAAATATTCTAGGTTACTGAAGGGATTAAGACGGACAATAATTGCATTATAATATGGGAATCACAAAAGAAGAGCATGATTCTAGACTGAAAATAGCACTAGATAAATGTCAAATAGTAGACCTTAGCTCAACTGTGATTTGGAAAAACAGAAGTTCGTTATGTAGGCCACACTTAATCATCTAATGGTTCAAAACCGGATCAGGAAATGGCCAAAGCAATAATGAAAATGCAAACATCTCAAGAGAAAAAGACGTGGAAAGATTGTTAGGAACAATGAAATATCAACGTTTATACCGAATATGTCGACGGTAACAGAATCTATCAGGAAATTAATGGGACAAAATATGGAATTTGCTTAGGACAAAGCACATGAAGATCATTTATTGAGATTTCAACATTTTGACAAAAGAACCTGTACTTGCGAATTATGATCAGGTTTAGGTGCAGCGCTATAACACGAAAGAAAACCAATCGCTTATGCTTCCAGAGCACTAACAGATCCAAAAATTGGATATGCAGATAAAGAGAAAGAGCTTCTAGCTGTTCTATTTTCTGTAAAAGATTTTCACAATACATATATGGAAAGCAAGTTATTGTCGAAAGTGATCACAAATCTCTGAAGATTATCGTGAAGAAAGCCTTATCAAATAAAACTTCAAGATTGCAAAGAACTTTTAAAGATTACTAAGATTTGATTTGATTTCACTTTGCAATTGCTAACGATTTGGTCTTTAATAATAGAAATGAAATAATCTTTGCTGGAGTAGGCAAACTTAATTTCGTAGATGTTTATCTACGAAATTGATTCAGCCTACCGCTACTCCTATCTCAAGAATAGAACATAAGTTTATTACATTTGAACGAAATATTATTTGAATTCCTTTCCCTCATCCTAGGGGTGTTAACTACTTGGGTTAACTTTAAACAATTAAATGTTTATTTTGGAATGCAATTCCTCGTCAGTATTATTCATTTCAATAAGATGGTGTGTGCTGTCCCAGCAAATGGTGCTCTTTATTAGTAGGAACTTGTTTGAATAAGCAACAAGTAGTGCTCTTTCATTAGTAGGGATTTATTTAGAGTTTAACAAAAGTGCTCCTTAAGTGTAGGGACTTTTATGAAGAACGCTGATCCAGCAGGTATCATGTTGTCGCAGTCTGTCCAGACATCTTTTTTGCTTTAAAATATGGTTTAACCACAGTTGATTTATCAAATCCATATCCACATCTATATCGCATATTCTCAAGTTCAATAAAAGACTTATTAACTTCAAGGTGTGGTGGTTAGCTTTCTGTACCTGAGGCAGAAAATGGTGATTTAATGCTCACCTACAGAAAAAAAAGGTTGTATGTTCGATCGTTCGTCAGATCGTTCATGAGATTTAACACTGTTTCATGGTCATTGAGAAATAGAGTAGGAAATGATAACCAGGTGTCAGTGTTATACGGCTAGGGATTAGTACAGGAACTGAAAGCCGTCTCTGAAATATGTGATGAGCAGAACTAGGATTCCGAATCTGAACATGGAATGATGTTTGTAGTTTTTTGAATGTTAAAAATGATTTTATACTATTTTTATACTCAATTGAAAAAATTAAAACGTATGAACTGTTTATAACTTCTCATTTTAAAAATCGTTGTTTAAAACCAACAAAATATCACAAATTTCAATTTCTTCGCGCAACTTGCTTTCACCTAACTTGGTTTCAACCAAAACGGATCAAACACGTCATGCTTAAATTGTTCCTTGAATTGGTTGCGATAGCAAGCATGGTGGCATTTTCATTAAAAATTTCTAAATATGTAAAAGCCGTCTTAAGATGTTATGTACAGACACAGATATCCTTGTTTAGCCTGAAAAGGTTCTGGATCGAATCCATTATAAATTTTTGATCGATTTTTCAATAACAGTAGATTGGAATGATTTTGAGCATCGTTCTTCTTTGAAACGTATGAAGGTAATACTTAATTATGATACGTTAATAATTAACACAAATACATGTTAAATTTTGATGTGCTACATGTGCACATTTCGGAAAATCATTCCTCGTCAGTGACACAGGGGTTAAATATGTTAATTAAATGTTATTTTTGTTATTTTGTTTTTCAAGCTGTTAACTATTTGTTTTGTTTCTCATACCGATTTAAAGCCATTAATATACAATTATATCAATAGTCAAGTCATTGAAATAGCCAAGCACACTATAAGCTTCATTCATTTTAACCCTGCCTTGGATTGATACCTTTATCCCAGTACAGTAGGCGTGATAGTATTGTTCTTCGGCGCTGTAGAATCAGCAATAGTTATTTTACACACTCGTATATTGTAAAGGGTGAACAACCTCTACAATGTTTCCCTTGTCAATGTCAAGAATCTATTCAGCACATTTTGCTAGATTGTGTTGACTTTGCAGATACAAGGAATACTTTTTATTCAGCATCATCGATGCAAGATCTTTTTAGAAATGTACATGGACATAATATTTTAAACTTCCTTCGGGAAATTAACTTATTTGGTAAAATTCAAATGTTCAACTATTTATTTTCAAGTGTTTTATGTATAATTTGTCTGTGATATTATTATTGGTTTTTATCAGTTATTTTTCGGTAGTTATTTATTATACAAATAGATTTACATTTGTTTACATTTTTATTGATACTATTGTATCTACATTTTTCTAGTCAAAAATAGCTTCCAAATTGCTGATGCGGCTTAAAACAATATTCCATTAATTCATTTTCATTTGTGGTATTTTAGTTGAAGGAACAGGATAAGTCATATATTTACAAACTATATAATTCACCAAAATACATTTTAAATATTCTCATATTTTAAGTACAAGCGAATAAAACTTTCAATTATACATGTAAAAAATAAGAAAAAAAACACAATGTACATTAAGTTCCACAAATTATACAATAGTTACATTAGTCCAAATGAAGCACACGGGATGCATCATCTGCATACTGGATAATGCCAATGTCACCCCTTTGAAGTCTCTTTCAATTGCACAATTCTTTCGTCAATAGAACGGTACTTTCGTCTTTTTGTAGCACGGACACCCCCGGTAGCATACTGGATCATTGTCACTTCATTGGCAGCTTAAATTTGTTTCAGCAGATTGAATATATTTGAATGGGGACACCTGATTTGTTTTTTCAACTTATTATGCCAGCCTTTCAGATGGTTGGTTGTAGGAGGTCCTTCATTTTCAAAGTGGTTCCATATGTCGCGGTTGTTCTCTACCAAGTACTCAGTTACATAGTCACAGAATGGTGTTGTATTAATGTCAATGTCAGCTTCATCGATACTTTCCAACGCATTTAACCAAACATCCTCCACTGATGCACTAGGAATCAAAGGGAGAACTGCAGCACGTCCCACTAACTTTTGCACTTCCTCATTTTCACTATATGAAACTTGTAATCCATACTGTTGGGCTTTCCTCCAAATACATTGAGCATAATAAAAAAAAAAAAAAACACCCCTTCACGGATACACGGAAATACTGCTTCACTTGCATTCTTTATGGCGACTTCAAAATCAACAAAGAACGTAGTTGGTATGAGCTGTATCTGGTTCTGGTTGGCGGTTGTCTTCAGTAACTGGAGGAATCTGGTGTAAATAGCCTCACTTTTCCCTGGAAGTAACGCAAAGATGAGAGGAAACATGGACCCATTAACAAACGCATGTATAGTATAAAGTTGAGTGAACACCCTTGGACATGTATAAAATGTTCCATCAGCATATACAGTTGGAGCAGCAGCTAGGTGACGCAAATTATTTAATGTTCCGAATATCAATATTTTATCATCATGTCCATCATCACATAAAAGGAATCGTTCTCCGGCTGTTGTTTCAGTCCATTCATCTTGGATGACTAGTTAATTTCGTAGCACAGGCAACTGTGGGAGAAGTTTGGACCGTTGGTGATATAAGGAGGTCTTGCATGAATGAAAAGTTGGAAGTTGTTCTACCAAAGGTGCATATCATCATCACATTCTGGAGTTTTGACACTTCTTCTTCATATATAGTGGGAACTGGAACAACTTCTTCACTACATCTTTTCTTAATAGACTAAAATTTCATTAACTTTCAGTTTCTCATGTTCGGGTTGATGGTTATGTAAATGTCCAAATTTCACTAAGATGCCATTATGTGTATTCACTGTTTGCAGAGCACGTTTTCAAATGACACTTCCAATAAGTCCTATCATTTCGTCTAAATTAAACATTGTACCAATAACCGTTGTGAACTAGACTTTGGTGACCTTTCTTGGTTTGAACATACTTGACTTGAACGTGTGCATCAGCTATACTTAATGAACAGAATAAAACAACATAGAAAATACCTATATATATACCACAAAAAAAAGCTTGGAATACTCAGTGCATAAGCATGTACTCATAGAGCTTGGACAACTCGAACTATAAACTGGAATATTTAGTCATAAACTTTATGTTTAATTGAAATAATAATTAAATACATAATAATAGAGAAGATATTAATGTAAATTTTTTTTTACAAAAATGTGTTAATATTATGAAATAAATAAATAAATTTCATCTGCTATTATGATATATAAAAATAATAAAATAAATTATACTGTTATATAATATAGTTTAAATATTATGAAAAATATTGTAATTATGACAAATTTTACATAATGAATAATATATTTATATTATAAAAAAATAATTAAATAAATTTTACTGTTTAATATATAATACATAGTTTTAATATATTATTTGAAATGTGTTTATAAATGTGAAATTCTATTATTACCCCATAGATTTAAAGGTATATTTATATTTTTCTTAATTATATTGAAATTGACTATAGTTTTTACAAGGCTACCATGATCTTAAATGTGTACACAAGAAATGTTGGCCAACCAGGAATTATTAGATTTAAAATGTCGGCCAAACAGGAATACACCCCATAATGTTGGAAGTCACTCACTCAAAAAGCACACGCACACGCACACACCCACTTAGTTAACGATATCAAAGAAATGGGCGTGGCTTAATTTCCTATCTGTCAACGTTGTACACCGTATTTAGAAATATATTTTTTTAAAAAATAGAAATCGAAGTTAAAAAAATGTTCAATAAAATCTTAATAAAAATGTTTAAGCTTTCAAACAAACATCTTCTTTAAAAGAATACACACGCGACTGTTCGCGCACAGACGGATATTTTACATCAATTTATCCTATCACGAGCGAAAGTGTCCACTGCCATTTTCACTACATACGTTTATGGGCAGTACAAAAATAGCTGTTTCTTCGTCAATTCTGATTGGATTTTCATGTATGATACGTCATTTTAATCGGAAAAGCCCTAGCATTGTATTGGTATTATTTTTAAATATGCAAATTATACGTCCCATTTTATAAAAAAATGCACAATATTGGCATTCTTTAACTTAGTATTTTAAGCCAGAAAACCCCGGGAACTCCGTGGAACTACGACTATACACAGATCAAACACCGCTTAACAGTATTTTAAAGTCATTTAGTTTGCACAACATAGCGCAACTAGTCTAAAAATGATGACCCCTCCGCGAACCTTCTGTCATTTCAGCATTACTTCCCTTGGAAACCAATTTTCGTTCAACATTACCTCCATTTTGACCTCGTATTCGACTTCCGGTTTTGCAATGAGTATTGATGTAGATTGTCAACATCTTCGATTTGGATAGAAATCGTCGTCAATTTCAGGAATCGGTGATGTAAGTTATAAGTTTAGTTAGTTTTTAATTAGTTTACCAACTTTAACTTGTAAAAAGACCAGTTTGAACAGAACTAAGAGCACTGGCCGCCAGTCACTGTAGCAGGCTCGTACCACGTGTTTTTCGAAACGTAAACAAAAAATGAAAATGCATGAATTTTTATGTTTTGACAAATCAGTCAAATACTAAATAATACACCAAAGACATATATAAAATATTATTATTAATTAATAATTTAATGTGATTTTAATTTATATTATGCTTTGATAAATTTTTACAATGAAAATTGTGCAGCAGAAATTTTACTAGATCTAGTCAATTTTTTACTTAAATTATTTAACAATATTTTAAGGTCTTGGAGTAGTTCAAGTAGGGCATTCATGTGTAAATTACAATTTTATAGAAATTCATAAAACAGTGTGAACCTTTTTATTTATTTTTTGATGTTTTTATCATGTTAAAATTTTCATTGTGTTTTTATTTTTTTAGTTGGATGCATGGTGTTCTTTACATGGATTTAGCATGAGGTTTTAAATTTAAGTTTTATATTGTGTAGAATTAAGATAAATTAAACCACTTGTTATTGTTATTATGTTTGATATAGTAGTAATACATTGTAGTAAGATTTTTTTTAACTTTACAAAATATATTTTTGAAGTTTCATTATTTATACTAGAGGAGAAAACCTCACTCTTCTGAAGCATTTACTTTCATATAGTGAATTGTTTAAAGTATTATTTGCAAATGTGAAAAAAACATGTAATACATTCATGTACTATTTTTCAATTTTAACATGAGAAAACATTAGCATTTTGAGATTAAAAAGAACTAATAATGTACATCATCAAATGTCATTTTAGAATCTTCTGGAAATAGCTTTGACCAGTTAGATGCACATTTCCAATCAATTTAATGATTGAATGATTACAAGATTTATTTTTATGTTGTTTTTTTTGCTATTTCTGTTCAGTTTTGCTTTAATTACAACATGTTTTTATAATAATCTTATAATGAAAATATTATCTATTTATTTCAGGTTCCAGGATTTTAATCTTGGTTTAATGTTAAATTTGAGAAAGACCGGGCCATATATACGTATGAACTGATGGAAGATTATGGTCAGGGGAATTTAGAAATCTTAGTTTGAAGTAATTATGTATCTATGGAAGAAGAAAAGACTAAACGAATGTGAAATTTCATGTTACTACAGAGTTATTCTATTAGACAAGAAAACGACAGAATTTTTGTTGATTTTTCATTGTTTGTGTAATGTTGGTGCGTTGTTTTGTGTTGGATGGCAAAGATCCACAGATGCCGAATTTGGATTCGGATCGATAAACTAGAACACGTCAGGTTCTGTGTTCAGCCATTTATTTTTTTTAAATATCCCATAATTCCATGTAGCGCCTCTAGTGGCAATAAATGAAAAATGATACAAAATACATGTAAAGGGAAGCAACTCTTATAGCATAATATTACATCTTCCTTCTTTTGAATGTCACTTTGATAATGTTATATATATGTAAAAATGTCAATATAACTATAATGTCACTCATATCCTTGAGATCTGTGAACACTTAATTGTCCAAATTATAAACTATTAATATGAAATGCTGAGAACTAACATAACAATTGTATGAAACATATTGAACATATAATTCAACTTAAAATGTCAATTAACAGGAAATGTTATATAAACAGTATAAACAAGACCTATTTACATGTCAAATGTGCTACATGGAGGCAATGACCTTTGGTTTGACTTGGCAACCTGATTTGGTGACATAGTGAGGTTTATCAGGTGGTATAGGATTTGACACTGGTATGGTGGGTTTGTTGTCTATAGAAATAGGCATTCTGACATTGGTAGAAGGTAAAACCTTGGGCAAATTTGTAGGTATGTCATGTGCCACTGGTACGGTGGGCTTGTTGTCTATAGAAATAGGCATTTTGACATTTGCAGAAGGTAAAACCTCGGGCGAATTTGTAAGTATGTCATGTGACCTATCGGAATCTGCAAAAGAACTATCCGCTTTCAATACATTTGGTTTGGAATCAGCAAAAGGACCTTCATTTCACTTCAGCAAATCCTTGCGGTTACGGCGTAGATACCGTCCATCCTCGGTTCTGACTTTGTACGAGCGCGGTGCTACTTCTTCAAGGACAGTGGCAGGCTTCCATAACCCATTACGCTTTATACGTACCGTTTCATCTATAACTAAGGGTTTGAGCGGCTGTTTAGCACTACTAAAATTTAAAGCTTGTTTCGAACGACTAGCTGTAAGTTGCTCATGGTATTTATTGTGATCTATATTGGTCGGGGATAACTGAAATTGCGTTGTAGGCAATATTGACCTAAGGCGGCGTCCCATTAAAACTTGTGCTGGCGACACATTTGCTTCGAGCGGAGTATTCAAATATTCGATAATCCCTAAATGTGGATCACGATTATCTGCCTTACATTTTTTAAAAATATGTTTGACTGTTTGTACGGTACGCTCGGCTAAGCCATTAGACTGGGCATACAATGGGCTAGAAGTAACGTGATTGAAACTATATCGCTCAGCAAATTTTGCGAATTCCTGACATGCATATTGAGGACCATTATCTGAAACAAAAGTCTCAGGAATGCCATGGTGACAAAATGTTGACTTGATCTTACTAATTACCGTTTCAGCCAATGTATTCTGAAGCCTATGAACTTCAAAATAACGACTATAGTAGTCAACAATAAGAACATAACACAGATCATCTATACTAAACAAATCTGATGCAACAACTTGCCAAGGAAGTTCAGGAATATTGTGTGATAGCATAGGCTCACTAGGGCTATCCTTTCTCCGTTCCAAACAAATTTTACACTGGAGGATTAGGTCCTTAATGTCAGTAGACATGCCAGGCCAAAACATAATGTCTTTACATCTTCGTACACATTTCTCAACACCCATGTGACCTGTATGAGCTAACTCAAGAAAAGTTGGCCTCATAGCAGTAGGTATGAATATTTTCGAACCTTTTAAAATTAACCCATCATAAACACCAAGTTCATCTCTGAATGTCCAAAATTCTAATAAAATTGGTGGACAATCTGAACGGTTAGGCCAACCATGAAAAATTGCATTTTTTAATGCAATACACTGACTGTCTGAATTACACAGGTGTTTGATCTCATCTAGCTTTTTATTGGAAAGAGCAAGGTTCGACAAGACCATGTGAACATGTGCTTCGAGTTTCTCAGAAATATCAGGACAAGTTTCAGGCAAGAACTTGCGAGAGAGCGTATCTGCCAAAGGTATATCCTTGCCAGACTTGTGAATAACTTCCACATCATACTTGTTAAGTTGTAATAACATACGTTGCAACCTAGGGGGAGCTTGAGCTAAGGGTTTTTTTCATAATGAACATTAAGGGTTTATGATCCGATTCAACCAAAACTTTTCTGCCATATACATATTCGTGGAATCGAATGCAGCCGAACAAAATGGCATACATTTCTTTCTCTATTTGTGCATAATTTATCTCACTGGGGGTCAAAGACTTTGAAGCATATGCTACGGGTTTCCCACAGTGGAGGAGTGAAGCACCAAGCCCATATTTAGAGGCATCCACCTGTAAAGTTACGTCCTTAGATGGGTCAAAATATGCAAGAACTGGCCCAGGACAACTAGTGAGTATTTCCTTAACCTTATTGAAGGAATCAATCTGGGGTATATCCCATATAAACTCAACGTCTTTGCTAAGAAGCTGACGTATAGGGGCATTGACCTCTGATAAGCGAGGGGAAAACTTGGACAGATAATTTATCATACCAAGTATGGTCTCGAGTTCAGATTTGTCCTTAGGGGCCTCCATATCTTTGATGGCACTAATCTTGGACGGATCAGGTTTCAGACCGTCCGCAGAAATTATGTGACCAAAGTATGTTACCTCTGAAAGGCCAATGGCAAGCTTGTCAGGATTGAGCTTAACACCTTGCTGTCGTGAGCGTTCCAATACTGCACGTAAATTATGGTCGTGCTCGTCACGAGTGGCACCCCATACTAGGATGTCAACTATCGCAGTTATACCCGGTAAGCCTTCAAATGCTTCATCAATTTTACGTTGAAACTCGTCTTGTGCCGATTTGACGCCGAAAGGTAACCGTAGGAACCGGTATCTGCCAAAGGGAGTTTGGAAAGTTGTTAGAAATGACGATTCTTCATCCAACTTTATTGACCAGTATTCAGAGCGAGCATCTAACTTAGAAAAGTAACGGGCCCCTTTTAACAATGGTAGTATGTCATCCAAGGTGCGCATTGGATAAAACGGTCTAGTGATTGCCTTGTTGAGGTCACGCGGATCCAGACACACGCGTATTTTGTTAGTGCCCGGTTTCTCAACAATGACCAAGGAGTTTACCAAATCAGACGGTTCCGTAACCCTACAAATGATATCGGTACTCTCCATGCGGTCAAGCTCGGCCTTAAGCTAAAGCTTATCCCGTAAAGCAACTGGTACGCGTCGTTGTGGATGTACCACCGGTGTGGCATCTTTATCTATACGAATACTACATGTACCCGGAAGTAACCCGACTCCATCAAGAATATCGCTGTATTCCTTGCGTACAGTTTCCTCGTTAAGCAACGGCTCGTCCGAATCCGAAGAGACCGAAAATACAAGATCGATAAGTTTAAGATCTGGACACGAAGGTAGCCCCAAGATTGCTGTAGACTGTGTGCCAACAATGAAAAACCCTGCCACCGTTGAACGATCCTTGTAGGAACACGATAATGTACACTGACCACGCGTTTTTAGAGTACTGCCGTCATATGCTGAAAGTTTGCGCGATGGTCTGTCGATACTTTGACTGAGGTTTTATTTACAAAGGATGTGTTCTGGCAATACGTTTACTTGAGACCAAGTGTCAATCTTAAATTGAACAGGGGTGTTGGCAATATTTAATGTTACAAAGGCCTGATCTGGGAACTGATCACATTTTATATTGGCATTATTAGCAGATATACTATCAACAAAGAAATCCAGTTCGTCCTTATCACTACCATCATCAAATGCTAAATTATCAGTTGCAGTTACTGAATTAACCTTGTTTTTGGTACCATGTTTAGAACGACAAACACATGAAAAGTGATTTAACTTGTTACAAAAGTCGCATCTTTTCCCTTTTGCTGGACACTTTTGATCAGAATGACTGCGACCACAATTTCCACAGTTCCCATGTCCTTGGTTCTGGCGTGAATCGTGACGCACCGTGTGTTGATCTTGGCGTTGTCCACGATGTTGACCTGTGCCTTTTCTGTAACGTTTCTTTCCAAAATGAATAGAATGCACTTCCTCATTAACATGACTGTTCATGACTTTCAGTTGCTGTTGCGAGTATTCAAAATTCTGTCCAATCTGCATCGCTTTCTCAAGAGTCAATTTTTCTTCGTTTATCAACTTCTCTCGGATTTTTTCTGCAGTGACACCAAAACCGATACGATCTCGAATCATTTCGTCAGGATCTTTAAAGTCACAGTCTCCTGCAAGGAGTTTGAGTTTGGTTACAAACTGATCGAATGTCATGCTTTCCTGGACACATTTGTTAAACTTATAATGTGAAAAAACTGGATTCAATTTTGGTTGTACGTACTTTGTGAATCGATCATAATAAGTTTTTAACTTTTTGCGATCGTCCGCCTCAGCGAAAGTCCAAGTGTTGAATACGTCGCGACCCTTCTCGCCGACCCACAATAAAAGATAAGAGCACTTCTCTGATTCATCTTTGTCTTTGAGTGGTCCCGAAAAAATGAGGTCGACATGTTGTTGAAAAAGTTTCCATGCTTAGGGAAGGTTTGTAGATTCCCAATCCATTCTGGGCGGTGGAATTCCTGTTAATTCCATTGTGTTCTGACACCATGTAATGTTGGTGCGTTGTTTTGTGTTGGATGGCAAAGATCCACAGATGCCGAATTTGGATTCGGATCGATAAACAAGAACACGTCAGGTTCTGTGTTCCGCCATTTATTTTTTTTAATATCCCATAATTCCATGTAGCGCCTCTAGTGGCAATAAATGAAAAATGATACAAAATACATGTAAAGGGAAGCAACTCTTATAGCATAATATTACAGTTTGAAACTGATTTTTTTTTTTCAGGGAACAGATATGCAATAACTGTTTTAATTTTTTCATTTCCCACCAGATTCCCTTCAAAATGATAACGTGCGTATATTTAGAAACTTTTTACAAAAACCTTTGATATCGCTAACTAAGTACACGTTATTTGCCACAGTGAACGACACAGTAAAAACAAAGACAAACTTAATTTATTTATTACTAAATGAGATAACTAGATCTACTTATAATTTACTTCTTAACTAACCCCATGTTACACATTTCTACGTCTTGTTATCTGTTTATTAAAATTTATGGAAAACTCTATTTCTAAACAAAAATGAAGTCATTTTATCCATTTTTTAAAACTTTACATGCAGTCAAATCGGCTAGAACAAAAAAGTACTACTGATTTGGTAGCGTTTTGCCACTTGAGGATATACCCGGGCGACACACCCAAACTTCTCGCAATAATGAGACGCCATTTTGATACTAAACAAAATATAAACTATTATTATTGTTAAATATGTCTTGCGTCTATCTATCTACAAGTTAGTTCAAACTTGATGAAAAATACTCAGAAGGTCTAATTTATGTAAAAAAAAACTATTCTTTATTCCATACCGATATATTTGAACAATAAAACCGTTGATGAATACGTTATTGTAGTGAACTAAGGGGGGGATGGGTAGTGGTAGTTTCTTGTAACCTAGTTTGATTAATGTTAAAAGAAATGTAAAAGAGAGATTAAAGTTGTAAAAAGAAACATCATATGGTTTAAGTATACATTCAGTACGTTGGTAAACAGGTCGTCAGAGAGAGAGAGGTATATATACAGATCATTAATGAATTATGCGTCATTTCGCCCTAAAACCCGTTAGCAGCCCAAGTCGATTCGCTCATGTCAGTTCGCCCTGGATCGATTCGCCCTTATTTCATAATACTGAATATACCGATTATTCAGTTTAATATATTTTTTTTTGTAGTTGCAAATTTTTTTCCTTAACATAATCAAATAAGATTCGTAACATTGTTTATTTTAGAAATAAAGATGTCATTTATTAAGTAAAATTGATTTTGGGTCGATCACCAAAGGGCGGAAACACGGACATCTATTCTTGCTCATTAGTATGCCAGGTAGCGATATTGTCGAACAATCCCCATGTTTGAAACAGTTGCTGTAAAAAAATTCCCAACGCAACAAACACCCCAAGGTGTGGAGCTGACAGGCCAAAACATTCTAGTGATGGATATAACTAAGAAAGTGCTTATCAGTAAAATAATTTTTAAATATTTCTGAATATGATGAAATATTAAAGAGGTCCTAACTAGTAATAAAAAATATGGAATTTAATGGAACGTTTTGCGAAAAAAAAAGTGTCTGTGATTAAGTTTTGTGAAAATAATTTGAAAAAAAGAAAAATGCTTGTTAGAGTACAAGTTTTAAGTTTTGAAAACGAATTGAAACAAAAAGAAAAAAAAAATGACACAATGATTACATTTTTGCGAAAAAATGTTCCAAACGTTTGAGTAATTTTGTTAGAATTAATTTCAAGAAAAAAATGTCACGATGATTTGAGTTTTGTGAAAATATTTTGACAAAAAAAAAAGAAAATGTCTCGTGAGAGTACAAGTTTAAGTTTTGTTTAAATTTAAAAAAAAGGAAAAAAAGGCCTGGAGAGTTTTAGTTTTGAAAAAAATAAATGGATGAAGTTTTAAAAAAAGAAATTACACTGATCTGGTTTCGATCCAGAGACCTTTAGATTTTCAGTCTCACGGTCTCCTAAATGAGTTGCCTGTATATATATAATAGATGAGCAAAATCAACTAAATCTTTGCTCTGAAAATTATATCAAATCTAGGATTTTTATTTAAACAGCAGTAGTTTATTGTAAAAAAATGTAGGAAGTTAAAAAGCGGAAATAAATTTGTGAACTGACAAAAAAAATTTTAACAACAAACCGAATGAAATAACCAAAAAAAATTTTTTTTTTAAAATTAGAGAAAAAAATAAATTTAACAAGTCATAAGTGCGAAAGATTTTTTATTTATTTTTATTTTTAATCAATTTCAGGAAATCGGTATTACAAAGTTATATGATAATCTTACACGACACAATCTTTTGTCACTTAAAATATGTGAGAAAAGATAAATAGGTAAAAAGTACTTACACGACACAATCTTTTGTCACTTAAAATATGTGAGAAAAGATAAATAGGTAAAAAGTACTTACACGACACAATCTTTTGTCACTTAAAATATGTGAGAAAAGATAAATAGGTAAAAAGTACTAAGTAGGTCATTTAAAGGACACTATGTCTAAGAAAATAAAATAAAGCTTATTTCAAAAACATTTCGTCATATTTTTTTTAATTTAAAGAGACGTTATGTCAGTACTAAAAATACATGTATGTTCTTCTAAATAAAGAATCAACGGGAGTATAAAAGCCAACGCTTTTCTTTTTCTTTCATAAATCCAATATAATCTAAAAGCATAGTATAAAAGATCAACTAAAAGGTATGTGCAATTTTTACTGTTAAGAATTGAGTAAATACTGAACTCATCATCAGTATAAAAACATTGTTTCCATCATTATTTTATTAAAAAATTAATACCTTTTATACACTTAAATGTTTTTAGTATAACAATATTTCATTCAAAAAATAAATGTTTAAGTTCGGGTGAAGGCCAATTTAAGTTCGGATGAAGGCCTGAGGTAATTTCCTTCAGTCAATGGATACAATAAAAGTTCAGGGTGGGCTCGACCCCAATGAACCTGGACCACGATGTAATTTCCAGAATCTCTGAAATTACATCGATAAGAAAAAAAAACCGAAACATGGATATGATCAATTTATTACAATAAACTATAACAAAAAATCTCTCTCTCTCTCTTCCTCTCCTTCCATTGACGTTTCTTCTTTTCTTGTCTTAATTCTCCGACATCTTCTTGTTTTTCAGTGTCACGAAGTTTCTGTTCTTGACTCTCTATTTGAGACTGTACATAGCACAATTCCGTATGGAATAGTGCCACGATTTCTGTCAATTCCCTTTCACGTTCATGGAGGTCATCTAACCTCTGTTGATGGAAACGCCTCGAAAATATTAATGTAAATTAATTATCATGTTTTTTATAATTTTTTATAATTATTCTTGTAAAATAACAATTTAACTGTACTTTTATTTGGAAGAACTGTTGTCTGTTTGATAGATAAACACATTTAAGTTCATTGTTTATGAATGGTTAAAATGTTGTTGATATACCTTTCTTGTTTAATTTGGATTTTTCAAAAAAGAGTAAACATACCTCGTAATGACGGTGAGAAGTCAGAAACATCTCTCTCTGCTCCCGACATCCATGAAATGTCAGACACATTCCTAAAATTGATTAAAGAAACATTAATCATGGTATATGGAATAAAATGATTATACAATTTAACTGTTATAAATGACCGTGTCTCATAGGTCTTTTAGGCTGGATGTCATGATATTTTATCTTTGTATTGTGTATGTTATTATGTTTATGGCATGCGACACGTTAATAAAATAAGTTATATATCTTGAAACTAGATATAAATGTTTTTAAAGCAATCAAGTAGTGTGATAAGATAGATTTCTTTATTTTTTATATGTAAAAAATCAAATAATAAAATAATGAGTGAACGGAAAGGAAACTAAACATCTATTTACGATAAGTCTAGTGGTGAACTTTGTAGCAAGAGAGCTTCTTGTTCAGCCTTTAAAGCGTTGATGTAGTTGGATCTTGTGGTGAACTCATCAACAATAATTACGAGTCCAACGATGAATCAAGTTGTGGCGACAATGGTTGTGATGGCTCTACCACCGCCAAAATTAATTCATCTCCTGAAGATGACATAGATGTTCTGAAAATATATTAAACGTTTTAACATTAAAAAAAGTAAATGAAAATTTGAAAATGATAATAAAAAATTGTCAATTAATGTCACATACAATTATTAATGACTTGATTTAAGAAATTAAATTTTACACTCCAATCAAGACTTTTTAATTATATCGATACGAACAGATTTGGGCTAGTTGATAAAAAATCAGAGGGTCTATTTTGACAATGATTCTCTACACAATGCATGTAAGAAACATAAATACTTAAATGCTTATATCGTTGTTACTGGCCATTGTAACCTAAATAATTGTGTTTTCTAAAACCTGTGTACTTAGATGAAACTTGGAACGTTTGATGAAAAAACTTCGAAATTTTAAGAGTATTTATACCTTTTAAAAGAGGTGTAGGTCGAAATCGTGTATGTACATCAAAAGTTTAGACACGATATTATGAAACATCAAGTGATAAATTTTTATTTTATTTGTTGATTGTATGAATTTGGTGCATTGTCTTTTGATAATTCTAAGGTATTTAGATACCCAAACATTTTGTTAAAAGAGGGGTGGCGGAGGGGGGTGGTTGGGTTTGTTGAAATCGTGTACGAGTAACTAAAGTTTAATCACGATTTTCATGACATCTGAAAAACTGGATTGTGCAAAAATCCGAAAAAAAATTTGTGGTGTTGATATGTCTAGTCAAGTGAGCAGTATAAAATGTAGACGATCGAGTGTTTTGAAAGACATTTAGAAAAAAAGAAAAAACAATGACTATTTATCGATTTGTGATCAATATTGGAAATGTACTTTTTGTAAAAAAGTACCCTCAAGAACATTTTTATAATGAACATCTGTGTCAAAGTTGTAAACAATATGTTAATAGAGACCATCTTTGTTACATACGTGTGTTAGACCCGAAAAAAACTTACGAAAAATATTAATTTTTTGATATTGAATGCACGCAAGATCATATTCTAGTATGTGAGAACGGTTATGTGGCCCGCAGAGTGAATGCTTGTAAAAGTTGTGAAGGAAAAAGTATGCCGTGTTCATCTTGTTCTCTGTGCGAAATTGTTCAGAAAGCTGGTGTGGTAAACCGGGTTATATATCAAATCTTATCGTGGCTCAAAAAGTTGGTCCAAATTGTATCCATGATAAACTAACACCGCAGCCGAAGTGTTATGTGTGTGGTGTTCGTTGTTCTCAATGCAATGTGTTCAACTAAGATAAGGGTATTTACGAACGGCCACCCTGTAATCAGACTTGTGGTTTCAGGAAAGTCATTTTCAAGGGGGATAACTGTGGCAAAAAGTTTTTCTAAGCATACCGTTTTTGCACACAACCTGAAAGATTATGACGGTTACATCATTTTAGATTACTTAATCACTCAATCTATTCACCCAGATTCTATCATTTGTACTGGTTCTTAAATCATGTCTATGTACGTAGCGCGTGGCTTGAATATACGTTTCATGGATGGTCTCAATTTCTTGCCTATGGCCTTAAAGTCTTTGCCTGAATCTTTTTCTCTGATTGAATTGAAAAGGGACATTTCCCTCATTACTTCAATAAAACAGAAAACCAAAAGTATGTTGGACCATACTGTAACAAAACAAGGAACATCTATGTTTTTACAATAAATATTTTACTTTAACATGATCGTCTAGCTTTTCTTTTACAATATCAAGAACCCTAGTCTGGAAAAGACTTAAAATTTCATGATGCTTTAATGAAGCATATCTAAAAGTTCTCTCCCTACTGAGAGAAACGCGGGGTTATTTATACTAGTTTGGTCACGTTGCTAAAAACGTGCACTTACATAAGCATAATTATCAATTAAATTTATATAACTAACTGAAACTCTTATTCAAATATGAAATTACTTTAGAAATGATAATTCTTTTGAACACCTTTTTAAAATACTAAGATTACTAATGAGTTCAATATTCAACTGAAATATTCATATTAATTGTTTCAAATTATGTCCATTATTACGATTATATTACCTTAAATTCCTTTAATGTTCCTGAAGTCCAATGGAATTTGTTTTTGTTTTATAACCCGAGTCATTAACTGGACTTCTTTGGTTATCATATTCCTAACGTGTAAAGTCCAAGTCTTAATAACATTGTTCCTATAAAATAATGCCTTTGAAAAATCACAACTTTGTTACACCTCCCAATGTTAAAGAATTTTACGTAGTTAAATTCAAAGTAATAAAATAAAGTTGTATTCTGGAAGCCACTATCATTGTAGTAAAATATTCAAGTTCACGTTATACTGTGTGCTGTCACTAAAAGTTCACATCGAAATTGAAAGTGGAGAGCCTTTTTAAACTTGTTTCGTGAATACCTCTGGAGACTGTAATCATCTTGTTTGTGTAACCATCAACGTATAGAGTGTTTACCAATATCGTTAACACCTTGTGTTTTCAGAACTTTATATAATTTATCGGGTCCAGAATAAGCAGCGGCCTTGGATGTGTTGTAATATAATTTTTTCAGTAAATTGTTAACTTTCTGTGTTTTCTTGTTTCTTTTATCTGTAAAGTGTTTGAATGAAAAGATGAGGTAGTATTTGGATACAGTAATAAGTTATAACCGTTTTAATTTTCATCATTAATACAGTTATGTCTTCTGATTGTTTATTTTTGTATCCAAGTACTACAGATCATTTCCAGTTTTTACTTATCTCACATGTATAAATATTCCTAAGGAAATATCAGTTGCATTCTGTCAGATTGAAGCTAGTGGTTTTCTCATATTTCTTTTATCCTCTCATTTGGTTGAAAAAAGTGAAATAATCTTGACTACACTGTGAAAAAATACCATCTACCAATAGTTCAATATATGTGAAATAATCTTGACTGCACTGTGAAAAATTGACTGCATTGTAAAAACACCATAATATAGCAGTTACACTTTTTGGAAGGAAAAAAAAATATAGTGTAAAATTCATTTATGTACAGTATCAGCAAATCTTTTCAAAATATTTTGTTCATAAATTACAAAGCATAGGATTTTAAAACATTATTTACCATTTCCAGTTTTCTTATTAGACATGTTTTAACCAAATGAACTGTTACACTGTCAAATTACTTATAATAATTTTTTCAACAGTTTTCCATTTAATAGCTTTTATAAAATAAAAAGTTATTTCACTTAAAATTTACTGAGATAAAACAAATGTTGCAAAAGTTTCTCAATAATATAGTGTTTATAAAAGTTTTTGACTTCAAAAGCACAGAATCCGATTCGCAGGCTAATGTCCATCACCCATAACGTGATCAAGTCGAATTAATCTTTCCACCATTTCAAATTGCTTGTCCTTCCACTCTTCATTTCTTGGAATATTTTCTCTTTGCCAGTCGTCATCTTGAAGTTTGAGAATAAAACAATCTATAAAAGCAGCTGGAATATTGGTAGTGCACAACAGAATACCAATCTTCTACCACATCGGGCACTTCCACTTTATCTAAAGTTTTTTCAAAGTAAAGACCTAATTGGGTCTCCTTATCCAACATGACGCAGTCATGTTGTTTTTGACTGCCATGATCAATTTGACAGCCGTGACAGTTCTCCATTGCTGTTTGAAATAAGTTCTTTTTGATTTCAATGGCAAACACAAAATTGTAGAGATTCAGACATCTCCTGGTGTAGTCCACTTTTGAGACTTCATCTATAATTATTTCCTCCATTTTGGTAAAAAATTCTTCCATATCATAGATCATACTTCTGTGTAAGTGAACACAAATACGGTGAAAACGTACAATAAACTTCAGTTTATATGTTCTTTAAAAATATGTGAAAAAATAAGGTATTTCAATACCTAAGAAATGTGTTTAGGGTAACTATGGAATGTCGACAATCTTGGTATTTCTTGAATTTGTTATCTATGGAATGTCAGCCATCTTGCTATTTATGGAATGTGGGGGTACCTATGGAATGTCACCCATCTTGTTATCTCAGGAATGTGGGGGTACCTATGGAATGTCAGCCATCTTGTAATCTATGGAATGTTGGGGTACCTATGACATGTCAGCCAAATTGTAATCCCAGAACCAGACATTCTTATACTACTTCTCTTATTGTGAAGTAATATCATCTGCACACAAAACGTCAGGCATTCCTTAAGTATTAACACATGATGCTTGTAAAATGGCAACGATTTGTCTTGAAGGGCGTTGATCAACAATCATTAATAAGAATTGGCGCTATCAACCCCAAAATGTCTGAAAATAAAGTAACGCAAATACCTGTTAAATTTTGATGTGCCATATGTGCATATTTTGGAAAATCATTCCCCATCAGTGGCACTAGGGGCCGAAAAGTTCGATAGATAAAAAAGGTAAGGTATCCATATCCGGCTAAGGAACGCTTTGCATGGGGAAACAAACCTAAGTTCAAAAATTAAGACTTGAAAATTTGGTAAATGCTACATTTCTAACACTACAAAATACAGCCTACTGAGTTATGAAAAGAAATATTATAATTAAAATAACCGAATTACTCCAGCGTCCTTTAGTTCAGTTGGAGTTGTCTTCTGTTCTTCCTTTGCATTCCATTTGCTTTTTTGAAGCCTTCCTTTTTTGCTGGCATAATTATAACTTTTTAAACAAAACAGGTAGTCAACAAGTAAATAAGCTATGATGTTAAAATATCCCACAATAAAAAATATGATTTATTTACAAACTTTTTACAGATTCGTTTTCACTGTATCATACTTTGAAAAAACAATCTCAGAATGAAGACTGCGCATGTTCACTACAGTATATATTATATATACATACTGCTAGCAAAATTTCTTTTTACTAATACTACACTAGTATAAACACTTAAATAAATCGGTTAAATATTATTTTCAATCTATTCAACCGTGTTAATTATAAAACTATTAAATACCATTCCAATTTCTGAAACATACTTTATTATTACTATTTTTTGCTACATAAAGATAATAGGGTTATTTTGATTTAGTTCTGTAACTTTAACCCAACTAATGATGCCCCATATGTAATTCTTTTTTCACACCGTAGACTATTTACATAAGCATAATGACTTTACGCACTAACATATGTAATTATTGTATACTAAACTTAAAGTTTTTGACATCATTCTATAAAAAAGTGACATTATTTCTAATTAAAAATAATGAATTTTAGTAATGAATGCTACTTATTGCAAAAAATGTATTTATGGCATTTTAATTAAAAATTTTCACAACATTAATAATGTTGCATCAATACTTTCCAGATCCAAGTTTCTCTTGTGTATAAATTGCATTTTAATTAAACAAGAGGCCCAATAGGGCCTGTATCGCTCACCTGGCACATCCTTATTTGTTCTTTGCTTTTTCTTTTTAAATATATTCAATCAATAAAATGTAAACAAACTCACTAGCAATATCCTTGTTTTCTATTATTTCAAGCGCTATAAATCATAAAATTTCTTTCAATTGGCCATGTACTTTCAGAAGATTTAGGCTGAAATAAATCTTATTTGCATGTTACATAATTATTGCAAAAATGGAAAATTGTACAGAAAAACCCATTACATATGTTTTATCCCCAACATCTAGTTTCTATGTTATAAATTTCAACAAAATCAGTATATACATGTAAATAAACCCATAATGGCCATTTTTCGATTTTTGCTACTTTAAAGTAACGGCGGCCATCTTGGATTTCCGACAGAAATGTTGGATACAATTTTGAATCTATACCACCCAAGGACCTTCCACACTTCCATATCCTTTTAATTGGCCACGTACTTTAAGAGAAGAAGATTTTCAAAGATTATGGCTAAAAATAAACCTTATTTGCATATTACGTAATTATTACACAAACGAAAAATCGTAAGGAAAAACCTGTTATATATGTTTTATCCCCCGACATCTATTTTCTATGTTTCAAATTTCAACAAAATCAGTACAAAAATCAACCCAAAATGGCCATTTTTTTATTTTTGCTATTTATAGTAATGGCAGCCATCTTGGATTTCTGACAGACATGTCGGATACAATTTTGAATCTATACCACCTAAGGACCTTCCGCACTCAATATTGTTTTCAAGATAATAAGCAATTTAAGTCTTTTTTTTTGCAGCTGTGACCTTGACCTTTCAACATATAAGATTGAGCCATACATAAAAATGATTGTCATGTCAATACCTACAATATTCTAATATACATGCCCATACAAAAAGTTTATAGTTTTCAAGATAATTAGCAATTTAAGTCTTCTTTTGCAGCTGTGACCTTGACCTTTCAACATATGACCTTGTATCATATATTAAAATGATCTTTGTCACAATACCTACAATATTCTAATATACATGCCTATACAAAAAGTTCATAGTTTACAAGATAATTAGCATTTTAAGTCTTTTTTGAAGCTGTGACCTTGACCTTTCAACATATGATCTTGAACCATATATCAAAATAATTGTCATGTCAATACCTACAATAATCTAATATACATGCCCATACAAAAAGTTTATAGTTTTCAAGATAATTAGCAATTTAAGTCTTCTTTTGCAGCTGTGACCTTGACCTTTCAACATATGACCTTGATCCATATATCAAAATGATCATCATGTCAATACCTACAACATTCTAATATACATGCCTATACAAAAAGTTCATCGTTTTCAAGATAATTAGCAATTTAAGTCTTCTTTTGCAGCTGTGACCTTGACCTTTGAACATATGACCTTGTATCATATATCAAAATGATCTTTGTCACAATACCTACAATATTCTAATATACACGCCTATATAAAAAGTCAATTGTTTTCAAGATAATAAGCAATTTAAGTCTTTTTTTTTGCAGCTGTGACCTTGACCTTTCAACATATGATCTTGAACCATACATCAAAATGATTGTCATGTCAATACCTACAATATTCTAATATACATGCCCATACAAAAAGTTTATAGTTTTCAAGATAATTAGCAATTTAAGTCTTCTTTTGCAGCTGTGACCTTGACCTTACAACATATGACCTTGTATCATATATTAAAATGATCTTTGTCACAATACCTACAATATTCTAATATACATGCCTATACAAAAAGTCAATTGTTTTCAAGATAATAAGCAATTTAAGTTTTTTTTTTTTGCAGCTGTGACCTTGACCTTTCAACATATGATCTTGAACCATACATCAAAATGATTGTCATGTCAATACATACAATATTCTAATATACATGCCCATACAAAAAGTTTATAGTTTTCAAGATAATTAGCAATTTAAGTCTTCTTTTGCAGCTGTGACCTTGACCTTTCAACATATGACCTTGATCCATATATCAAAATGATCGTCATGTCAATACCTACAATATTCTAATATACATGCCTATACAAAAAGTTCAAAGATTACAAGATAATTAGCATTTTAAGTCTTTTTTGAAGCTGTGACCTTGACCTTTCAACATATGATCTTGAACCATATATCAAAATGATCGTCATGTCAATACCTACAATATTCTAATATACATGCCTATACAAAAAGTACATAGTTTACAAGATAATTAGCAATTTAAGTCTTCTTTTGCAGCTGTGACCTTGACCTTTCAACATATGACCTTGAACCATATATCAAAATGATTGTCATGTCAATACCTACAATATTCTAATATACATGCTTATACAAAAAGTTCATAGTTTTCAAGATAATTAGCAATTTAGTCTTCTTTTGCAGCTGTGACCTTGACTTTGAACATATGACCTTGTATCATATATCAAAATGATCTTTGTCACAATACCTACAATATTCTAATATACATGCCTATACAAAAAGTCAATTGTTTTCAAGATAATAAGCAATTTAAGTTTTTTTTTTTTTTTGCAGCTGTGACCTTGACCTTTCAACATATGACCTTGAACCATATATCAAAATGATTGTCATGTCAATACCTACAATATTCTAATATACATGCCTATACAAAAAGTCAATTGTTTTCAAGATATAGTGACAAATATATAATTTTAAGCAATTTTCCCACTTAGTACCTTATAATTTCCCCATTTTGAGCCTCATGGCTACCATTTGTGCAAATCTGAAACTAGATGACCTAGGGATGGTATAAATGAAATAACTAAGGTATATCTCTTGTACATTCAGAGGAGAAGATTTTTAAATTTTTTCACTATTTCCCCCCTTATGGGGCCCCAAGGGGACATAACTCCTTCATTTTTGCAAATCTGAAAGGGCTTCACCAAGGCATAATGCTTACCAAGTTTCATCAAATTTGGCCCAGTGGTTTTGGAGAAGAAGATTAAAATGTAAAGTTTACGGACGCACGCACGCACATACACACGCCGCATCATACCATAAGCTCACGCTGGCTAAAGCCAGGTGAGCTAAAAATGAAATTTTTCATAATCTTAGGTATTGGAATAAATTACCTGAATGTTCAGGTAATTAACATTCAGGTAATTAGTTATGTGGCATCAATACTTACCATGTCCAAGTTTGTCTCATATATTTCTTTCAACAGTGTTCATGACCATATTCGAATCATGACAATACTCATTGATATCAAATATAATTTAAAAATCTCTCAAGACCATGGTTCATAATGGATTTATATGGATTTGCAGCATAAATTGCATGTCAAGGTTTCTGGATTATCTGCCTGTGAAAGTGGAAGTTTGGTTCTTGACTGAAATAAATAGAATAAAGGGATTTATTTCAGTAGATCAACCTACCAAATGAGAAATTAAGTAACTCTACTATGCAATTAAGATACTCTTCTTTGCATTTAAGGTAACAATTTTGTATTCTAAATCATGATACTGACATCTGGTTTGACTAAAGCAGCTATTGTGTGAAAATGGGTTTTTTTTATGGTTTTCTGATAAATTGTCTTTGGTTCAACTTTACAAATCATTTTTAATAAGTTCAAGAACTGTAGCAAATGTCAAACACCGTTGATTTATTTTTCACTGAAGTTATCTTAAGTATTGATAATGCCTAAAATTCATGTGTCTGTGCCAGGATTAGCTTTTTTAATTACATTTCAGATGATCCATTGTTCCTTCTCTCTCTCTAGCATAGTGCAAACCCCACATTTTAAAAATGAATTGGTCAACAATAAAGTTAATATTTGGTAAAAGAAGCGTTGTTTTGTTGCTATCTTAGCGTGAGTTATGGATTAAATAGCTTCAGTAATTTTTAATAATTCACATGATGTGGTTGATATGACATACAAATGTGAATGTACTGATATGATTGCAGTATTTATTTCGATTCACAATTCGTTTTTTCTCCCGCAAGGCAATTGGTTTCTTAAGGCTTTCCATTTGAATTTTAGCTTGAATTTTCGACAAAACTTCATCGTCAGAACTTTCATCAGTTGATACATTTTGATTTATGTATTTTGTTTGTTGCGTTTGTACTGTCTTTATCTTTTTCTACACTTGCTTGTTTATTTAAGTTTACATTTACTTTTTCTTTTCTGGGATCTCCCAAATACTTGTGAGGACAATATCCACACGGTGGATACACGGTTTCAGCAGAACATAACAGAACCAACTGAGGTCGACTTAACCTTCCCGTCTATGTCGGTTGTCATCACATTTTTTCTTTTCGATGGACGTGTTTAATTATGTGAGTGTAATAATATTATAACCTTTTTAAGTCAAATTTCAATAAAGTTGATTGTAAAATAATTAAATTAATTATATATTTTTTGTTATAAATAATTCTACAGTCGTAACGATTATTTGTATTTAACTACTGATTAAAAGACGTTTCGTCCAAATTGTCACACACTAAGCCGCCACGCCCAAACTGCTCAACACAATATCGAGACGCCATTTCGCCATTTTGATTCGTAGAATTTTTATAATTATAGTACGCCTTACATTTGTATGCTATTTAGTCTCAAACTCGAAAAAAGTATCGTTGGAGAATATATATATATAAATATACAGTGAAAGACCATTCCTTATTCAGTAACAAAGAACATAGGTATTAAATGAGTCATTATGTATGTGGCGGGGCAAGCGTGACCCCTATTGCAGAACTTCCTCGAGATTGGGTGCTGTAAGGGTCTAAAGGACTCAGGGCTCAACCAACTTAAAGTTAATTGTCCTCCCTAGTCCATAAAGACAAATCCTGGCAGATTTAAGTGATTAATCGAATTATCTGCCCTTGGCCGAGATCACGTGCTTCCAGGTTCTTCTTCAACATATTAAATGAAAACAAATAACCGTCTTACCATTTATTAAGTAATAAATAAATAAAATAAATATATATCTCTAATTAAATAAATCACATAGTTGTACAATAAATTAAAGAAGGTTTCAGTTAATTTTGAATGGACAATAAATACTAATAATTAATGCCAAAGAGCCAAAAAAAATGAGTTATATAAAAAAAAAAGAGAAGAGAAATGTGACGTAAAAAAATAAGCAGTCTAGATCATCCTTAATAAAAATCCCAATTTGGTGTCTAAAATATTTCCTAACAAAAAGAAATAATCCTAAAAAAATATTAGCCTAACCTAATCAAAAAGAAAGAAAACAAAAAAAATAATTTTGAATTTAGATTTTTTTTTGTATTTACATGTCGAAATATAGCCAAAATAAACCTTATTACAAAAAGGGGTACATATCTCAGAAGAGATTATGTAAAGCCAGTCAAACCTGTGGTTTTCCACTGACCGGGGCCAACTGAAAGATTTATGGTCAAATCGCGTGCCTTTTATACCCGTGAAAGCTATAGAAATTGAAGATCCAATGAGAAACAAAGAGAGAGTGGCGATTGACCAATCAGAATGAAGCTACTAAACAGAGTACGGAATGAATGATAAAATGGCCGAAACTTGCGGGAATAATGATGTAAAAATTTAGAAGTTAATTTTGACAAAAATACGCAATGATGATCACGGAAGAAGTTACGAAAATGTAAAACATAAATGTGTAAAACGTAAGTAAAATTTTGGAAGCGATAAGCTGATGAAAAACGTGGAAATTAAAAAGAAAACGGATCATCACCATCACATTCCTCCCCCCTTAAAAAGAAAATCAATAATTATGGAAGATATGAATTTGATTTTTAACAATTATATATATATCAAAAATAAATTTTCTTTAAGCACCAATATGTAGGTAGTATGTTAAGGACAGAAGAGGGTCACAATGACAACAATAGGAAATCCCCTAATCTAAAAATAGACGTGACGTCATTGCACGTGCGTAGATCTAAAAATAGAAAGGACGCCGGTTTTCCCATCTATAAATAGAAAGGACGCCGGTTTTCCCATCTCAAAATAGGAACGGCGGTTTCCCCAATCTACGTCACGGAAACATTCCCCATCATGCTTACGTCATAGAAAATTCCATCCCTAAAATTCCTTCTCGAGCATTCGAACTATAATTAATGACCCTTGAAATTTCTTCTAGAATGATTCCAAACCATCCCTAAAATTCCTTCTAGAACGTACTAATTGATTCAATTATAACATCATTAATTATCATACTTAAATTTCATCCTTGAATGTTCGATTCTATTCATAATTAATGTCCCTTGAAATTTCTTCTAGAATGATTCCAAACCATCCCTAAAATTCCTTCTTGAACGTTCGAACCATTAATGACCCTTGAAATCCCTGCTAGAATAATCGAGAAGGTTCTGTTATCACCTATCCTTAATTCCCTCTTGAACGTTCGAATCTAATCTTAATTAATGATCCTTAAAATTCCTTCTAGAATGAACAAATAGCCTATAAAAGGACCCAGAAATTCGCGAAAAGTTCCTGACGTCATGAGAATGTTCCTTGAAGTTAAAAATAGAACCCTCTAGAAAGTTCCTGACGTCACGCGAAGCTAATTATAGAATCCTCTAGTAATATCGGTCTATAATAAGACTCTATTAAATATAGAACCAACTAGAAATTTCGGTCTAATTTTAGAACTCTAGAATCTTAGACAAAAAAAAGAATCGGTCTAAAAATAAATCTTCCAGAAAAAATCTAATTTTAATCTATAAATTAAACAATGAAAGATCCAGAATTTTCTCAAAGTTTAAATCATTGTAATACAAAAGATAATATCCTATGTCTTGATGGTTCGAGAATTATCTCGTTAAAAGTAATTGAAAACCGAAACTTCTAGAATGATTATAAAAAACGTATAAAAAGGCGGTTTGTTGATCTGTGATAATATAATTCAAGGCGGACATCTGAGTCAAGTTGTCATCTCTGTGTCAAGTAACAAGGTTAGATTAATAATAGATATAGTAATCTAAAACACTTTTAAATAATAATCTATTATTAACATCTAAACTCGTGTTTTAAATCAGAATTTAATACCCTGTGTTAATAATATTTATCATCCCTTTCTTCAAAAAGTTAATGGTTAAAAACTCCATCAAGATTATTTCACTTAAAAAAATGAAGATTTCGTACATCAAATACGATCTTATTTTTGATAGTATCGCCAACACTAATTACATCGCTTAAATATAACATGAACTCAACTAATGTGGACTTTTTGAAAATTTGTTTAAATAATAGTATTTTGTTAAAAATTATTCTCCGTTAAAGTATGCTAAAAGTAACCCTTGGATACATAATGTATATATATATGTATAAATATATATGTATAAATATATGCATGTCCAAAAAAAAAAAAAAAAAAAAAAAAAAAAAAAAAAAAAAAAAAAAAACCTGAAGTTGTGAACCTTTTTTCTTTAGTTTGTAGTACAGATCCCTCTCCTTTATTTTCTTGTTTGATTTTCAATCTGTTGCCAATCTCGTCATTGTTACATGAACCGTCCGTGTCATCTTGTATTTAAGTTACAAAATTTCTGTTTAAAGAATTCACACTAAAGTTATAAACATTTTTCTTGTCCATGGTAATTAAGATGTGTCGAAAAACAAACACAAAGATTGTCCGATATATAAAAAGACAAAGATTGTCCGATATATAAAAACACAAAGATTTCCGATATATAAAAACACAAAGATTGTCCGATATATTCCGAATACGTAGTTAATGTGTAAATCTAACACAAAGATTGTCCGATATATTCCGAATACGTAGTTAATATGCCAATTTAACACAAAGATTGTCCGATATATTCCGAATACGTAGTTAATATGCCAATTTAACACAAAGATTGTCCGATATATAAAAAACACAAAGATTGTCCGATATATTCCGAATACGTAGTTCATGAGTCGCTGTACGTTTTCTACTATTCCAAGTTTACCAACTTCTTCAATGTGTTCAACTCGTGATCTATATTCAGGAGTTCGGCATACAGTTGACTTGTGGTCAACTGTAATCCCGACCGGACAGCAAGTAGATAATTTATTCTGTCAAAAAATGTTTGCCTGTAAAGAAAGTAACATAGTAATATATACCTCTTAATTAATATTATTATTTATTTGTTTTTATTATTATTATTTTTTTTTTTTTTGACATTATGAGCTTTGTAGCGGCCTAGGGTAGCTCAGTTGAAAGAGCACTAACATATAGGGCGGGAAGTTAAGGGTTCGATCTATAGTCCCGACCCGTACTTTTTTCCTGTTGTAGTTTTTCTATCAAGTGTATACTTAAGACCACTATGGCAGTTCAGTCGGTAGAGTGTTCGCTTCGTATGTGGGAGGTGAGGGGGTTTGAATCCCCGGCCGGGTCAGACCAAAGACTGGAAAAGGGACAGTAACTGTTCTTTCGCCAAGCACTCGACATTTAGAAATGAAAGTCACGGATTCGATGATGAGATCTTAAAAAACCGATGTCCCGTGTCGCGTTAGGCGTGACACGCTAAAGAACCCTCACTACACATTGCCCTAAGCGCACTATAAAGGTATAAATTTCTGTCACTTCACTTATAATTGTCGACGTCTTGATATAAGTGAAATATTCTTGACTGGGACGTAAAAACCCATTCAATCAACCAATCGTGCATTCTTAAATTTAGTTGTACTATGTAAATGAGATCAAATGAAACAACTAATGTTTTAGACACTACAATTTCAAACTGTTGTGCCCATACTATCAATCATGGAAGATGGAATGCTACAATAAATACCTTGAAGGTTCCTGCATACTTATTAATTCTGTAGAAATTACTACTGACTGCACTTCTTCCCACTCCAAAGTGTTCGATAGGGAGTCCCCTTCATTACTTGACCTGTAAATACATAAAAAAAAATTAATAATACCGCACTCAGAGAGAGAGAGAGAAAGATTGTCAATGAACAGTGGAAAAAATAGTCACAAATACTTTTTCCAATGATTGGGCGGTCTTCGAGGTAAAAAATTGAATATTTACCCAGAACCAAGAACAGATGGAAACATCCCAAAATGAAAAAAAGACACATAATATATATATATATATATATATATATATATATATATATATATATATATATATATATATACCGAGATCACGAGGTATTTGGATGAACACTGAAAACAAACATTTTTTAAAATTTCAGATAAAATGAATTATTAAAAAACTTACCAGGACAAGTCCAATATTTTCATAGGAGATATCTCCAACATCTTTTTTTTTCGGGATTTGTTTTGTTTTGGGGGTCGAGGATTTAGGTCCTGCTTCACAGCCTTCTGCAGCTTTCTTTACGTCTCCTGCTTCACAGCCTTCTGCAGCTTCCTTTACGTCACCGGCTCCTTCTATTGTTTCCTCCATTGCACGAACTATTAAACTGTCATCGACAGATGAAATGGATATTCTAAAAAATGATAATATTAAAACTATAATAACTTGAAAACTTTTCATACACAACTTTGTTGTTGGCTTTAGATTGAACTTTAAACAATTCAGCGTTCGTGTGTTTTTTTTTCTTTCTTTCTTTTTTTTTTTTTAACAGCATAATCAAAAATCATATATACAAGTTTGTTACAATGAATAGTTTCAATGTTTTTTGCCATTTTGATGCATAAAAATAAATTTGAGTAAAGTTCACCGATTTTGTCATTATGGATGAAAAATAGTGAAAATTGTAATAAAATTAAGTAAATGCTACATACTGTTTTCAGCCATGACTTACTAAGTACTTTCATTGGTGGTAATGAAAGGCCGGGCTGGGTTCTACACTTATATACATAAATAACTGATGATATGAAAAGGAAACGTAATATCATTTTCACATGACGTAAAGATTCTATTGTGATTTTTTTATCATATTAAATAAAAACTAGTTGATGAAAAAAGAAACGCAAAGTCATTTTTACAGAACGTAAGGATTCTATTGTGATTTTTTATCATATTGAATAAAAACCAGTTGAACTTGTTTAGATCTAATAGTTGGTTTGTAGTTTTTCTGGTTAAGTAAGAAAACACATGTGTATGTGTTTAAAAACAATTTATTAATGATATCTGAATAAAGTTCCTTCCTGGAGACTAACTTATTACAAGTATTATCATTTATATCTATATGAATCTGAAATGTCCAAACTTGAAAACCAGATTCAACGTGACGGACATGGGGGGTGGGGGGTGGAAGGTAAAATCCCATGCAGCATCTCTCGAGATCAAAGTTGAGAGGCTTCATTAATCATCTCAGTTAACAGCAAAATTGGGACCTGATCAAACAAACCACGCGTGATGTTAATAGTTTAAAAATATGACACCTGTGTTAAAGGTTTAACAGCAATAGCACAGTTATTGCAGTATTTATTTATTCTTTTTAAAATTTAAATTAAGAAAAAAAGTGAAAACACGTGACACAGTTCGATGTGATTCATTTAGTAATTTAATTGTCTAATTTTAGAATAATTGTTACAGAATTAAAATCAACTTTTGACATGTCGCAGACTGTAAATTTTACAGAATTAAAACGAACTTCGGTCATTACCAGAACACTGTAAATCCCTTTTACAGAATTAAAACGAACTTCAGTCATCATCAGCGCACTGTAAATCCCTTTTACAGAATTAAAATCAACTTTTGGCATGCCGCAGACTGTAAAACCCTTTTACAAAATTAAAAAAAAACTTTTGACATGTAGCAGACTGTAAATTTTACAGAATTAAAACGAACTTCGGTCATTACCAGAGCACTGTAAATCCCTTTTACAGAATTAAAACGAACTTCAGTCATCATCAGCGCACTGTAAATCCCTTTTACAGAATTAAAATCAACTTTTGGCATGCCGCAGACTGTAAAACCCTTTTTACAGAATTAAAACGAACTTCGGTCATTACCAGAGCACTGCAAATCCCTTTTACAGAATTAAAAAAAAACTTTTGGCATGTCGCAGACTGTAAATTTTACAGAATTAAAACGAACTTCGGTCATTACAAGAACACTTTAAATCCCTTTTACAGAATTAAAACGAACTTCGGTCATTACAAGAACACTGTAAATCCCTTTTACAGAATTAAAACGAACTTCGGTCATCATCAGCGCACTGTAAATCCCTTTTACAGAATTAAAATCAACTTTTGGCATGCCGCAGACTGTAAAACCCTTTTTACAGAATTAAAACGAACTTCGGTCATTACATGAACACTGTAAATCCATTTTACAGAAAAAAAAAAGAACTATTGACATGTCACGGACTGTAAATCTTTTTACAGATTTGAAAGGTACACTACCTATACCATCACACGTGGACCAATACTATTCAATTCATACAACAACAGTTCTTTTAGATTTTGATCTTGTGTTGTAAGGACTTCTTAACGGTATTCTGGATTTACGTTTGTTAATTTTCGTTAACTCTACGTCTTCATTCCCGTCAGCAGCAGGGCTTGTAGACGCATAGGATGGATTTCTGAATACTATTGACATGGATTCTTCAGAGTTAAGGTCTGCAGGTTGGGAATGGTGACTGTGAATATGGGGTCTTTTGCCACACTTCAGGATAAATGGTATTGGTAGAACAACAGACAACACTAGTAATGGAACTGTAATATAATAATAATAATTTATTTTATTTATGTGTCAAATATAAAAATTCAATGTTACCATACACATAAAAATCTTATAAAATTTTTATATCCGGCCACATGTGGCCTACGAGACACTACATATTATATCTATAATTAAAATGTATGTACAAAATACAACAAAAATTTACCCATAAAAATTAAAACATTTGATTGTATAAATTAAAACATTTGATCTTATAAATTAGTCGGACATGGATTAAAAACATCATAAAAATGCATTATATATATATATATATATATATATATATATATTAAAATCCAGTCTATATAATATTTTTATTTTCAAATTTATATTCTTATGGGAAATTATAATTTTGTATTTAGTGACTGAACAGATGCATAAATATGTTGAAATTCTTCATAATCAAAAATTACGTTTTGATCAACTTCATCATTAATCCGATTAGAATTATCTTGATTATAATAGGTCACACAGAATTGAGCATCTGATTCGTTCGGTATATGGTGATTATCATAAGGTATATCATCTAGTTCAAGATTGCCAGGTGTAGCCCTAATATCGGTATGATTTCTAGATTCATTTCTAGGTTGTTTCAAATATTTTATTAGACAATAAACAAATAATCCAAAGAATGGAATGACCATCAAAAACCAAAAATAATGTGTAAAATTGGGTTGACTTGTGTAAATAAGGTTTGAATTGTTAGGGAAATGTGTTTTTAGGGTAGTTAGATTATACTCACTGAAAACATAAGGAAAAATCGAAGTTGGTGTATTGGGAGGAGGTAGAGTGCTGGTAGATGTAATATCAGCGGTGCTAGCCCTTGTGGTACTCTTTGTAGTGCTAGGCCTTGTGGTACTCTTTGTAGTGTTAGGCCTTGTGGTACTCTTTGTAGTGCTAGGTCTTGTGGTACTCTTTGAAGTGCTAGGCCTTGTGGTACTCCTGGATAATGTGGTGCTAGCCGTGCTACTAGTTTGAACGTCTGCAAAAAAAAAGGTCACTTTTCGATTAATTACCTTTCAGAAACAATAAAAGAAAAAAAATTGAATGATGTAATCGCTTATGTTCGATAAGCTACTTTATTGTCAATTGCAAACACTTATTAAAATTTTACTAACACATAAAACAGATATATAATTCAAAGATATGAACAAATATTTTTTCGAGATATATTTTAAAAATATTTCAAGAACTGTACACAAATATATAATATATTTACCGCAGGATTTATTCTTTGTCCCTTTTGCTACATGTTTTATGTGTAATGAGCAAAGATGTCTATATTGCCAATCTGTCTCTACAAACAACATATCTATGGATCCCCGTAAAACTTCCACAAAGTTAGTTCTTGATGACAACAATTTCACAGTTACATCATTTTCCACAGCAAACAAAATAGATCTACAGTTACGACATTCGTAATAATAACCTGACTTTTCACAACATGTGAATGAAGACTTTGGAAAGATAATATCAATACAATTAAATATTACACAACAGAATAAAAGCCGTACAACTTTCATCTTTGGTCATCAACAGGTGAACTTACCATTCCAAAATAGTTTTACTATAGCCTCAGCAGGGTGATATCTGTTAATGATATCACCCGAGGCGAGTTGTTTACTCGACTTTCGATGGCCCCATACGCTTGGTTGTTTAGGTTCCAGCGAGTTGTTGGCTTTTTATCTTTAGGGCGGCGTCACTTCTTATTTTCTGCAACAGCAGGGTGATTGTTGCCTCCACATATCTGTTGCAAGATGGCCTACTCGCTGGTCCTGCATTGGGTCCAAGTATCACACTACATAAAATAAAATAAAAAATACTGTTTAATCATATGGAACACCCCAGCATGAAATCATACCTGTAATTATGTGTCTGTCAAATCAATTAACAGAATATTTGTATTGCTTGCCTTTTTTTTTTGTTTGATTTTTTTTGATTCCATGGCAACAAAAAAGTTTAAAATTATAAATACTTGTGTATAAAAATGTTTTGTCTTGTTTATTGGCTAATGATCTTATACAATGCAATTTACAAATTGTCTAGTGTACTTCATTATAAGTAACTGGACATCATATATTGAAGTCTACATCCACTATATCCTGAATAAGTCTTAAAAGTTATTGAAGTTTTCAGAGGCTACACATTATACACAGATGAAACACATTATATATAATTTATTTTGTTAAGTAAAATATTATAAAAATGTAAAATTTCAAAAATTACATGCCTTACCGTTGCATGCTGACAACACCAGGGGCTACTTTTCTTTTTGGAGACTTGAATCTTACTGTGAAACAGCATACCGCTCAGGAAAAACCGTACGTTTTTTGTCATATTCTGATAGGGCATTCCAAAGTTCGATAATTTTGTCTATCTGGAATGTCGACAAGGGGGCTGTTGTGTCTATCAGACTGACAAGAAAGGTTGCCAACTCCAACACTTTGGTGTAGCCTTGAATGTTATCGGGTCCTACATCACTCTACAAATAACAATAAAGATGCCATTGGTCAGAAGGCAAAAACAGGTGTGATTTTATCTTGATTACAAATATCATTAAATATTGTGTTATTTCAAATGCTACATGATGCAACAATTTGAGTTTTAATATACAAATCTTTATCGTGTTCGTGTATGTGTGTGTATGTGTGTGCCATTGTAAGAAACATGAAAGCACTAGTGAATATAAATTTAATACAAAACCAGTCATGTTGAAGTATTATTGATGGATATATTCTCTGTGCACAAAATTTACTAATTGTCAACTATATGTATATATATAGTTTTGAGCAAATCTTTTGAAACTTTGCAGGTGTGTTACTAATGAATTGAGGATGCTGTGTACATTTTTTCCAGATTAAAAAACCCAAATGGCTGAGTGGTATCCATCTTGCATTTTTACAATACACATATTTTTTGTGCATCGAACTAATTAAACAGATTTTTAGTAAATGTTTTGAAAGATTATAGATTATAAATTCAAAGAGAAAGTAGAATTATATTTTAACTTACCACTTTCAACATTTTCATTTTGACTACTGGTCAATTCTGTATCTATGTTAAATAGAATGCATACATATTTTAAATAAAAAACGTCACAAGACTGTTGAATCAATTTTATTTAAAATAATAAAAATATTAATTTTCAAAATTCTGACACAAAGACAAAATTATATTAATAAAAAGTAAATTAAAGGAAAATTAACTGTAGAAAAATTAATTTAACATGTCATGATTTTATTATCATTATTATAATAATATTGTTAAAAGATCATTATAAACATATCAAAAGTTAATATTTGTCTGCACACTAAAACACATGAAATAACCAATTAAATATGTTATCTAAGATTTTTGTCCATTACTCTTTTTGATGCAATAGATAATTTTCTGCTAGCTATAATAATTTTTTCACCTTCGGAAATATTTGCGATCTGAACTTACATGCAAATAGGAGGCATAGTGAATGCATTTATAATAAAACATATCAAACTTAATTATGTAATATAATAATCATTTTCATTTGTTTTTGCGTTATCTTTGTTAACTTCGGTTCTCTGCAAATCTGCATTTAAAAAAGTATTTCTCAATTTATAAACATTGAAAAGTTTTTCTGTATACAATGTAGTTAGACAAATTTATGAGACACATTACAATTATCATAAGAAATCGCTTTGAAAATATTTTGAAAAACAGCAGTCTTTTAAAATAGAATAGACAAGTTTGAGTCGAGTTAAGTTGAAAATAAAGTATTACTTCCGAATACTAACAATGAAAAAAACCAATTCATTATGTTAAAATTGCCAAAGCCAGAAATGTTTGAAGTTTGTTATTTAATGGAAATTATGAATCTATTTACTTATGTGTAAAAAGTTTCAAGTTCAAATCTAAATCATCTAAAAATACATATTAAACGGTAATCAGGTTTATAAAACCCTGCCTGCTGTAATATTCTTTTAAATATTCTGTTTAACAAAACTCTTCATATGTTGTTTTGTAAATTAAATGTAAATCTTAGGAATTAAAATTTGCAACTAAATAAACAATAGATGGCACCTTGCTATGATTACTTATTGTACCAAATAAATTTAGCCTTACAAAATGAAAAAAAAATTGCATATTGAAAAAAACTGATTGTAGATTATAAATTCAAAGAAAAAGTAGAATTATATTTTAACTTACCGCTTTCAACATTTTCATTTTGACTACTGGTCAATTCTGTATCTATGTTAAATAGAATGCATACATATTTTAAATAAAAAACGTCACAAGACTGTTGAATCAATTTTATTTAAAATAATGAAATATTAATTTTCAAAATTCTGACACAAAGACAAAATTATATTAATAAAAAGTAAATTAAAGGAAAATTAACTGTAGAAAAATTAATTTAACATGTCATGATTTTATTATCATTATTATAATAATATTGTTAAAAGATCATTATAAACATATCAAAAGTTAATATTTGTCTGTACACTAAAACACATGAAATAACCAATTAAATATGTAATCTAAGATTTTTGTCCATTACTCTTTTTGATGCAATAGATTATTTTCTGCTAGCTATAATAATTTTTTCACCTTCAGAAATATTTGCGATCTGGATCGACATGCAAATACGAGGCATAGTGAATGCATATAATAAAACATATCAAACTTAATTATGTAATATACTAACAATTTTCATTTGTTTTTGCATTATCTTTGTTAACTTCGGTTCTCTGCAAATCTGCATTTAAAAAGTATTTCTCAATTATTAAACGTTGAAAAGTTTTTCTGTATATATACATTGTAGTTAGACAAATTTATATGAGACAAATAACAATTATTATAAGAAATCGCTTTGAAAATACTTTGAAAAACAGCAGTCTTTTAAAGTAGAATAGACAAGTTTGAAGATTTGAGATAAAAATAAAATATTACTTCCGAATACAATGTACTAACAATGAAAAAAACCCAATTCATTATGTAAAAAATGCCAAAGCAAGAATGTTTGAAGTTTGTTATTTAATGGAAATTATAAATCTGTTAACTTATGTGTTACAAGTTTCAAATTCAAATTTAAATCATCTAAACAATACATATTCAACTGTCATCAGGTTTATAAAACCCTGCCTGCTGTAATATTCTTTTAAACAAAACTCTTATATGTTGTTTTGTGAATTAAATGTAAATCTTAGCTATTTAAATTTGCAACTAAATAAACAAAAAATGGCACCTTGCTTATATTACTTATATCCGTCATCACAGTATTGATTATAAGTTTGATGTCTCTGTATCTAGGATTGTCCCGGATAAATTTATGTCCCATAGCTCCATGTTCTTTTCACACAATTTTGATTACACACGTGACGGGTGTTGCTAGCTAAACAGGAGGTGCTTCCCCTTATAGAGCACCCACCCTCACTTCTCTGATGAAAGTTTAAGGACAACAAAACGCCTAACCATATACTGGACTTGTTTCAAGACCTTTTTTCCGCAACATCCCGAGAAGTAGATTTTTATGTCAGTATGAAAAGGATTTAAATTTTTTAAGTAATAAATCTTTCCTGTCTCATCATTTGTATAGGGTAGGAATCTGCGATTGTTCATCCAATTTCATAAAATCTCGAACATAGTTATAATCTATACAAACATTTATTACTTCATTAGAAAAAGGTTCCTATTTTGTACGTACAGGTAATTCAGATGCATGAGCTAACTCATTATAGAAAATAAAAACCATTTCCAAAATACCTTATAAAAATTAATAGTTGTAAACTAAAACTTACATACTAATATCTGTCCGAATTTCAATTCAGAAGCAATTTGAAATCTTTAAATCACGGCTAATCACGTGGAATTTCAACAAGGATGGGAGGTCAGGTGTTCCGGAAAGGTAAGCACCTGCTGTTTATCTAGCTACACTCGCCACGTGTGTAATTAAAATTTGTGAAAGGAACATGGAAATATGTGACGTCAAATACATCCAGGGAAATCCTTGGCACAGGGACATCAAACTTATCAACAATACTGTGATGACAGCCATAAAAATTGAGGGTCTTGATAAACTTAGGTTTGCAATATCCCTGAGTCAAGAAATTATTAACAAGCAGCCAGCATTGTTGTACTAAGTTTCTATAGTGGAAATAAGCTCTACCATGGCGTATTAATTGGGAAACAAATACGCCATAAGGAGGAGAAGCAGGTATATTGCTGCATAGAAAAGGATGTTGACAATAGAAAGATTGAAATCATAACGTTTGACATAATGTTTAAAATGTAGCTTTTCGTGGGTGTCATAGTTGAGGTATAAACCTAAATATGAAGTAGAACGTGAAGAATCAGTTGTATCTTTTATTTCAAGCTCGCTAAGATAGATGACATTCACATACTAGTCTCCAAATTTAGGATTCAAAGAGAAAAAATGGCATCTATATATCTGTATGTGAATGCTTTAGCAACAGTCTTTTCCTAAGACTTATCAAATCTGCTTCATACGATTTAAGAAACAAATCAGGAAACAATGGTACATAATTTTGTACCCATTGGTATACCGATTGTTTGCTGGAAATTATATTACCAAACACAACAAATAGGTTATCTATCAAAATTTTCAACATTTTATTGATGTTATCTTCAGATTATTTTTGTTTTAATCTGTATGATGCTTGGCAAAATAACCAGAGTCCCTGTTTAGCACTAGATATTTGTATCTTGGCTAACTGTTATTGTAAAAGAATTACAAATGAATAATTTGTTTAAGACGGATAGCAGTGTAAAATGTAGAATCCAGATTTGGTGGATGCCAGATGTAGAATATACTTTTTCTGGATAAGACTAAAGACCATCTTTGACGACTGTCAAAAGTTTTGTAAAGAGTTACTGATAGTGATTTTACAGTACATTTAGATGAAGCTTTCCTTGAATGGATTTTGATTGGAGTTTAAGAATCCAAAACAAGTAAGGAAGGCAAAGTTCTTCCTCTTAAAGATTGATACAGAAACTTGTGACTTTGGTTCATGTAAAACATTTCTTAAAAACATCAAACATTGAAATCTACAAAGAAACTACCAAAAGCAGCTAAATATTAGTAAAAGCACAAAGATAATAAACTTGATCTTTGACCATAACCCTATTTTGAATGCAAATTCAAGAAAATGTCAAAACTGAACACCTCCTGTCATTATCTGTTGAAATTGATGATTAATTTTTTTTCAAATATAGGTATCTGTGAACTAGTTTCTATATTTACTACAATCAAATGTACAAACTTCAAAGTGCTGGCTAAGAACCCTTCTTGTGAATTTTTTCACTATTGGTCTGGAAGCTTCAAAGGAGATGTTGAATGTGTGTTACAAACTCACACATGCACTAATACACACGGACATACTGTACAATGCCATATACTCATGTGACCTTTCTGTCTGGTGCACTAAAAGGACTGTGTCAAGTTATGTTTGATTCTATAAGAAAAAACCCAGAAAGTTGTGGTAAAAGTAAAAAAAAAAAAAGAAATCAAAACATTTTTTTCTTTTGATTGTTTTATTCCATTTCTTTTCGGCAACAAAAATTATTTTAAAAGTTATTCAGAAAAGACCAGCATATTAAAAAAATATGATTATACATTTTGTTTAATGGTTGAACTATAATAATACACTCTATGAACAGATACAAAAATTTACACATCTATTTGGAAAGCCAATAATGTATACAATATGGAACACCATCTATCATAATGTAATATTTAATATATAATGTCCCATGCACAAATGCTGCATTATGTCTTGAACTCAGTGAGCTTTGATCGTGTCAGCTAAATATCAAAATTTTGAGAAGCAACCAATTAGATGCATTAACACACAAACACACAAAGAACATTGTAATGTTTCGCAACACATTTTACAAATGCCGTGTTTCTATGATACTGTAGTAAGCATTTTAATCCTTATATCAGAATAGCGCAGGCTAAGCTACAATCTCATAAAATGTTAACGAATCACCTAGTGTGATACGATATATCCAATCTGGCATGGAAAAAATGTTTGAGAAAAAAGGTAATATATTCAGATAGAAATACATGACAGGCATATAAATTTGGAAGATGGTATATGCAAGCTTTCTTAATTTGTTTTAATTTTCTTGTGGATGATTGTGGCCCGACATAATCACAACAGAAACCATGGAATATTACCCAAGTACCTGTCCAAAGTCTGGGGTTTATAATTAGTTGTCCCAATATGTTTGTCTTTTCTTGTCTCATCTTCCTTGCCATTTCAATTACAAGCTTGCATTTGGTCTTGTGCTTTGTGCTATTGTATTTTTTTTATTCTACTACTTAAAGACGGTCCCGGTGCGCAATAAAAGAATGGGATGTTGCAGAAATCAACTGGCATAAAAAATTCGGTATAATAGCCTTATATAAATTTTAAAGTTTCAAATTTATGCACCGATCACACACATGGATGCTTTAAGTGTTTATGCCTTTTGGTTTATGACATGAAGATGATGAAAGTTTTAACTCTAGCTTATATTAGTATGATCAACCAGCTTCACAAAAGCTTCATGACCTGATACTAAATCAGGAAGTGTCAAGACTACTAGACATTTCAATTCATGACAATAAAATGTTTGAAGGTTTTACTTGTTCGGGTCACTGTGACCTTCAGTGTGGGTAAGCAAACTCAGTTGAACTTTATTCAACTATGATGAATATGAATGTTAAAGCTTCTAGGCATTTCAATAAAATGTTGAAAAGTTTTATTACCTCCAGTGAGATCATGATCTTAAATGTATGTCAAGAAAAGCAATTTTCATAAACTTGGTAGAGCTTCATGATGTTAAATGAGGTTTGAATTCCCTAGGTATGTCGGTTCATGACAAAACTTTTAAAGGTTTGACTACATTTGTATAAGGTCACTGTGACCTAAATAAATGTCAAGGGCAACCAGCTTCATAAACTTGATTGGGGTCAGGTCTAGCATCCATTGCAGCTAAATTGTTCTTCAAAGTGTTTATCTGTAATAAGAAATTAAAATTTAGAGTTTACTTGCACTAGTATCATTTATTATTACTTACTATTAGCAGAAAATGATTTTTTGATTTGCCAAATGAATGCAGTTATGTTTACTGTCAGCACTGCATTATTTAATCAGATGCAATATTTATGCAAATGTAATTTTAGATTGTGTAGTGCATTTCCACCAACAGTGGGAATGACACATTTAAGGATTTTCTAGTTCTTACATGACACATTGTTGAGGAATGATGACAGTACATGAATAAGTCATTACATAAAATATCCAGCAGTGAGAAATACACTCATATCTATTTCCTATTAAAGCTTAAACAAGATTTGGTTCCAATAACGTCAGTTACTTGAAAAGATTTTGAAGAAAGAAAATTTGGTATAAACAAGAACAAAAACAATGTGAATCTAAGGTACACTTTATTTTTCATTAAATCTACATACTTTGTACATTTGAAAATACAAAACAAATACTTTTTATTTACCTATTAATACCCAATTTAATGCAAACATTCTAAATAAAGTCAAACTTGATCTTTAATTCATATTCAAAATCATTGCCAAAACAAACCAAATATAATCTCTTCATAAAAATATCTTAAAAATATCTAAAATGAGTATTTCCAATCAGAAAACTTAATAATTTATAATAGGAGAGTTACAACTAAGCATTTAATTGATTAATAATTTACATAAAAATTTATAAGTGAATGTCAGTAACAAAAAAAAGCTGATAATATGATAATAAGTAGTCCATTGTTTTTGTTTTAAGACTCAGTTGTTCTTTTAATTATTTCCTACTTTTCTTGCTCCGTGATTATAGTCACTTAAGATTCTGTTGTCCCTGAATACATGTGTATGATGTATTGTATACATACCAAATTTACAATAAAAATATATCAAAACTGTATAGTTGTTTATATTTACAGGGAACTGTATTTCAAACTACTGATGATTGGACTGTACGGTACAAATATAAATACCACATAAACATTTTTATAAATGTTCATTTAGTCTAAGGAAAATATCAACATGTGACAAAGTTTGTTAGGCTACATATTATTAAACCTTTATGGACTTTACTTATCACATTACTTTCTGTATAAATCATCTGGTTATGATCATCAAAATCATCATTAATGGTGAATGATCTCAAAAGCAATGTAATTGTAATTAACTACACACACATCTTAATCCTTGTGTCTAATAGTTAACCTCTCTGTAATTAGTTGTTTAGTTTAACAAGGGGATCTGCTTTCCTAAAATGTTTTGAAGTCATTGAAAAATAATTGTAAAAAAATCAGTTATATGAATAACCTATTTTTGACTAAATTTCTTGAAATAATGAACAATTTATATACCCAAGAGCCTAAAATGTCAAATATCGCATCAAATTTTGTCTCTGATCAATGAAATTTTTTTTCTTAGGTAACTAAACAATTTTGCTTAAAATTCTTACCTCACTTGCTTCTGCGAGTATCTGGTACTTTTTGGTATAGGCATAGAGTCATCATAATCATAAAGCTTATACCTCTTTACTGGTGGACCAGCTGTGAAAAAGATATGAACATTATTACTCTTGTGTTATTATTCAACTACAGATAGCATTATTTTCCTTTAAACTTTGAGAAACAACCTATCCATTAATTAATGATTTGCATAATTAACACAGATGTAGGTTCTCGGATACCATGAGAAATGATTAAATCACTCCAATTTTGATTAATTACCACAGAGAAAAGGAACTGACATGTGCATTCACCCTAAACAGAAAATATGAAAATTCAATATAAAGCTGATAAATAAAATGACATGAATGATTACTTCCTGGTTCAACTGAAAATCAACATCCCGGCAAATATGGCAAAACACAGTGTCTGTTGATCTTTGTTACATCAGATCCAGATGTCAAAATTCAAGAGTTAACCTTATAGAGAAACCAAAGAAACAACAGTTAACACAGTACTGGCATTACAGAAACATGTTACAGGAAATATGACACATTATGTTACTGTAGATCACTGATCTTGTTGATTCATCTACTTCAATTGCCAAACATTAGCTAATATTATGGCACTAGGTCAAGACAGTCTCATGCATTGGAATAAATATGATCATAATATTCTGACATTTTTTTACAGCCCCTTCCCTCCGACTCTTCTTTGAGTGTTCTGTCCAATATTTAGACAAAATTTTAAATCTGCCAAGACCAACTATCAATTCTAGAGTTAAACAAGTATTTTTGTTGTAATCTGACATAAATCAATACAAAAAAGTGAAACCCTTCAAATCATTGTCTTGATTAAGCTCGGTATCTCATGTTTTAAACAATGCAAAATTATTAAAATTCAAGGACAGTGAAACCTTACCAAAAAGTTCATGCTTGCTGTACAAATGGTCTTTCAATGTCTGCTTGCGACTCAACACCTCTGAGCAAACAGGACATTTCCATTCTTTGACTGATAACTGACAAGCCGCAAGTTTTTGATCATCCATTTTTCTAGTTGAGTAACTGAAAAAGTGCAAAGTATTATTCTAGTATACATTATATTGAAAAATCATTGTGTCAGAACATTTTATGGTGTTATGTCGACCATACAAGTAAATTTCATCATTCTAACATTGCACAGAAACACCATGGGCGTAAGATTTTTCTGTGGGCGTTCCGTGGGCTTATTTTCTTCTGTGGGCTTATTTTTTACATACCGAAAGAGAACTGCTGCTTAGCATAGGGAAAAAATTTCATATCATTCATTCCATGTTTTGTTATTAAAATCTTAACTGTAATTTTTTTACCACCAAATTTTTTTTTTAATCAGTCATTGCTCATTTTATTTTAATCATGGCAAGTTTGTTGCGATGGCCATCTTTATCAGTTATGTATGCAGGTGCACTAATCATGTTGGATTGTACTTAAAAAATAAAATCCGTTTATATTAAAAAAGTTGATGTATAATCAAACTACAAATTGCACATAATCATAGATGTCATAAGCAATATGTGTCAAAATTTCATAGGTCTACACTGCATTAAAACTTCGTTGGCGCAGTTTATTTTGGTTGGCTTTCCGTGGGCTTGTTTTTACCTGTCTGCGGGCTGGTTTAAGTAAATACGAGATCTAAGCCCGTTGATCGTAATTAAATTGTTACTAAAATAAAAAACTAAAATCGGAAAAGTAGAGGCCTTTTTACAATTATTAAAAGATACAGTAAACTGAAAATTTCATGAAAATCGGACCAGGAATTAAGTAGATTTTTAATGGCGGTTCTACTACGATTACATAACTCATGACTCATGGCAAACACGCTGTTTTCTTTTCCGACGGCTATGTCCGATCAAATTATCACAATCTATTACTGAAGTACCTTTGATCCACTCATGAACTTTCTCTATGAAATTTCGCATTAAAACGTATTGGTGAAACACATAAAGCTTAAACCATTAAACAAAATGATCAATAAAACAATCATGAAGGATTTTCAATTTTGTAAACAAACAGCAAACAAAAATGGCGGCGCTGATGCATCATGGGTGCTCTTTAAATTTTTTTTTATTCATAAAAAATAAGATATTCACACGATCAGCAAAAACTAAAAATTTGTCCCTTGCTTTTTAAATTTTGATTTTGTTTTAACTTGTAGATGAATCTCAGTGTCTTTTTAAAAACATATTCTCGCGAGATTTCAACATCGGGGCCCCAACATCCACTTCCTTCAGAAAATTAGCGCGCTTTTCGAGTTCAACGTGTTTTATCGAAGATTCATTCAAAGATTTATCGTTTTATTCAAATTTGACAACTCTACGAAAAAGAATGGCACAACAGTATGCACTCATGGTCTGGAAACATGACAAGCCAATAACTGGAAACGTTGTCAAGTTAGAAAGTGTTGTTGCCCCTCGAAAAGCTTTGGACGACTACAGAGTAGGTGATACTGTAAAGGCAAGGCTACGAGGATTCGGGACACCAGAAGGCGTTATTGGCAAAATTGGAGGTACACAATAGAAAAAATAAAATTGGTGCATGTATGTACATTTGATTTTGTTTAACCAAATTCACATTTTAGAAAAATTTAAAAATCTCCAGGGCGGAGTTATTTAATCTAGAGAAATATCAGATCAACATTAAAATAATGTTGGAAAATTGAAAAAAATTAATAAATTTTAACAGAGAAAAAGATAATTGTAAAATTTAGCATTTAAAAAATAAATAGTAAAAACTTTATCAAGGTTAGAGATTTTCACTAATCAAATGATTAGATTAATAAAGCTTTGAATAACCCAATCTTTACTTTTGAAAGAAAATTATTGGTTAACTGATACAGAGTTGTTTCATCCTGATTCCTATTTGCATCAGGTTGTTTTGCCCAAAAAATTATTAATCTGCATAAAATGATAAATTTATAATTTTATTTATTTATTTTGTTATATTCATAAAATTTTATCAATATTTTTATAGGAAATAAATTTTGTAATTGTTCGATACGACTACCATTCAATTACCCATATTAACTTTAAGCTTTGTCTCCCTATTGACATTCAGTGATGGAACCTGTCAATCATCAGTTTTGTATAATTAATGTGAATAGATGATTAAATGCAATATAGTTACAAAAACGATGCAAACTGATTAAAGAAGCCAATCTACTTACATGTGCAGTACATCAAAAATCACCTGCACTAGGAAATACTGCTTTGGCAAAAAAGTGAACGGTAGCAACTTCAGAAACAACCTCATACCGTCAACTGATAGGTATTGCTGAATAGCATCAAGGCAAGTCTACTAGAATGTTTTATATTATTTTATCCTGAAAAAAAGTTTGTGTCTAATTTTAAACAGCCTCAATCATATATATAAAAATAGATAATCCTTGTGATCAGATTTGAATAATTTTTGTTAGAAAAGATGCATGTTTTATTCATCGCTCTGAAGACACCAACTTTTTTCACGTTTAACTGCTATAAATCATTTTAGATGCTTCTAGACTTATCTAAACACTATTGAGCAATCATGACTCGTTGACCGATACAAAAATTCCAGGGAATTTTTGCCAATCACATGGTGTGATATCGGGCCCTTTAATCAAAACGCTTCTATGAATACTAGTCATAAGGATATAGCCTAAGGTAATAGTCTAAATCAGGAAAATCTTAATTTTAACCCCTAGGTGAAGATGAAAAAGAAGAGATGCAAAAGATTTTAGCAGGAGAAGAATTTGATGACTTATTGGAAAAACTGAATATAACTCAGATGGATCAGGAATTTAATGAAAGTGAACAAATAGATGTTGTGCTAAATTTTGAAGATGGCAGCAAGTTAAAACGAAAGAAAAGGAAGTCTAATAATACTGCCCCTGCACAAACAAAGACTAGCACTCCAAAACCGAAAAAGAAGAAACAGGTAAATATTTTAGACCATTTGACCATTGTTTACAACATATATAAATGTTGAAAGTTCAATTTTGAAGTTGTTGTGGTCTTGACCAATTTTACTAGATGGCATAGTTTAATGACACTGGTGTACATTTTTTGTTTTCGACAGGTTCTACAGAAAATCCTAGACTTGGACACCATGTGCAGTGTAAAATAACCTAAATAGTAAATATTGAAAAATTCACACAGTGGAATCTGTTTGTAAAGTGGTGACAAGGGCAATTTTAAATGCACTAAAAATTAGTGCTGCAACATATATTCCAAATAGAATAACAATATCAGAGATATATGAACACAAAACTTCACCATATATATCAAAGACATTAGATTTCTGAATGTTTTTTTCCCATGTTATACTCTTTTTAGAAATGAGACACTCGCTGTGTTTCCTGCAACAAGTTTAATGTTATATTTTATTGCAGTTATTGGACATTGAAAAGACAGGAGATAATTTGGAATTGATGGAGTTAGAACTGCAGATGAGAAAAGACCAAGAGAAACTGAATGGGTTAGTGTTGAAATGTTTATATCCACTTAGTAGGGATGTCCTAAAATATTTCATTTTTGTTTATTATGGGCGTCTTTTTCAGTGCCGTCAATATTTAAATTCTAGTAGTAGATGCTTCTGCTTTTTGCCTTGAAGCTGAAGTCCAAAGCATATTTCTCTTTCCATTAGTGATCAGCTAAATATCAGAATTAATTGATGAGCAACATTGTAGGGTCTCCCGATTGTGGTAATTGAATGTAAAGTTGAATAATCGATAATCTACAAATTTAAGAAAAATAGTCCTAGTCTCTTCTAAATCACACTCGTAGTTAATCAGGCATACCCTCACATAAATGGCGACGGAAGTTGTACAGACCATTTATTCACACCTTGATGGAAAAAATAAACAGAAAACCAACTTAATAAATCATGCACATGCAACTTGATTTATTTCAAAAACAGAAAATCAACCAATTATGTATCGATAATGGACCATTTGTGTCCTACCGATTACTTTCGATAATCAATTATAAATTTTTAAGAACTCCCAACACTACTTTCCATTTCCTATGCAAAACAAAGCAAAATCTCCTTCCTGCGACTAAGTGATTACATGTTAGAGGTAGATTGTACTATTTATTTAAGTTTTTAATAAAATTTTGCAGGGAATTTAGTAATAGCTTCACAACTGGAAACACTAGTTCCCTTTTGGTGGACAGTTTAAACTTACTAAACGAAGACCTTCCATCTCAGAAGACATGTAATCCTGCTGACTGCATTTGTGACAGTAAAATAACTTTTATTTCAAATGAAAACGAACAATTAAAAAGAAAGATAGAAGTACTGGAACAAGACAATATTCAACTGTGGTCTGCAGTAAACCAGATTAAGGAAAATATAACCTGGCTTTACTACAATAAACAAACGGTAAATACTTGATGTAAAATCTTATGTCAAAAGTGTTTTGGTTTACAATAAATAATTTACAGAGCCACTTAATTTTAAGTGCATTAATTGAGCAGTGAATTGTATAATTCATATCATACCAGAAAATAAACTTTAGTGGTTTAATACATTTCAGATGTACTTAATATCATGGCATACAAATGCTGCAAATTAACTTCCAAATGCCTTAGTGTGCATGATGGTGAAGTTGAGCTATTAGGTTGTATCTTTTTTCTTTTTCTTTTTTTTTATTTATTGATTGTTACTTGATTATTTAATTCCGAGTATTTATTACTTTTTTAGCTCACCTGGCCGAAAGGCCATGTGAGCTTATGGCATGGCGCAGCGTGTCCGTGCGTGCGTTAGTGCGTGCGTGCGTGCGTAAACACACATTTTAAACATCTCCTCAGAAACTGCTGGTTCAAAACTGATGAAACTTGCACAGACGCATGTATGAGCAGGCGCATTTCAAGTTTGCTCGTGCAGTTGCTGTAGCTTCAGAAACTAGGTCACTGTGATCTAATGGTGCAAAAATCTAAAAAAAAAATCTTCTTGTCATAAGTGGCTACAGCTAGAAATGTAAAACTTGCAAATATATTTTCAGTGGACTGGGGACTATCAAGTTTGCTCAAATGGTTGACCTTGACCTTCGTTCAAGGTCACAGGAAGAGAACATGTAAATCACATATTGCAAAGCTTACATTTAATATCATGTCTTGGCTATTAGAGAACATAATCAAAAAATGTTTTCATTTTTGACTTTGTAATGTCAAGCTCTTCAAAACTAGGTCAAGGTCAAAAGTAAAGTCATGTCCTAGTTTTTGACCCTTGCTATTTATTTTTATATCTCAACCATTATAGAATATTATCACTTGGGGATTTCACTTTTGGTCTTTGTCTAACAAGTTTAATCAAGATATAAGATGAAAGTCAAGGTCATGGCCTAGTTTTTGACCTTAAACTTTTTAATGCTAATTATAAGCTATTGTAGAATAAAAATACTCGGCGTTTTCACTTTTGGCTTTCTTTGTTATGTAGGGTTTTTCAAAATCAAGTCAAGGTCTGAGTCAAAGTCATGTCCTAATTTTTTATCTTTGCTTATTTTGTTATATTTGGACTATTATAGAATAAATCAATCTGAGGCTTTGTCTGAAGGCTTATTTCAATAAGGTCAACTTCATGTCCCACTTTTTGACCTTTGTTTTCTATTGCTTTATATATGAGCAGAAAATGGCAGCTGATACTAAATTAAGTAAATAAATGGCATATTCTAAGTCACTGAAACCATGAATTATTGATACAAATAATTTGAGAATCTAATTATATCTGGTACTTGTTTTTTTTTCAAATTTTGTGGAAGACATTCTTTCAAAAAAAAAAAAAAAAAAATAAATAAATAAATAAATAAACAAATCCACAAAATGTATCTTAATTCAGAAAAATACTGACAGATAAAAATGTAATATTTTTAAATGAATTCTATGTTTGTTTGAGGCCATCTTTGTGGTTTAATCTATATAGATCATTGTTTAAAATATCCTGCCTTAGTAAGACAGTAACTGTTGATATTACTATTATTATCAAAAGTATTATATTGGTACATATGTCCATAAACAAAAGCATAATCCATACACAAATAGACTGTTAAGGACTGATTGGAAATTTGAACTGTCCATTAGAGGTCATTCTCTCTTTGAAGTGCTTGCCTGTAAACATTTGCCTTATGTAAACACAAAAATAGGGACCATATAAAAAATTTTTATGCATATTATTGGTATGCATGATTCATTAGTTAAAACAGACTGTCTAACCTTTACATCCTATTGTTAAAAGTTAGATATTAGCCCATGTGGCCAAAGGACATGGTCAGCTGTATGTTCATGCATGTGTTTGTCTGTCTGTCCATCTGTCCATAAACTTTAATATTTTCCTCTGAAACTACTGTTCCCATTTGAGTCAAATTTTGTTTGGAAGGTCCTTGGGTATTAACAAGTAAAACTATACCTGGCATTCCAGCATCTTATCAAAGATGGCAACTATAGAAAGCTAATACAGATAAATAGCTGTTTCAGATTTATTTATTGACAGATATAGTTCAATTTAAAACATATAAGGTAGATGAATGACCATTTAACATATATTACAGGTTTTGCTTTAAATTTGTTCATTGGCAGAACATGCAAATTAAATGCATTTTAATAAAATTCTTTGAATAGCTTTTCTTCTGAAACTACTGAACAGAAATGAAGCAAATTTGGAGTGAAAGATCCTTTCATAGAGAGTAAAATTGAATCCATCCCCAAGTCTTGTTCAAGATGGCTGCTATTACTGTTAAAGCAAATTGTAAAGGAATAAATTGTTAATACTGACAAATTTACTGACCTGTTTATTTAAATTTAGGACATAGAAAGTAGACATGAAGCCATTAAACATATATTTGAGGTTTACCTCATGTCGATATAAGTGAAATATTCTTGACTGGGACGTTAAACACCATTACTCAACTCAACTCTTTCCTTGTCTATGTAATTGTTTATCATCGCGTTTCTTAATGTCACATCGTTTATTGTAAACGTGTTTTAATTATAGATATTACTTTGTTATAAAGTAATTGTTTTCTTATAAATCGGGGTGATATTTCTTAATAAAAAGATAGTTAGTTAAATTATTGAAACCCCCAAGTAAAATTGTTTGTTTCAACACGACGTTCGGGGAATGTTACACTAGAACATGGTAGATCTGTATGATCTATCTTTAGCCGTCTCAAATTTGGTTTTCTAAGGTTGAAAATATCACAACTGCTTCGAAATAATCGGTCAAATTGCAGTTTTTCGATCATTTTTTCCATGAACATTTGTTTTAATTAAGTACGTTCCAGTTCCACGAAACTTGCAAATCAGCATCACTCCCAACTTTTGGTAAACACCTCTTTCAGGAGTCATCAAACTAGGCATTACAGAGGAAGAAAGTAATTATTAAAAACAGCAGCATCCACAACATTAACGCCATTATTTCCCACTCTTTTGATCACGTGATGCTGCATAGGATTAGAAAAGATAAAGATGGGTTATGGATTTAAACATTAATGTTAATTTTTAAAATACTATAGCTTAACTCCTATTATTAGCATTTTATTATTAAAATATTTTAGTTCAATAAATAAATATTAAAGCAAGCATTCAATCGAAAACTTATTTGTGGAGTGGAGTGGAGTATTGATGTTTTATTCACAAATAGATAGTCTTTGCTTATACTGGCATAGGCGTTTCCTGCCAAATGCGATGAGAAATTTGTGTCTCCTCCTTTTTTCAATTCACAAAAATAAAATTCTATCGATTTCTTCAAATGTCAGTTCAAGGGCTTTCCATTTCGGCAAAGAGGGAAGTCGAGTCTGATTATTTTGTCCATATTTACACAAAATGATTTGATTGATTTCGCCTTTTCCGTATTTTCACTGACGTCACAATCAGTTGTGTTCCCCGCCTCGTTTCCACTTATACCATCGGCAATAGGCCTTGTTATTACTGGATCACTATCAGGATTTACCTTTTGATTAATGTTAAAATATTTAGATAATTTTAGCTGCGCCATTTTACACTCGGATGAATATAACAGTACAAGGGACATCTGACGTCATCAAGGGCATTCAGGTTTGTTCCTGCCCCAGTCTCCCACCTCTGATTTTGCTTTATATACTAACCTTTAGAATAAAATTTGAATATAACACTGCAGTTCTTTTTAAAAAATTCTTGCTCATTAGTATGCCAGGTAGCGATATTGTCGAACAATCCCCATGTTTGAAACAGTTGCTGTAGAAAAATTCCCAACGCAACAAACACCCCAAGGTGTGGAGCTGACAGGCCAAAACATTCTAGTGATGGATATAAATACGATGGTCGATGCCATTTTTTTATTCGCGAGAGCAAAGCTTTCTCGAATATAGCTATCACTCGCTTGAACACTAACCTGTTTTTTAGTCTGAACAAATTTCAGCTTTCTTTCGCCTGTAGATTGAAGTTAAAATAAGGGCATATAACCCAAAATAAGGTAGCATTTGCAATTTATAGATTCGGTGATGAAATTACATGATTAATCGTGGCTGTCCATTAATTAAAATCTATTAAGTCAGAAATGCATAGGAGAATTAAAAGAGAACGCGGTAGTTTTCTATATTCCAGGACGGACTTTATTTTGATGACGTCACATGGGTGCCCCCACCCCCCCGTTGACAGTTCTCCGTCCTATGTATTCTTGCTGAACAAATTGTATACATGAATGCAAGAGGAAAATTAGTGTTTCTCTTAATAACTGAAGTCCCTAAAAGGAAAGGTTGATTTTGAAAAAAAAGTATAGGGTCTTGTTTACTATAGGTACTTCCAGAAAATATTCGAATTTACTCGTTTGCAATTGAGCTCTGGTTCCATATTGAAATATCGGGGTCAAAATGTCAATCGATGACAAATCGGAAATGTCAGAATGTCTTTAGTTGTTGGATCGGGTTATACATGAATCTGTATATTAATTATCTGTTTATCGTAAATCCACAACTGTAAAAGTTTCACGCGTTTTTAATCAAATAAAAACATCGTCACTTGTTAAATTATGACTAGCAAGGAGGTAAGATCAGGTGTCAATATTGTAACTTCTTTACATGCAGTGAACTTTCGTCCGATATAAATACTTTTACTCTAGATGGCTAAACAGGTTGTGCTGGATTACATGTTTATTTACATTGCATATGATTTATGATGTGTTAATTTGGAGCTTCATGGATTATTATATAGCCATTTAGTGCCACGTGGTTTATGATATGGTCAATAAGTGCAACATGGCTTATATTATTGTGCTTTAGTTTCACGTTTTATGATATGGTCATTAAGTGCCACATGGTGGTATGGTCATTCAGTGAAACATGGTTTGTGATATGGTCATTTTGAGTTGCATGCTTGCTGCAAGATACACCGTTTGGATCCGATCCGTTATTGCGCAACATGATGCAATAGATGTAAATTCCATTAGAATGTGACGTCAGAGACTAAAAATAGAGATGATATATTACTACTGCGCAATTTGTAAAGTGTATTGATGTTAAGTGATGGGTAAACAAATCAATTATAAGATATACACATAAATGTAATGTAAAGAAAGTGCTTATCAGTAAAATAATTTTTAAATATTTCTGAATATGATGAAATATTAAAGAGGTCCTAACTAGTAATGTGTATATTTAGATTGATAAAAAATATGGAATTTAATGGAACGTTTTGCGAAAAAAAATGTGTCTGTGATTAAGTTTTGTGGTAATATTTTGAAAAAAAGAAAAATGCTTGTTAGAGTACAAGTGTAAGTTTTGAAAACGAATTTAAACAAAAAGAAAAAAAAATGACACAATGATTACATTTTTGCGAAAAAATTATCTTAAAAATGTTCCAAACGTTTGAGTAATTTTGTTAGAATTAATTTCAAGACAAAAATGTCACGATGATTTGAGTTTTGTGAAAATATTTTGACAAAAAAAAAAGAAAATGTCTCGTGAGAGTACAAGTTTAAGTTTTGTTTAAATTTAAAAAAAAGGAAAAAAAGGTCTGGAGAGTTTTAGTTTTGAAAAAAATAAATGGATGAAGTTTTAAAAAAAGAAATTGCACTGATCTGGTTTCGATCCAGAGACCTTTAGATTTTCAGTCTCACGGTCTCCTAAATGAGTTACCTGTTTATATATAATAAATGAGCAAAATTAACTAAATCTTTGCTCTGAAAATTATATCAAATCTAGGATTTTTATTTAAACAGCAGTAGTTTATTGTAAAAAAATGTAGGAAGTTAAAAAGCGGAAATAATTTTGTGAAATGATAAAAAAATTTTAACAACAAACCGAATGAAATAACAAAAAAAATTTTTTTTAAAAATTAGAGAAAAAAATAAATTTAACAAGTCATAAGTGCGAAAGATTTTATTATTTTTTTTTTTTTAATCAATTTTAGGAAATCGGTATTACAAAGTTATATGATAATCTTACACGACACAATCTTTTGTCACTTAAAATATGTGAGAAAAGATAAATAGGTAAAAAGTACTTACACGACACAATCTTTTGTCACTTAAAATATGTGAGGAAAGATAAAAAGGTAAAAAGTACTAAGTAGGTCATTTAAAGGACACTATGTCTAAGAAAATAAAATAAAGCTTATTTCAAAAACATTTCGTCATATTTTTTTTTAATTTAAAGAGACGTTATGTCAGTACTAAAAATACATGTATGTTCTTCTAAATAAAGAATCAACGGGAGTATAAAAGCCAACGCTTTTCTTTTTCTTTCATAAATCCAACGTAATCTAAAAGCATAGTATAAAAGTTAGAAGGAAAAAAAGATCAACTAAAAGGTATGTGCAATTTTTACTGTTAAGAATTGAGTAAATACTGAACTCATCATCAGTATAAAAACATTGTTTCCATCATTATTTTATTAAAAAATTAATACCTTTTATACACTTAAATGTTTTTAGTATAACAATATTTTATTCAAAAAATAAATGTTTAAGTTCGGGTGAAGGCCTATTTAAGTTCGGGTGAAGGCCCGAGGTAATTTCCTTCAGTCAATGGATACAATAAAAGCTCAGGGTGGGCTCGACCCCATTGAACCCTGACCATGATGTAATTTCCAGAATCTCTGAAATTACATCGATAAGGAAAAAAAAACCGAAACATGGATATGATCAATTTATTACAATAAACTATAACAAAAAATCTCTCTCTCTTCCTCTCCTTCCATTGGCGTTTCTTCTTCTTTTTCTTGTCTTAATTCTCCGACATCTTCTTGTTTTTCAGTGTCACGAAGTTTCTGTTCTTGACTTTCTATTTGAGACTATACATAGCACAATTCCGTAAGTAGTGTAGAGTGATAAATCCCATACGACCTATGATGTTTGATATCGGATTTGACGTCACGGGTAGAGGGGAGTATCCCGGAAGGGAATCTCTAGGTCTAAAAATAGATGAGGAATTCCGGGTAGGCTATCTCCATACGTATATTGAGGAAATCTTTAAATAACTCTGACATTATATGACGTTTGTATATTTCAAATAAGGAAATAACCATCTATCTTTACGAATCAGGACATGGTTGTCATAATAGATGATTTTATCCAATCAAAACATGGATTTTGTATATTTGAAATAAGGAAATACCCACCACATCGTATATCATATCTTTACGAATCAGGACAACAGAACATGAAACTCATATTAATTGATACTAGAATAGATTAAGAATGATTTTATCCAATCAAAAGTTCCTAAAACGTAAGATGACGGAAACAAAATGTTTTTGCGTAAGAGATGCTTTACCCAATCAAACTCTCTTTAGGTATTGGTTTTATTTTGTACACAATTTAAATATTAACAAAATAAATGAAGCCAATTAATCATCGCACGTAATGAGTGTTTAATCATGTTCTTAAAATAACATTGATGACATATACTGAAACGGTTGTGATTGGTTGAAAATGACACAATCTACACAAAATGGTATATATCCTCAGCAAAATTCTAAAATATTTATCAGTTTTCACTGAAATTTCTAAGGAGAAATTACGTTCATTTGTAACGATGGATATTTTTACAGCCGAGGATTACATCAAGAAAGGGAAAAAGAAAATGAAAGTAGACGGTTTAAAGAATGTGAAAAAAACTTTACAGAAAGATTTTAAAGCATGTGAAAAGGAGTCAAAATCTGTAGGGGAACAAGCATTTCAAGATGAATCTCAACTATGTATGTTTCATCTCGGAGGAGAACTGTATGTTGTGGCTAAACCTTACAATGATCAGATGTTGATTCATGTCAGAGAATACGCTGTAGACTCTAAGAAATGTGCGAGATACCCAACCAAACGAGGTATAGCGTTGGATGTGGAAAAGTTTTAAAAAAATGGCCGAAATGACTTACGACGATGTCAGCAACCTTATTGAGGATTACAAAACGGGAAAAGAGGTAGACTACAAATATCACCTTGGAAGCAACGTGTATGTTAGTCTCAAGAGCGGCTGGCCCAACGTCCATATTAGGAAATGGTTTCTACCTGAAGAGGAAACGGAACTGGTACCCACTCGCACAGGAATAACTCTCACCTTCGACCAGTCTTTTCACAAACAAGCGGGCTATGTGTGAATAATAACATACGCCAGCTTGGTCCCATTCACTAAACCGCTGGGTATTTAAATGTTCGTGAATTGTGTCGTTATTCAATCCAGAAATTGGAATCATTTGTTGAATCAAGATGTAGCCATCGTACTTATTAAACCAATAGTTCCAATTTCGTTTGGCCCTGTTTTTCTGTTGACGCGTTAGTCTATATAGAACTGGTGTTGTCGGTGTGCTTGTATTCACCTGGATTCTAGTATATGGTCGTCGACAGAAAGGACAGCTAGAAATGTGAGGCCAACAGTCAAAACATACATAATTCTTACAATCGCACTTGTTTTTGTAAAACCGATCCTTATTAAATAAACACACACCACATTCCTCTACCCAGAGTTCCATGAAGTTTTCCTTATTGCGTTCTGCAATCCTGTTCAATTCCATTCCAGCGTCTATTTGTACATCCATCTAAATATTGATATAGAAAACTTTGTTACAATAATGTAGTACACTGTGTGGAGTAAATGTCAGTGATTTAAGATGTTAAAAATTGTTTTCTGTTTAGCCGCACAAAGACATGTATAAATATAAAGAAATATTATGACTATACTGAAAATGGAATATATTCCGCATATATAAAAGCACCATGTCCCATTTTATCTACAGTTTTATCTGTACGTAAACGTGAGCGTTAGTTGATCAAACTGGTGCAAGTAGTATACAGAGTATTTTTTTCAGATTTTCTTCAACTGATATAAATATCTGTAATTTCAGTGTTGTGTCATATTGCGCCTCGATTGGAGAAAACAGTGTTTCTCCGAGGTTTTTTGCGGCATCGCTGGCTACTTCTATTATTTGGGAATGTGGTGGTGCGTCGATCACTTCAAGGAGATACATTTCAACAATATCTTCCCATGGTTGTAAACAACCATTTACTCCCATGTGTTCGGATTGAGATGGGTGAGTGGTTTTGCATCCGTTGCATTTGCTGTATTGCATATCCTTAATTGCTTTTACTACCAATGCAGCTTTGGTTACATTGATTATTTCAGATGTTCGCTCCATTTTCTTTTCTACCTCTGTCATTAACCGTTTCAACACTTCGCCGAATTTTTCCAGGTTCTGGTCTATACGCACTCCAACTTTTGTAGGGATTTGTTTACCATTTAAATCCGTGAAGTATTTTCTGATATCAAGGCTAATTGTGCTACCATATTCATTGCCTAGTTTTGCTATCATGTGTTTAGCAAGTTCAAAGCTAAACATGACTCTTTTTCCTGTGTTGCTATATCTACGTTCAATGTTCAATTATTCTATCATACGCATTCTGTAATTTAGCAACTTCGCTTAGCTCCAAAAATACAGACCTTTCTTCATTTCTAACTGTTTTTTTTTATCATGATAAAAAACTTTTCAAATAAAGTATCATACTGTAATATCATATTTATCCGTGAATTCACATTTTCTTCTAGTAATATAATATCTTCTGGTAACTCCAGGGAATCCCCTATCACGACTTTTGGAGCAATTTGTGTATTATCACTATTCATTCGTTTGTTGGCCATCTTTTTACTTCTTATAATTTAAATAACTAAAATAATAATAATTATAAATTTTCGTCATAGTGCATACCTATATTATTTTATGGTGTATTGTTTTCCTTTCGAATTTATTTCTTCAAACAAAATATCTAAATGGTCCTCGAAGCCTTCATCCTCTTCAACGTCAGTGCCAGGGCAGTGGTGAAGTTGTCCTTGATACTCGACCAATGCATAACATTCTATGCATTCATAGAGAATGATATTATCTGTATTATCATCATTGTTATTATAAGACATCTGGAGATAAGAAACAATAGGGTCTGTATCGGTAAACTGACTAACGCACAAACGGTTCCTTATGTCATAAACCCTATTGTGTTTGATTTGTAACACGACCATATTTACATTTAAGGTGTTTTATAAGGAAATAATTAAGTACATATATTTTACAGTACGTCAATCAAATACAATTAACAAATCCATACACTTTAAAAAACTCATAAAAGGTAAATAAGTAATGTACTACTTAAAACTTTATATTAATAACTTCATATATATAATTTGACATCTACGTCGATTTGCATTTTTCTGAATAAACAATGTTGTTTTTTAAGCAGCGTTTTGTTAATAACATTATTTCATTATAAGATTATAATAGCAAGAATCATTTATATTGAATCGTATCGAAGAGTTTTGACAGCGTAGATTTATTCCAAGTGTGTTCCTTAACAAGATATGATTTAGTGTTGATATATAATAGTAAATAATAGGTAAGTGGTAAATATAAAATAATTATCTATGTTTGAAATATTGTATGTAGTAGTGTTTTTACAATTGGTGGAAAACTGAATTTTGATTTCCCTCATGTATAAAGAATGTCAACATAAGATGATCAGGGAAATCAAGGTAGAGAATACAACTTGACACCGTTTGGGGTTCGGTAAGGCAATTTATTTGCATAAAAGATTTTGGTATTAAACAAAACATTTGTGGGTTCAAAGTATTTTAAATGATTTATCGGTTTCCAATGTATAAATATTGAAATGCATATATTATATACAAAATGTTTCTGAAATTTTCAAATGGAAGTGCAGTAAAATATATGTTTTCACTTACCTTTTTATGTAGCTGAAATATTTTTCTTTTCTGAATTGTTGTATGAATATGCATTGAAATCTATGTTCAAATATTTGCTATATTTTAGTAAACATTTTCTCATTTGTATGCAAGTTTCCTTATGAAAATGATGTATTTTTTATTATTTAAATTGTGTTCAAAATAAAACCAAATCTAAAGAGAGTTTGATTGGGTAAAGCATTTCTTACGCAAAAACATTTTGTTTCCGTCATCTTACGTTTTAGGAACTTTTGATTGGATAAAATCATTCTTAATCTATTATAGTATCAATTAATATGAGTTTCATGTTCTGTTGTCCTGATTCGTAAAGATATGATATACGATGTGATGGGTATTTCCTTATTTGAAATATACAAAATCCATGTTTTGATTGGATAAAATCATTTATTATGACAACCATAGGAACTTTTGATTGGATAAAATCATTCTTAATCTATTTAAACAATAATGCAACGTGTTTTTATTAAATAATTAACACATATTTATAGATCATAAAGTATTTTTAATATTTCAAATAAGGGGGGGGGGTGATTTTTTTGCACACGACATTCATACAGGCCGTGTGAAAATTTTTTGCACACAACAGTATTACGGGCCTTGTGAAAAATTTTTGCACACGGCATTATTACGGGCCGTGTGTTATAATATTTTTACACACGACATTCTTACAGACCGTGTGATTTTATTTTGTACACAACACTTACATAACCGTATATGTACACGTCTATATATACCCGTGATGTAAACTAAAAAAAACACCTTGTTCTTTTTTACGATATCCAAGACTTTAATAACTGATATTCTTATTATATGTTATTTTATTAATTTATATTAGTTTTTTTTTTAAATTCAATATGTAAGTACAAAGATAATATTCAAGATGTATTTGAAATCTTGTGATAGCAGACCAGTAAGGTGTTTTTGTAATTATATTTTTCATTTATTAATTTAAAAATGTATTATTAAATTTAGCAGGTATTTGTTATATATTTATTTTTTTAAATTTCAGGTGAATACCATCATGAATGAAACAAGTGAATCTGATTATGTTGGGAATGAATACGTCCCCGAATGCGTTTCCGAGGACGAATGCGATATAAATAAAGATAACGAAACTTACCTGAAGACACGTAGGTTGTCTGAAACCAACCCGAATCTTGTTCATCTGGGTCTGTGGAGAAACCTTCTAAGGATGTTGCGGGGACAAAAAGGAAAAGTAAGTATTGTGTTATATTTCTTCATTTATTATACATGTACTTACAACTGTAAAATGTATTTTAAATACATTTAAAATGATATAACTAAAGTACTCGAAATACTACATAATATTACTAAAGTTTAACAAAAAACAAAATATTTGATAGATTTACTTAAATGAAATATTAAGTGTAAAACAAATGATGAAATAAATGTATTGGTGAAATTGGCATCTAAGAACCTCAAACTTTTACAGTAATGTCGTCTTCAAACATTTAAAAACGAATCTTGCAGTAAGTTCTTTTTCTCCCAAAATTTACAAAAAAAAAAAAAAAAAAAAAAGAAAAAGAAAAAGAAAAAAGAAAAGATAACACATATCGAGATAAATTTAGGTTCCTTGGGGACGGGTTTGTTTTGTCTGGGGTAGATGGATGGAGTGTGGTATAATAACGTAAATAACCTGGTTTTTTGATGGTTGCATTATGTGTACATTTCTGACAAACTTTCATTCTTCATTAAGGGGGAGGGCGAAAAAAAGTTTGATCTATCAAACACCAGTTAAATTTCTCATGGTAAATAATCGGGTGTCGGGAAATGTATATATATATTATCTATCTGATAAGGCATGATTTCAAACAACATTAGATCTTTCCTAAATATTTGGGTCGCTGTTTTCAGTTAAAAAAAAAAAAAACAGCCGAATTGTTGTTGTTTTGGTCTCTTTGCTGTCATCTCACATTCCTCTGGCCCTACAGAACGGACATGCTCTCATTCTCGTCCTGCAACATGGCAATTCGCCGGTGGACGAATTGTGGATCGAGGGCAATATTGCGCTCCAAACGGCGAACCCAGTTGGCACAAGACAATTCCGAAGGCCTGTTGACTGTTGGTTGTTGACGGGGTCTTGTTACCATCTTCTGACAGCTCTGCTCGTATTCCTCAATCCTTCCTAACAATCTCTTCACTCTCCTCATTTCGTCTTCCATCTTTTGTTTTTTTCTTTCCGTGTAGTTTATAGATCAAAGAAATGACTATAATGAATCTTAGGCTTGGAAAGGGACATTTATATACGTCATCCCGCCAATTTGTTTGATTGGTTGGATTGGTAGGCGGTTTTGATTGGTTGTTTAATAATTACAGGTCACGCCCATTCACGTGTAGGGGCGTTGTCATCTGATTGGACGGACCGATCCATTTTACTACCTTTGCGCCATTCCAGCCATTGGCTGCCCTACCGCGCGTGCGCAATACCTAGGCGTACAGAGCGGTGCATCATAGCTCACGCAACCTTTCAAAGAGATATAACATAAATACAATAACAAAAACTTAACAACATGCAATTTAACAGGAAATTAGAAGAATTGGATGGTGGCTCTAGTAAGAGAATTAAGACGAAAGAACAATGGAAAAAAAGAAAGATGACTTTGTTCGACTTGACAACACGAAAGGTAAAAACTTTTTTCATGTGAATAAAAATGACGCGTATTTTGTTTTTTGTTTAGTTGCGAGCGAGTGAGTTTAAAAAATTTTGTTTTTGTGTTTTTCATTTGATATCGTGAAGCCGAGTTTTATTTCTCTAATCTGTCTCTCGATTTCTTAATGTCGTCACCTTAACGTTAAAGTGATGATTTTAGAAATGTAGAGTAATAATTATTTGCAAAGATATTTCATTACATAAACAAAACATTGTATATGTAATTTAAGAGGTAATGGTATTTTCACCTGTTGTAAACATCACTAAAGATTAAAAGTCTTAAAGGCAAATACTTCATCTTATCAGTGATATTGTGTTTCACTAACAAAGTATCACCAATCGCTTTTGGTCTTAAGAGTACATTAGATATACTGTTTCTTTATCTAACATGTCAAATAGATTCTGCCACAACAGAATAAGATCATTTACACCATGTGCTCCCAACAGTCAACATATATAACTAGAGACGTGATTAATCTGAAGTGAATATATAAAACAAACACCAGTTAAATTTTGATGTGCCAGATGTGCACATTTCGGAAATTCATTCCTCATCAGTGACACTAAGACCTAAAAGTTTGATAGATAAAAACATAAGCCAAACAGTTGAAAATAATGAATCTTAAGTTCCAAAATTATATAAATCCAAATCCAGCTAAGGAATGCTTTGCATGAGGGAACAAACCTTAGTTTTAAATAAATTTCAAATTTTAGACGCCTGAAAATTTTGCTTAATGGTACATTTTCTGACAGCACAAAGTACTGCCTACTGAGTTATGGATACCCTCGGGGAATTTTACTCCACCAGCAGCGGTACCCGCTCAAGGGTAGTAAATATATAAAACAAATACCATTTAAATTTTGATGTGCCAGATGTGCACATTTCGGAAATTCATTCCTCGACAAATTGGACTTCATTTTACAATTGAATTAAGTTTGCGAGTATATCTTGAACGCACATGCAACATTTTGGCATAACAATATAAATGCTTTAATTACTTACGACATATGGTCGTTGTGGAATCACTTTTTTTTTCTAAAAGAGATACCAGCTTAAAATTTATAGAGAAGCAGTTTATGACATCTTTAACCTTTTCAATCTAAAAAAAAATGAAAAATTAAAAAACAGCACTTACGACCTTTCGGCACCCACCCGTCGATAAGTAGTTGCCTACTGGGTTGACTGCGATAACTTCATTTTACGAAGGTGGGTTCAATGCACATATGAAAAATTTCCAGTTTACAAAAAAAAAAAAAAAAAAAAAAAAAAACTGTACATGTATTATCAATTTCGGTTTTATTTCATATTTTCAAATAAATAAATGTGATTGCATAGTGCATACCAAGCTCTTAAATTACCAAAGAAAAATAATACTGTATATGGGTAAGGGTAAAAATAAAAAAGCCAATAAAAAATGAGGAAAGGTAATAATACCATGATAACTATTCCACGAATGCTTAGATTAAACCGGAGATGGTAAGGATTGGTATATGTTAAGTAACTGTTTTGATAAGACCTTTTTTCAGATCATTCACTTTTTCTCACTGATGGAATAAAAAAGTTTAACATTGCATTTGTTTTAAAATGATAAATCCTATTACAAATACGCACTTACGGATCACAGTGCCTCTCAGCGCCTGGGTTCGAATCCCACTCGGGACAGATCCTAGTGTAAGAAAGTTTGTCAGTTCGCTTGCTGAAGGTCGGTGGTTTTCTCTGGGCACTCCGGTTTCCTCCACCATCCCAGAACTGACCGCCTCGAAATAAGTGAAAGAATCTTGACTGGGGCGTAAAACATTACTCCACTCTCCACTCCTATTACAAATAACGAATGAAACTTTATTCATTATAAATCAACGAAGTATAAATTTGAAAATCTGTAAATTTTAAACAATAGATTGTTTATCAAACAAATCTATCAATTATGAACATTCAAAAAAATATAACAATATATAATTTTGGCACTACTTGGAGGATTTATTTCAACTTTTACAAGTAAAAATAAGGACTAAAAATTTTAAACTGAAAATATATATATATATATTACCACAATTCAATTTATCTTAAGAATGACAATAATAATCACATGAATGTATACCATATTTCTCCATTATGTTTGCTTTAAAATAAAACACCTTAACTTAAAAATGAAATGACTATAATTTCCTTCAAACCTTCCTGGGAAATTTTTCAATGTAATGAGGTAGTTATTTGGTAAGAGGATATATTTTCAGATTAAATTATTTTCATTACTACCACAAAATTGTTCATTACTGACAGAAAAAAAAATCTCTCTAGACTACATTTTACACATATAAAAATAAGAACTAAAAATAATCAATTATTATTATTATTTGAATGAGATAATTGACAATAATGATTATTTTTGAACAATATGAAAGTCTGTAAACTGATAAAAAAGCACCATTAAAGAAAAATATTCATTAATCTGTAGCGTTTTGGCGATCTAGCCAGGTGTTTTAATATTTGAACTTGAAAATTTGGTAGCGTAAGACACTATTCATTCCTCAATATAACAGTGAGAAGTTCATCTTCTTTCTACGTAGCGCTAATTAATCTTGACTGAGACGTTAAAATGATCCAAGATGATACATTAAAAGCCACAATAACGAATAAATAGACAAATAAAGTTCACTATTTATTCACAATACTATATATTAAATAATCCAAGGAATATATTCACATATACACATATCGCACATAACACTTTAACTTATTATTAATCCATTATTACACTATACAAAATGTCCATATACGATTCATATTCTACTGACCGACTACTGTCTAACTAACCAGTAGCTAACTGTCCGACTAACTGGTAACTAACTGACTCAGCCACCAGTAGACTGTCTATATATAAGAATTTGCTGTCTGCTTCTGAGAGGCAGAAAGAATTTACCGCCAAATAACATGCTCCTCTGTAAGGGCAGTACATAATTATATAACAGTCTTGGCACGCGTCCAAATTCACTGTCACTTAATACTGACACTGTAATCATCTTGTTTGTGTAACCAACGACGTATCGTTAACACCTTGTGTTTTCAGAACTTTATATAATTTATCGGGTCCAGAATAAGCAGCGGCCTTGGATGTGTTGTAATATAATTTTTTCAGTAAATTGTTAACTTTCTGTGTTTTCTTGTTTCTTTTATCTGTAAAGTGTTTGAATGAAAAGATGAGGTAGTATTTGGATACAGTAATAAGTTATAACCGTTTTAATTTTCATCGCTAATACAGTTATGTCTTCTGATAGTTTATTTTTGTATCCAAGTACTACAGATCACTTCCAGTTTTTACTAATCCCACATGTATAAATATTTCTAAGGAAATATCAGTTGCATTCTGTCAGATTGAAGCTAGTGGTTTTCTCATATTTCTTTTATCCTCTCATTCGGTTGAAAAAAGTGAAATAATCTTGACTACCCTTTGAAAAAATACCATCTACCAATTGTTCAATATAAGTGAAATAATCTTGACTGCACTGTGAAAAATTGACTGCATTGTAAAAACACCATAATATAGCAATTACACTTTTTGGAAGGAAAAAAATTATCAGTGTAAAATTCATTTATATACAGTATCAGCAAATCTTTTCAAAATATTTTGTTCATAACTTACAAAGCATAGGATTTTAAAACATTATTTACCATTTCCAGTTTTCTTATTAGACATGTTTTAACCAAATGAACTGTTACACTGTCAAATTACTTATGATAATTTTTTCAACAGTTTTCCATTTAATAGTTTTTATAAAATAAAAAGTTATTTCACTTAAAATTTACTGAGATAAAACAAATGTTGCAAAAGTTTCTCAATAACATAGTGTTTATAAAAGTTTTTGACTTCAAAAGCACAGAATCCGATTCGCAGGCTAATGTACATCACCCATAACGGGATCAAGTCGAATTAATCTTTCCACCATTTCTAATTGCTTGTCCTTCCACTCTTCATTTCTTGGAATATTTTCTCTTTGCCAGTCTTCATCTTGAAGTTTGAGAATAAAACAATCTATAAAAGCAGCTGGAATATTGGTACAGTGCACAGCAGAATACAGCAGAATACCAATCTTCTACCACATCGGACACTTCCTTTTATCTAAAGTTTTTTTCAAAGTAAAGACCTAATTGGGTCCCCTTATCCAACATGACGCAGTCATGCTGTTTTTGACTGCCATGATCAATCTGACAGCCGTAACAGTTCTCCATTGCTGTTTGAAATAAGTTCTTTTTGATTTCAATGGCAAACACAAAATTGTAGAGATTCAGACATCTCCTGGTGTAGTCCACATTTGAGACTTCATCTATAATTATTTCCTCCATTTTGTTAAAAAATTCTTCCATATCATAGATCATACTTCTGTGTAAGTGAACACAAATGTGGTGAAAACGTACAATAAACTTCAGTTTATATGCCCTTTAAAAATATGTGAAAAATGTGAAAAAATTAGGTATTTCAATACCTAAGAAATGTGTTTAGGGTAACTATGGAATGTCGACCATCTTGGTATTTCTTGAATTTGTTATCTATGGAATGTCAGCCATCTTACTATTTATGGAATGTGGGGGTACCTATGGAATGTCACCCATCTTGTTATCTCAGGAATGTGGGGATACCTATGGAATGTCAGCTATCTTGTAATCTATGGAATGTTGGGGTACCTATGGAATGTCAGCCATATTGTAATCTCAAAAATGTCAACCATCTTGGTATCTAAGGAATGCCAGGTATCTAAATACCCTGGAATCCTCAGGGGTACCTGAGGGTATGTGTGAAGTAATATCATCTGCACACAAAACGTCAGGCATTCCTTAAGTATTAACACATGGTGCTTGTAAAATGGCAACGATTTGTCTTGAAGGGCGTTGATCAACAATCATTAATAAGAATTGACGCTATCAACCCCAAAATGTCTGAAAATAAAGTAACGCAAATACCTGTTAAATTTTGATGTGCCATATGTGCATATTTTGGAAAATCATTCCCCATCAGTGACACTAGGGGCCGAAAAGTTCGATAGATAAAAAAGGTAAGGTATCCATATCCGGTTAAGGAACGCTTTGCATGAGGAAACAAACCTAAGTTCAAAAATTAAGACTTGAAAATTTTGGTAAATGCTACATTTCTAACACTAGAAAATACAGCCTACTGAGTTATGAAAAGAAATATTATAATTAAAATAACCGAATTACTCCAGCGTCCTTTAGTTCAGTTGGAGTTGTCTTCTGTTCTTCCTTTGCATTCCATTTGCTTTTTGGAAGCCTTTCTTTTTTGCTGGCATAATTATAACTTTTTAAACAAAACAGGTAGTCAACAAGTAAATAAGCTATGAATTTAAAATATCCCACAATAAAAAATATGATTTATTTACAAACTTTTTACAGATTCGTTTTCACTGTATCATACTTTGAAAAAAACGATCTCAGAATGAAGACTGCGCATGTTCACTACAGTATATATACACATACTGCTACAAAAAATTCTTTTTACTAATACTACGCTAGTATAAACACTCAAAATAAATCGGTTAAATATTATTTTCAATCTATTCAATTAATGTTAATTATAAAACTATTAAATACCATTCCAATTTCTGAAAGATACTTTATTATTACTATTTTTTTTGCTACATAAAGAAAATAGGGTTATTTTGATTTAGTTCTGTAACTTTAACCCAACCAATGATGCCCCATATGTAATTCTTTTTCACACCGTAGACTATTTACATAAGCATAATGACTTTACGCACTAACATATGTAATTATGTATACTAAACTTATAGTTTTTGACATCATTCTATAAAAAAGTGACATTATTTCTAATTAAAAATAATGAATTTGAGTAATGAATGCTACTTATTGCAAAAAAATGTATTTATTGCATTTTAATTAAAAATTTTCACAACATTAATAATGTTGCATCAATACTTTCCAGATCCAAGTTTCTCTTGTGTATAAATTGCATTTTGATTAAAAAATGAAATTTTTCATAATCTTAGGTATTGGAATAAATTACCTGAATGTTCAGGTAATTAATTATGTGGCATCAATACTTACCATGTCCAAGTTTGTCTCGTATATTTCTTTCAACAGTGTTCATGACCATATTCGAATCATGACAATACTCATTGATATCAAATATATTTTAAAAATCTTTCAAGACCATGGTTCATAATGGATTTATATGGATTTGCAGCATAAATTGCATGTCAAGGTTTCTGGATTTTCTGCCTGTGAAAGTGGAAGTTTGGTTCTTGACTGAAATAAATAGAATAAAGGGATTTATTTCAGTAGATCAACCTACCAAATGAGAAATTAAGTAACTCTACTATGCAATTAAGATACTCCAGGGTTGCATCTAGGGCGCGGGATTGCGGGATTCCCGCAAAAATATAACGCTGCCCCCCTAAGTCAACTTTATCTGCGGGAAAATCCCCCCAAAATTGCCAATTTCAGACCTAAATACCGCATACCAGTCTCATTTGGCAATATCCAAGTAACAGATCGAATACACCCATACTCTCTATAATGCAGTTGTTACGCCTTTTTTCATTGGTTAATTGTGATTTTTCATCCAATCGTAATTAACATTACTGTCATTTCTGCTTCGTGCGCAACAAGTTTAGACAGAGTCATGGCGACGATATTACAGTATTTTCAAACGAAGACACAACTGTCGAATAATAGTACAGTTGGTAATGTCCAAAGGAACCAGTGGAATCGGAAAATGTTACGGAAGTTACCAAGAAACGTCGAAACAGTTGCGAATCTGATTTAGAGCCTGATGTACCCGCGACCAAAAAAACTAAAACAAAAGCACGGGTTCATGGAGTCATGGAAAAAAAACCAGACCGTGGCTGATAACGGACGATAAAAATATGATGTTTTGTTCGTTCTGCCTGGAGAGCAAAAAAGAGAACGCATTTACTCGTGGATGCGATAATTTTAGAACTTCAACATTGGATCGTCATGTTTCAACACCCGGTCACCAGGAATCGCTTAAAGACATAACACTTCGTGAAAATATGCAGTCATGTGCTACATATGCACTTCAACAGAAATCTGACTCAGTTATCTCCGCCATGCAGACCACATACTGGCAAGCTAAAGAAAATATACCATCAAAAAAATATGAATCCTTGCTTGAATTTCTTGAATTTAAGGGGGTTGATTTAAAGTCCATGAAAGTTGGATCAAATGCATCATATAAATCGAGAGCCACAGTGGAGGAATTTCAAGAGTGTATTTCTGAAGTTATTGAATCTTATGTGTTGACTGAAGTTAGAAAAAGTCCATTTATAAGTATATTATGTGACGAAAGTACTGACATTTCAAATGAAAAGAAGCTGATACTTTACTGCAGAATAATAAATCCTGATACATTTATGGCATCTACTTATTTTGTTGGAAATGTAACAGTAGAGGGTTCTTCTTGTACAGCTGAAGTTCTGTTTAATTATATTATTAACTTTTTAAGTGAAAAAAAATTGACATATCAAAAGTTATTGGATTTGGTAGTGACGGGGCTTCCGTGATGACAGGCTGCAAGTCTGGTGTTGCCACCAGATTCAGAGAAAAATGCCCTCAATTAATTAGTATACATTGTATGGCACATAGATTAAATCTTTGTACGTCACAAGCTTCTAAAAAAATTTCATTCATGAAAGACTTTGAACAAACTTTTGCGGATTTATTTAGATATTTCAATAATTCAGCAAACAGAGAGGCAGAACTTAAACAAATACAAAAAGTTTTAGAGAGCCCAGAGCTTAAAGTTAAGGAAGTGCATGAAATCAGGTGGTTGGCATTTTACGATGCTCTCACAGCTGTTTTAACAGTAACGGGGCTTTGATAAATTACTTCAAGAAAAACAATAAGACAGAAGTTTGTCAGGACTTGCTTGAAAAACTGTCAGATTATAGGTTTATTTCTGTCATGCATATTACGATGGACATAATACCATACATATCTCAGTTGTGTTTATTGTTACAGAAGTCAGATATTGACATAGCTGCTGTGAAACCTGCTATTCAGAACACTTTGACTTGTATTAAGTCTGCAGAATCTGGTCAGACATACTATCAAAAATCACTCAAAGAGAACTTGAAGTCTACAACTGTTCAAGACAAAACTAAAGTAACTTTCAAAAACATTGAGCTTGTCATTCATAGAAGTACAGTGAGAAAAGCAACTGAAGACATTGCAAAAATACGAACCGACTTTATTTCTTCATTGAATAATCAAATGACTGCTAGGTTTCCTGTTAAAAGTCAGAATGTCGCTGATTCATTTGATGTATTAGGGCTTAGAAATCTGTCATTTTTATCATCCACTGAGCTTGAATCTCATGGAATTGAGAAAATTGACAAACTCTGTGCTTATTTTGGAACTGAGAAGACTGTCAAAGGTGTTAGTAGTCCCCCAATTGTAGAATCAACAAATGTTTTAGTTGAGTGGAGTTTGGCAAAAAATATTATTAAACGGGAAATGTATCCAAGGGATAGGATGCATGATTTGTGGAAGATCATGCATACTCATCACAAGGACACATTTCCTTACCTTCTTAAATTGTCAGCCATTGCTTTGGTTATGCCCTATCAAACAGCTGATTGTGAGAGAGGTTTCAGCGAACAGAACAGGACCAAAACCAAGTTAAGGAACAGACGAACAAAAAACTCTTTCTCGATTAATGATGATTAAAATAGAGGGTAAACCCTTAGCAGACTTTGATTTTAATCAGGCTTTAATAGTTTGGCGCCAAAAGAAGGACAGGAGGGTCTTTCACCAGTCAAAATAAATATAACACCAGCACACCACAAGTGACCTGTACATAGTTTATAGTTGACGTTTACAGTTATTGAGTTAATGTTGAACTTTTTAAATTTTCACAACTTTGTATATATTTGGATTATGGAACCAGTCAACAGATATTAGTGTTTTATCATCAAAAATATCTTTTAAGCTATCCCCCCAAATTTAAGTGATATCCCCCCATTTTCAACAACTAAGGGGGGCAATGCCCCCAATTTTGATAAAACCTGGATGCAACCCTGTACTCTTCTTTGCATTTAAGGTAACAATTTTGTATTCTAAATCATGATACTGACATCTGGTTTGGCTAAAGCAGCTATTGTGTGAAAATGGTTTTTTTTTATGGTTTTCTGATAAATTGTCTTTGGTTCAACTTTACAAATCATTTTTAATAAGTTCAAGAACTGTAGCAAATGTCAAACACCGTTGATTTATTTTTCACTGAAGTTATCTTAAGTATTGATAATGCCTGTAATTGATGTGTCTGTGCCAGGATTAGCTTTTTTAATTACATTTCAGATGATCCATTGTTCCTTCTCTCTCTCTAGCATAGTGCAAACCCCACATTTTAAAAATGAATTGGTCAACAATAAAGTTAATATTTGTTAAAAGAAGCGTTGTTTTGTTGCTATCTTAGCGTGAGTTATGGATTAAATAGCTTCAGTAATTTTTAATAATTCACATGATGTGGTTGATATGACATACAAATGTGAATGTACCGATATGATTGCAGTATTTATTTCGATTCACATTTCGTTTTTTCTCCCGCAAGGCAATTGGTTTCTTAAGGCTTTCCATTTGAATTTTAGCTTGAATTTTCGACAAAACTTCATCGTCAGAACTTTCATCAGTTGATACATTTGATTTATGTATTTTGTTTGTTGCGTTTGTACTGTCTTTATCTTTTTCTACACTTGCTTGTTTATTTAAGTTTTCATTTACTTTTTCTTTTCTGGGATCTCCCAAATACTTGTGAGGACAATATCCACACAGTGGATACACGGTTTCAGCAGAACATAACAGAACCAACTGAGGTCGACTTAACCTTCCCGTCTATGTCGGTTGTCAGGTATCAAGTCATTTCGGCACCAAGTCAATTCGGCACCAGTGTTAAAAGTCAATTCGGCACCGAGGTATTTTCGGCACCAGGTCATTTCGGCACTGATATAAAGTCAATTCGGCACCGATATCAAGTCAATTCGGCATCGACTACGATTAAATTCGATTAAATTCGGCAACAGAAAAAAAATATATATATGTGTTCGAATTTAATATAAAAATTTAAAAAAGGTTATTTTTAATTACGATATGTAAAACTTTATTCAAATTATCAAAATACTTTTTGGTGACCTCTGTATTGAGCATGCGTGCTCTTACATTGTTGAGAGGTGTTGGAGAACGCAATACCACGTCTGGGTGTCTTCGTTTAAAGCCGTCTAGCCATTCATTTCCAGGTATCCCGTTGCGAAAAGGCGTATTCACGCGCATTGACGCCGCTAGTTTGGCCATTTTAAAGCATAGTTGGGCGCGTGTAATGCCAAAACCCATTTTCCCGGCATCCTTGATCATTTCAACTATGCGGTTTTCTACCTCAACGGGAAAAAAACCGGTTTCTTTCCTGGGCTCGAACCCTCTTCTATCCTCCCTGAAATTCTGTCACCAATTGTCGATTTTGGCACATTGAAATATTTTGCAGCTTGTCGAATGGAAAAAATGTTAGATTTTACTGCTGTTATTGCATTTTCTAATGCCCTTGGGTCATATTGAGATCTGATTCCTTTACTTTTACGAGGCATTGTCTGAAAAAAAATGAAAAAAATAATTTTATTTCAAAATTTTTGCACAGCCCCTCATTTCGAATCTCATATGATGCTTGTAAGTTCGCTCGTAGAAGCAATGGGTGGTATTATCCGGGCATTCTTGATTTCCTCATCTATTCCAAAGCTTACAATCCAGATGTTAAGCAACATTCAATCAACCAACCAACTGTATCATTCCACAATTCATTTCTTTTTTAACTGTCCGATACAACCCACACTGTATTTTATATAGTAATTACAGTGCAGGGATCTTCGGACAGTTTTTAATTTCAAATATCATCAACAAAATAATTAAATGTTGATTATATATTTATTAAATTAGTAAGTTTAAACATTTCTCTTTCTTATTCCTCAAAGTTATAACAAGAACAGTCTATAATTATGTTTGTTGAAACGGGATATACTTACGTCATCAATTTGACCTCTAGCAGATGAATTTTCTGAGAACAGGAAATCTCCGAAAAAAACTAAAAACCGACTCGGAAGACGACGGAGACCTTTAATTATTTACAAGTCATGAGCCGGAAAACGGAACGAATGCCTTCAGGATAGAATGAAGAAGTAACACGTGCGGTTTCAATTTGGATTTAGTTACGATATTTTATTCAAAAAGGAATATTATCAGATGTCCGATATTACACGTATGTCCGATAAATAACGCACTTACTCTACAATTACTTATGACATAAATAATAACAGGTATGATCACTAGACCGTGTATAATCGTGTGTTAGCTTCCTTTGAAGTCGGGTACCAAAACAAGCGTGTGATACGCGTCTGAAGTGACCTAATTATCTTTGTTCAGGTGTAAGGAAGCGTGACAAGAATTTCTTTTGAAGTGTGCGGATCAGGGCTTGTAGAACATAGAAATCTAAGTAAAACAGTATAACAACATAAGCTAAATATGGTCTTAAAAGAGCAAGTTCTGCAAAGTAATGGCATTATTTCCGAGAATGTCAGACTGTGTGCAGTGCAAAGTTCCAGTGAGACAGAGACAAGAGGGTTTAGAATGTGACATATGTAAGAGATGGCAGCACAGGACTTGCAACACTGGTAAGATTAAAACCTATTTACAACCTTATTGAAAATATGATTTTACAAAATTGTTTAAAAAAGTAAAATAAGATTAGCAGTTAGTTATTCTTTGAAGATATTGGTTTAGAATCTACCAGTATTTATTTATTTAATTATTTATGCAATAAAAATAATTATTTAATTTTTAAATAGTTATTTTTTATATTTAAATATACATTTCAGTTATAGTTGTTTGAAGATTTTGGTCAAGTGGATAATTATCTGTAATTAACTATTTATTATAGATATACAATATATCGTCTTTTGGTTATTTTCATCGTCGTACTATAATTATTGTAGTTATAAAGACTTCAGGAATGTTTTTTGTATTTACAGGTATTCAAGAGAGCAATACAGAGAAGCTGTAAAGAATTCAGTAGAAATTGTCTTCCAGTGCAATGAGTGTAAACAGGTGTGTATTTTTATGTTAAAACTTTCCCAGACCATTCTCATTTTGTGCATTAGAAAGTATGGCATATTCACCTTTAAAGACTTCATTATATCATTTTATTTATGTTAAATTATATTTTATGTTTGTTATTTCAGAATGAAACTTCAGACCATGATGGCAATACTTCAGTAGTCATTGAGCGTCCTTTTGTTGTACCAGAAACAGTCCTGGAACAATCCATTGCTCTTTTTTTGTGCTAGTTAAAGGGGTGTTGGATAGTAGAGTTTTTTTTTTTTTTTTGATATTTCGAACTTCTGTGGTCTTAGCTAGTTTCTAGGACCTGGTGCCGAAATGACCTTTTAACGGTGCCGAATTGACCTTTTACTGGTGCCGAATTGACTAGTTGCCGAAATGACGTGTCAAGTGCCGAAATGACTCGGTGCCGAAGTGACTAGAATTCTGTTGCCATCTCATTTTTTCTTTTTCGATGGGTGTTTAATATTATGTGGGTGTTATAATATTAGAACTTTTTTAAGTCAAATTTCAATAAAGTTGATTGTAAAATAATTAAATTAAATATATATTTTTTGTTATAAATAATTCTACAGTCCTAATGATTTATGACATGCCATTATTTGTATTTAACTACTGATTAAATTTTCGTCCAAATTGTCACACACCAAGCCGCCGCGCCCAAACTGCTCAACACAATATCGAGACGCCATTCTGATTCGTAGAATTTTTAAAACTGTTATAGTACGCCTTACATTTGTATACTATTTAGTCTCAAACTCGAAAAAAGTATCGTTGGAATATATATATGTATATATATACAGTGAAAGACCATTCCTTATTCAGTAACAACGAACATAGGTATTAAATGAGTCGTTATGTATATTGGAGGGAGGGGGGTGGTGTTGCGGAAGGATGTTCTAAAATGAATATGATTATTGAATACGTTCAAAAAATTAAAGATATTCTTTCAAAACGATCATCTATTTTAAATAAACGTTTTGTGCACAGGTTATAACAGACGGGAATAAACGGATCAAAATATTGAAAATGTATCGGTATATCCCTGTCATTTCGGCCAAACCACGGTAGCACACCGATTCGTTTCGCCCTGGATCCATTCGTCCTTAATATATTTTTTGGTTATTATATCAATATATTCGTTTTTCATTGGAAATTTCCACTGACGGTATGGGAATAAAAATACATGAAATGATGGAAGTAAATAAATATTTAGGGAAAAGAAATCCCACTATTTCTGATAACATGGAGCGTGTTTCACGATACTAGCTGCACTCTATCATTCTAGAGTGACAATCTTTATACCATAAAAGTTGTATGTAGTTTAAGATATATATGTACAAACCATGATAATAACAATACGAATTAAAATATTTTTTAAAAAGATATTTTACGAAAGTGTTTTAGATACAATCTATGTCATGATATTGTCAATAGTTCATTAAATCGTTGGGATTACACCTTCTACACGTGAAATCTCCCATCTGATTCTGGTGATCATTAGAATCTTCACTAAATGTTACCTCCACTAATTGGTCTTTCAAAATATGACCCACTTAATTTATTGCACCTTTCAAATTGTTCTATTTTGTTGAATGTCAAAGGAATTCCTTTCTTTGCAGCTGCAACACTCTTAATTTTCTGGCAAAAACTTTTTTCTAATGTTCACGCAAGCATATCCTTTCTATACTGATAGGTACACGTTTTCACCCAGATGCTGCTTGAATTCCTCGTTTGTAGAAGACTTCGCCTATTTTTTTTATTTTTCTATGTCTAATGCAATTTCTTCCTTGTTTGACAATATAATAACTAACTACTCCGAAAGTTCCAAAACTTATTTATTTCATGAAGTTGTACGTCTGTGTGAGGTGTGTGAGCTTAGTGTAACAAAGTCGTTACACAATTCTAATTACAAAGTAACCACCAAAAATTGGGTTTCAGGTTATTTTAGATTTTAATGTATGAACGTCTAGTTTTTTTAGCTCACCTGAGCACAAAGTGCTCAAGTGAGCTATTGTGGTGGGTCATTGTCTGGCTTGCGTCGTGCATCAACTTTTGATTGTTAACACTCCTTAGGCCACAATTTAAGTGCAATCTTAATCAAACTTTCTCAGAATGATCCTCTTGACAAAAGCTAGCTCAAGTTCGTATATGGGCCATGGTGGGTCAATAAGTAGGTCACTAGGTCAAATTGTAGAAAAACCTTGTTAACACTCCTGAGGACCCAATTTTAGTCCAATCTTCATCAAACTTAGTCAGAATGATCATCTTTACAAAAGCTAGTTCCAGTTCGTATATGGGCCATGTTGGGTCAATAAGTAGGTCACTAGGTCAAATTGTAGAAAAACCTTAACACTCCTGACGACCCAATTTTAGTCCAAATTTCATCAAACTTAGTCAGAATGATGCTCTTGACAAAAGCTAGCTCAAGTTCGTATATGGGCCATGTTTGGTCAATAAGTAGGTCACTAGGTCAAATTGTAGAAAAACCTTGTTAACACTCCTGAGGACCCAGTTTTAGTCTAATCTTCATCAAACATAGTCAGAATGATCATCTTTATAAAACCTAGTTCATGTTCGTATATAGGCCATGTTTGGTCAATAAGTAGGTCACTAGGTCAAATTGTAGAAAAACCTTGTTAACACTCCTGAGGACCCAATTTTAGTCCAATCTTCATCAAATTAGTCAGAATGATGCTCTTGACAAAAGCTAATTAAGTTCTATATGGGTCATGTTGGGTCAATAAGTAGGTCACTAGGTCAAATTGTAGAAAAACCTTGTTAACACTCCTGAGGACCCAATTTTAGTCCAATCTTCATCAAACTTAGTCAGAATGATGCTCTTGACAAAAGCTAGCTCAAGTTCGTGTATGGGCCATTTTGGGTCAATAAGTAGGTGACTAGGTCAAATTGTAGAAAAACCTTGTTAACACTCCTGAGGACCCAATTTTAGTCCAATCTTCATGAACCTTAGTCAGAATGATGCTCTTAACAAAAGCTAGCTCAAGTTCGTGTATGGGCCATGTTGGGTCAATAAGTAGGTCACTAGGTCAAATTGTAGAAAAACCTTGTTAACACTCCTGAGGACCCAATTTTAGTCCAATCTTCATCAAACTGTCTCAGAATGATGCTCTTGACAAAAGCTAGCTCAAGTTTATATATGGGTCATTTTGTATCAATAAGTAGGTCACTAGCTCGAAATATAGGAAAAAATCTCTTTTAATAATAGAAGTTCCAGTTTGCTAAAATCAAGCTGAGGGTACATCATTTTCAGGTGAGCGTCCAGGGCCTTCATGGCCCTCTTGTTTAATAAGTATACATTACAATGAAATCGAAATCGAGTCCGTACAGCGACTAGTTGGAACTTTCAGGACTGGACTTCCTGAGAGTGCTTCACGCGCTGTTTATATACATATCTAAGTTATCAAACACGTGGAGGTCACACGTGACGGGAATTGTTTACAAAGCAGTAAAATTAACCAAAGAAAATAACTGTCCCTTGCCCTTCAAAGATTATATATACTAAAATAAATGTCCACTAATAATGTTCAAATTCTGGATTAATATAGTCTTCTACAGGATTATATTTCATGGAATTATACTTGTTCCGTTGGAATGTACGCAATTAAATCATTGTATACAGTAAGTTTGTTAATTTATTTTCCACATCGGTACAATCCAACTTAGGATACACATTACGGAATAAGTCCATATTTACATGTTCTTTTCTGTCAGGATTCTCTGGTTCTGGCGCAGGGGGTAATTTCTCTCTGAGAATGGTATTTGCATCCCCCGACGTCTTATCGGCACTTTTCATATTCTTTTGTGACCTTTAACCTACTTTTCTAAAATCTGCAGGCTGTGCAATCCGACTAGAATTGCAATTATGAAAATAATTAATGCATAACCCCAAGAAGGCACAACAAATGTCGTTTCATTTTCAACAGTATAAAGACTGTTTAGAGTATTGATCAAACTCTGTAATGGTACTTCTTTAATAGTTCTCAACTTATGCGGAAGTTTTGTATTATTAATAAACGGTATTTTTGCATGAAGTGGCTCCCACACCCAGATGCCCTCAGAGATGAGGTCAGCTGTTGGTAATTTAGAGTTCGGTATTACCATGCTTGTGCAGTATCTGGCTATATTCTCCTTATTATGGAGTAATAATGCAATTACACAGCGTCTGCTCATGTTTATTGGATAAATTAGTGATTAGATCTTGCAAAAACTAAAAAATGGATTTGTGCACGATTACATTAGTAAGAGACAATAAAAACATATTTAGTACGTTCCATATTGATTGCAACAACAGATGTTTCTAAATTGTACTGAGCTAGAATTTTACATGTGGGGCAAGTGTCTTTGACGTTGTTATACTAGTCTTTTTGTTATCAGTAGACAACACGATGGGGAATTGAAAATGTGATACACCTCCAAATTATTAAAAGCATCAAGTAGAGGTGTATTAATAAAAATGGTAATTTGAATGTGATCAACTAATGTTGCACAATGCAAATTGTCGTAATAATCGTTTGTTTTCTTTCGTTATAACTGGTGACATAAAAAAAGAAATATTCTCGACTTAATTCGATTCAACTCATCTCTTCTTTCTTTTCAATCTTCTTTGTTGCTTTGAAAACCAGAAGGAGATAAACCATCTCGTTTACGCATCAAGCGAATTTAAAAAAAAAATAAAAATAAACAAATAACCAACAAAGTATTTTATGGTTTTTTTTTTACTTATTCGTAATCGATAATGTATAAGTTCAAGTTTACTATTCTCCACAATAAATTCATTAAATTCGAATTCATCTGGCTGTTTTCTTTGTGTTAAAGCTCTGGTGAATCCCACAAAAAGTTCAAAGTCCACTTTCTCCTTGTAGGGCACACAATATATGTCGTACAGAGGCCGGCTGTATTGGAATAAAGCTTCGTATAAAAGTCCAACAAGAAATGAATTTGCGGAGGTGATACTAAATACTTCGTGATCCACAAATAAAAGATGCACGAACAAGTTCAGTGAAAACGCTTTGGCCCCTAATACCGCTTTGGCTTCCGATGGTTTTATGGGCTCCATCCAATAGTCTATGATCCCGTTGACCATTTGCTTCAGATGCATTTGATGTCTAATGACGGTGATGTTTCCCGCGTCCATGCACACAAATTCATTTATCGGGAATTCCCCGCACAAATTTTCCAAATCTGCCCTCACGTTCTTGTCAGAAGACACCTGTCTCCAACCATCATGTTTTGCCCTAATGGTATCGATAACCTGTAAAATATATATAATGAAAAATTAAATGAATTGAAAAGAAAACAAAAGAGGAAGTATATAACACAAATACCAATTTGAATTTTGGATGTGCCAGATGTGCACATTTCATCCCCCATCAGTGACGATAGACACAAAATCAAAACAGTTTGAAAATTAATGAATATCTAAAGTTATATATTAAAAATCATATAAATCCGGGCTAAGGAATGCTTTTGCATGAGGGGAACAAAACCTTAGTTTTTAAAAATAAAATTTCAAAATTATATTGGACGGCTGAAATGGTAAACATTTTTCTGACAGCACACAAAAAAATACTGCCTACATAAAATGAAATGAAAAAATTTATAACGGAATGTTAAAATGAGTTATTTACCTTCCGAGACGTTATATCAAATAAAGTCATTTGTCTTTTTCTCCATGGGTCTTCTTCTATCCTAATTCTCTTACTATAGCCATCATCAACTTCGTCTTCTAATTTTCTTTTAAATACCGCAGTTTTTGTTGTTTGTTTAAAAATCTGTCGTTTATTTATGTTATAATATCTGTTTTATTTAATTTGACTCTCCTATTTGCGTGAGTTTATGATATGATCCGCGTAAAACTAAGTCGCCTAAGTATTGCGCGTGCAGGACTTGTAGGCAGCCAATGGATGGATTTGTAATGGCGTCATCCCCCTCGAAGGTAGTAGATGGGCCGGTCCGTCGATACATGACGGCGCCCCCCCCCTACACATGAATGGACGTGACCTATCATTCGTTATATCAAACAACAAGAAAGAAACCTTGTCTGCTGCTGGTACAATACTATATAAAGGCACGTATTCTTCTTCTGTCGTTTTTCTTGTTTCTTATGTTTGTTTCTTCAAAATTAATTCTTGGACAGGGAAAAAAGTTATAATAATGCGAAAAGAAAAACATTTAGTAAAATGATATCATATTTTGTGGGTTTTAAACTTTTAAACTTACATTGGTCTGCAATGTTTTCGTTTGCCGCAAACATGTTTACTGTGTTAACAAATTTCACTCGACATTTCGGGCAAATTATTGCTTTCATGGTCCAATGCGATTTAAATCTCGGTACACATTTAACTAAGTATTGCGCCCTCACAAGATTTTCATGCGCGTCAATAGTCGCTGCTTCGCAACACCAATTCTTCATCTCACTCATTTCGCGTATTAAATCAATTACGGGATCAAAGTTAATGCCCTTGTTAAATCCTCTAGAAATGATATTTATGTGTTCCGAAACAGTCTTCAATTTGAAATGTTTTTCGCCTATTACTTCCATCCAGTGGTATTTGGTGGAATCGCATTCAAGAAAGCCGTTTTCACTTTCTGATTGTTGATAAGTTTTGGGGGCAATATGTGGGGTGCACAGCTTGGTGGTCGAAATTTTATCGGAACAATGTGTTCCTTTGATTCACACATTTCGCAACCTAATTGATTAATGCATGACTGACAACGACTCGCAATCCAACATCGTGTACACAATGCATTTACGACAGATACTTCACATGAAATACACCCTAAACAGTCGTATTTTGAATAATCATAATTCGAATATCCATCCCTCAGTGATTCTCCCTTGTAGACCTTGTCTTCCCCGGCATAAGCAGTGGTGTTGGTCTTATATTTCAATCTCAGAAAAGAGGAAAGATGTTTTATTTTTAAACTGCTATATGCGTCTGGATCGGTAGCACGCGCCTGTTTCCCCAAAATGACCATAAGTTGACGCAATCTATTTAATGTGTCTGAATCCTGTTCTGGCGAACCGCGGGCTTTCCAATTTTCTATGATACTGCAATATTCTTTCTTGACAGGGTGATATAAAACATCACCCTCTAAAACAACAAAGTCTTTTTTCTTCATCGGGTGTTTTCGTAGTGACTTGTGAAATTTTTCTTAATATTTTTTTTCGCAATCTGTGGTAATTTTTATAAAAAGTTGACGAAATAGTTTGTCTATTTGTCCGACAGTTGGGTTTTTTTGAGACCGTGGGTTTGTATGAAGCATCATCATCATCATCATCATTAACCAAAGTTTCGTGTTCAATGTCGTGTAAAATATCATATAACCCAGTGGTTGTTGTAGAACACGCTTGTTGGTGCGACTTGAGTAAACCAATATTGCTTACATGTTCCTTTTTTTGTTGGTGTGGCTGGAATGAATTAAAATCATTTACCTGTTCGTTGAATTGTTGATATGGCTGGTTTAGAACAACGCTATTTGAATGTCGCCGTTGTTTTGTAAGTCCGGCTGGTATAAATCAAAGTTATTTACTTGTCCGTTATTTTTAGGTCCGACTGGTTAAAAACAACACTATTAGATTCTCCGTTGCTTTGTGGGTATTGATTTAATAAATTGAACAATTCATGATTGTTTTGTTCCCCGTTGTTTTGTAAGTCCGGCTGGTTAAAAACAACACTATTAGATTCTATTTTATTGTTCTATGAAATTAAATAATTAATCATCCATAGAGTGATTATACCAGTTGGTTGAAATATACTTCTCATTGCAATGGTCAATATGTCTTCATTACCTCTATCCATGTTTCCATTAAAACAATAATGCAACGTGTTTTTATTAAATAATTAAAATATATTTATAGATCATAAAGTATTTATAATATTTCAAATAAGGGGGTGATTTTTTTTTGCACACGACATTCATACAGGCCGTGTGAAAATTTTTTGCACACAACACTATTACGGGCCGTGTGAAAAAAATTTTGCACACGGCATTATTACGGGCCCTGTGTTATAATATTTTTTACACACGACATTCTTACAGGCCGTGTGATTTTATTTTGTACACAACACTTACATAACCGTATATGTACACGTCTATATATACCCGTGATGTAAACTAAAAAAAACACCTTGTTCCTTTTTCAATATCCAAGACTTTAATAACTGATATTCTTATATGTTATTTTATTAAATTATATTAGTTTTTTTTAATTCAATATGTAAGTACAAAGATAATGTTCAAGATGTATTTGAAATCTTGTGATAGCGGACCAGTAAGGTGTTTTTGTAATTATATTTTTCATTGAATAATTTAAAAATGTATTATTAAATTTAGCAGGTATTTGTTATATATTTATTTTTTTAAATTTCAGGTGAATACCATCATGAATGAAACAAGTCAATCTGATTATGTTGGGAATGAATACGTCCCCGAATGCGTTTCCGAGGACGTATGCGATATAAATAAAGATAATGAAACTTAACTGAAGACACGTAGGTTGTCTGAAACCCAACCCGAATTTTGTTCATCAGGGTCTGTGGAGAAACCTTCTAAGGATGTTGCGGGGACAAAAAGGAAAAATAAGTATTGTGTTATATTTATTTATTATCGCAATACAGTAGGCGTGATACTATTGTTCTTCGGCGCTGTAGAATCGGCCATTGTTATTTTACACACTCGTTTATTTTAAAGGGTGAACAACCACCACAATGTGTCCCTTGTCAAAGTCAACAATCTGTTCAGCACATTTTGCTGGATTGTGTTGACTTTGCAAATACAAGAGATACTTTTTATTCAGCATCATCGATGCACGATCTTTTTAGTAATGTCCATGGACATAAAATTTTAAACTTCCTTCGGGAAATTAACTTATTTGGTAAAATTTAATTGTTTTATTATTTAATTTCCGGTGTTTTATATATAATTTGTCTGTGATATTACTGGTTTTTATTAGTTTACTTTTCGGTGATTATTTTATTATACAAATAGGGTTTACATTTATTTAGATTTTTATTTATACTATTCTATCTTTTACATTTCTAGCCGCGAATAGCTGCAAAATTGCTGATGCGGCTCAAAACAATAATTCACTCACTCACTCACTCTCTCTCCCAAAATTTACAAAAAAGAAAGAAAAGAACACATTAATGTCAAGTCGCATATCGAGATAAATTTAGGTTCCTTGGGGACGGGTTTGTTTTGTCTGGGGTAGATGGATGGAGTGTGGTATAATAACGTGAATAACCTGTTTTTTTTTATGGTTGCATTATGTGTACATTTCTGACAAACTTTCATTCTTCATTAAGGGGGAGGGCGAAAAAAAGTTTGATATATCAAACACCAGTTAAATTTCTTATGGTAAATAATCGGGTGTCGGGAAATGTATGTATATATATATATATATATATTATCTATCTGATAAGGCATGATTTCAAACAACATTAGATCTTTCCTAAATATTTGGGTGGCTGTTTTTAGTTTAAAAAAAACAGCCGAATTGTTGTTGTCTTGGTCTCTTTGCTGTCATCTCACATTTCTCCGGGCCTACAGAACGGACATGTTCCCATTCTCCAGTCGCAGGAGGCACACCAGTGTTTGTTGCAAATCGTGCATACATAGTCGCAGCAGATCTCGCAAGTTGTTTCTCAGTCCACTGGAAGCTGCCCCTCTTCAAGAAAGCGATGTTTTCTTTCTGGCCGCTGCTGGATAGAATCTGGTAAGGCTGGGACAAAATATTCTTCAATTCATGTTTCCGTAAAAAATAGACTCGTTCTGGTCGACTCCTGCAACATGGCAATTCGCCGGTGGACGAATTGTGGAATGAGGGCAATATTGCGCTCCAACCGGCGAACCCAGTTGGCACAAGACAATTCCGAAGGCCTGTTGACGGGGTCTTGTTACCAACTTCTGACAGCTCTGCTCGTATTCCTCAATCCTTACTAACAATCTCTTCACTCTCCTCATTTCGTCTTCCATCTTTTGTTTTTTCTTTCCGTGTAGTTTATAGATCAAAGAAATGACTATAATGAATCTTAGGCTTGGAAAGGGTCATTTATATACGTCATCCCACCAATTTGTTTGATTGGTTGGATTGGTAGGCGGTTTTGATTGGTTGTTTGATAATAACAGGTCACGTCTATTCACGTGTAGGGGCGCTGTCATCTGATTGGACGGACCGATCCATTTTACTACCTTCACGCCATTCCAGCCATTGGCTGCCCTACCGCGCGGGCGCAATACCTAGGCGTACAGAGCGGTGCATCATAGCTCACGCAACCTTTCAAAGAGATATAACATAAATACATTAACAAAAACTTAACAACATGCAATTTAAAAGGAAATTAGAAGAATTGGATGGTGGCTCTAGTAAGAGAATTAAGACGAAAGAACAATGGAAAAAAAGAAAGATGACTTTGTTCTACTTGACAACCCGCACTAAAAATTTTTTTCATGTGAATAAAAATGACGCGTATTTTGTTTTTTGTTTAGTTGCGAGCGAATGAGTTTAAAAAATTTTGTTTTTGTGTTTTTCATTTGATATCGCGAAGCCGAGTTTTATTTCTCTAATCCGTCTCTCGATTTCTTAATGTCGTCACCTTAATGTTAAAGTGATGATTTTAGAAATGTAGAGTAATAATGTCAAATAGATTCTGCCACAACAGAATAAGATCATTTACACCATGTGTTCCCAACAGTCAACATATATAACTAGAGACTTGATTAATCTTGAGTGAACTAACGACAAATTGGACTTCATTTTACAATTGAATTTAGTTTGCCAGTATATCTTAAACGCACATGCAACATTTTGTCATAACAATATACATGCTTTAATTACTTACGACATATGATTATTGTGTAATCACATTTTTTTCTAAAAAAGTTTTTGTAATGGGTTTTCCTGTACAATTTTCATTTTTGCACATGCAAATAAGGTTTGTTTCAGCCTAAATCTTCTGAAAGTACATGGCCAATTGAAAGGAAATTTATGATAAATAGTGCTTGAAATGATAGAAAATAAGGATATTGCTAGTAAGTTTGTTTACATTTTACTGATTGGATATATTTAAAAAGAAAAAGCAAAGAACAAAATAAGGGTGTGCCAGGTGACCGATACAGGCCCTATTGGGCTTCTTGTTATATACACACGCGGTCCTTAGTTTTTTATTTTTTTTATCTTTTTATTTACTTTTTTTTTTTTTTTTACTTTTTTTTACATCCAAGTTTTATAACTATCATTATACACAAATCTCTGGTTTCATACAGAAAATTGCCTTTAACAATCCTTGCATTGCCGTTCGCTGAATGTATAGGAATTTCTTCAAAAATCTCGTTAACAATTCCCGCTGAATTAATATTCTCAGGGTTTATATTTTTCGAATACACAATATTTGTGTCTCTGGTTACTTCAACACTTCCGTCTCTAAAGTATCTTCTTTTCTAATCCAGAACCAGGCAAACTGTCGAAGCATCCTCATTTATAATTACATCGGTATTGTCATCTTCACAATCCGTATCTTCCTCATCTTCGCCAACACTGTAATTATCCTCGCAATCAGTACTTTCAACACTGCACTCTGTATAATTATCTCCATAATCACCAATGCATATGTCATATCACTATTTTCACTATCACGATCACTATCGTCTGGTTTCCTCCTCTAAGCTGCAATTATCTATTAAATGAACTGCAAAATCAGTATCCCTCATCTCGACTTCGGGAACTTACTGAGATGTCTTCAAACAAATCATATTGTCTTAATTTCAGTGTGGAACTCTTCCTCTTCGTGCTCATACAGGTCACTTAAAACATAAACATTAGCATGCTTATACTGTCCACAGTAGTAGTCCTGTGTTTGTTTAACCACGATGGTACTGGCTGACCTATAGGTGTACGATAGTAGGAGGAGACTTAACAAAGAGGACAAAGGGTTGATGCAAGTGAGGGGGTTAGACAAAGGATGGGGGCATCTGGTCTTATAGCACGTGTGTTAAAACAAAGGTACTTTGAAGTTCAAAGAGCTTGTGACAGCTGCCGATGGTTAGTTCGTCTGCTATATGACAAAGGGTTTTGCAGGTGGAAGATTCGTCTCAAAGGTTACAACATTTGCACGTGCATTATAAAGCTTTTAGATCAAAGTGCCTTGACATTGAAGGCATCTGTATGTAAATGTAACGGAATGTTACGATGGCCATGACGTGTGTTGCTATAAATTATGTACACATGCTTCAACTAAGATTTGGTTGCTTTCTGAAACCTTGTTAATCGCTTCGTATGTGGGGGTAGGAGTTCGAACCTCGGGCGGGACTGACTAAGACTTAAAAATTGGTAGTGACTGTTCTTTCGCCAAACACTCGGCATTTAGAAATGAAAGTCATGGGGTCCCTCGGACGAGACCTTAAAAATGACAGACGTGGCACGTATGAACCCTCCCTTCACATTGCCCAAAGCGCCCTGCAAAGATGAAAATTTCTGCCTCTTCATTATAGCTGGTGACGTCTCGATATAGAAGAAATATTCGTGACATGGACGTAAAACCCTATTGAATCAATCAATCAATTTTAGATTAATGAGATGTGTATACTTCCGGAGAACTAGATCTCACTTCCTTGAAGAAAGGTTTACGTGTGTATCTAGATTGGTCGGTTTTCAAAGTTTTTACTTTGGTTTGGACATGAAGTGGTATGTTTGTGTTTTATCAGGCAATTCTCCGATTTTAATAACCTCACGGATAGCTAAAAAGTTTCAGATGCGCCATTAAACAACATTAAAACCGATAACCATTGCTTTACTCCCTAACATGATCGAACATTAAGAAGACGTTACAGAACAGGTAGTTTAAGAACAATTTATATTATTAGTAATATGGCATAAATCGAATCGGTTGTCAGAGACACAAATCCACGAAGTGACACCTTAGAAAACACGATGACCCTCAGAATATTTCTGTTACTGTGCCAAGGTTTAATTTGTGCACGTGTGTTAACTTTTACGTGTGATACATTGAAACACCACACCTACTAGACTGTCTCCGAGTCATTCTTTCCAAGCATTAAATATTGCAGAATACGCTTATGTCGTAAGGTATCTTTTATCAACGCTTGTTATAGTATGCTTGAGTATCCAATAATTTACAGGATAATATAATAAACTTAAATTTTCCTATACAACTTTTCGAGATTTACCATGTGCTACTTATGAATTTATATGGAAATGCATTCAAAAGTAGCACATGTCTCCTAAATTTGTAACATAAACGTCGCAGGTTCATTTTTACTAAAACGGCCCGAAATTCACACATTTTAGTAATACTGTTTCAACAATTTTGTATTTGCCAGTTTAACTAAATGTGACAAAACTCCTAGATTTGTAACTTAAACGTTAAATTTCATCAATAAATAAGCCATTCTAATTGTAAAAGTTATATCTTGGAGGTATTCTAGCCCGTGCACAACAAATTTTGTTTTAACTGGTTTCAGAACAATGTTCACATAAAAAAACAAGGAGACACACTTCACAATTACAATAAAAATTACAACTTACTTCAAATCTTGCATGACCATTAAGATATACCAAAGGTCTGTATTTCAATCAGATAAGACACTATGTGGATTGTTGACATTGAAATATCCAGGCTGCAACAAAGATTTGAAACATTAATCAAGCTTATCTAAAACGTCTATGAATATTGAAGGAAAAACATTCTTATTAAATCTAACATATAAAACATTCAAATCCTAACACATAACTATTAACCAATGGATAAACCATCAAGATTGATAATACACTTATCACTATTTATTTTCTTCTAGAAAAACACTATTGACAATTTTTTGTCAAATGATACAAGAAATTACGGAGCCCGCGAAGGGACATTGAAATAAATACTTGTTTGCGTTCGCACGCAATAATATTTCGTTCCCACGCAATAGTATTTCGTTCACACGCAATGTTTTTGCGTTCGCACGCAAAAGTATTTCGTTCCCACGCAATGTTTTTGCGTTCACACGCAAGTGTTTCGTTCGTACGCAATAGTATCTCGTTCCAACGCAGTGTTATATAACAATGCGTGCGAACGAAATACTTTAGCGTGCGAACGAAATACAATTGCATGCGAAAGCAAACAACTATTTATTTCAATGTCCCTTCGCGGGCTCCGTAAGAATTAAACTCATTTTGAATTAAAATAACAATAAATTCTATTCTCATGGTTGTTGCAAGATAAAAAATCAGATCAAATTTCTATTATTCAGGATAACATAATTACCCCACAGTTGCAATTTTCTGTATTAAGTGGAGGACACAACAAAAATGGCTGTTCTCCAATAAGGACTCCCTCTGAATCTCTTGTTACTCCTTCTGAAACATCAAAAATAGCAATTCTCTTCTGAATTGAAATTTTCAAAGCAGGATCATCTTCATTTTTTGGTTGATGACAACTTCTACTTGGAAAATTCAAAAGACCGCTTTCAGAATTAAAATTGCCTGTCTGAAAAACAAGGAATACTGTCAAACAAATTATATACTGGAAAGTAGAAATTGGGTCTTTGAAAACTATTTTATAGTATTCCACTCAATGATATTTATGTGTATATAAAAAATTATTTTTAAAAATTAGAAATACATGCAAATATAATTATATGAAATCTAGAAAAACATTTTCTTTTGGCAAAGATATGTTTACACAGTAAAGTTTAAGAAAATTATCATATGTCCAACAGGGAATTATAGAAAATAAGTAAAAGTCTTGTCCAATGAAAAATGTTATATGGTTTTTTTTTTAAATTCTTGCATCTCTCGCTGCCTATCGTTGAATTTAACTCAAATCCTAATCATTAATGCGACCTTTTGTTACTTTGCTTGTTGAAGGATGGTGGATTATTTCAGGTATTTTCACCACTCCAGAACTGACCCCCTTAGTACAAGTGAAATAATCTAAACTCATACAAAATAAACAAAATATCATATCAAATCATGACTTCATCTTCTACTGTATCTTCTTCAAAATCACCTGGCTCCATTTCTTGACCTTCCTCTTCCAACTTCTCCTACAGTTCCGTAACTTCCTCCTCCATCCAAATATCTTTATGTGTCTTCATTATGGCTAAATGTGGACATAAATAAACTGTCGAATCTAAATACACTACTTTTCTCTGGGAACAACCATATGATGCCTGACACTCTCCTGACTGACATGCAAGACGATTATTATGCATATGAACAAATTCCACATTGTTATTATATAAAACAGAATATTTTTTTGATTTTGAATTAGACACCAAAGGGCAAAATTTGAAGTTTACAGCTTTCAAAGAATTTAAAACAAGTTTTTGAATTTTAGTTGGAAAATCCAATGGTTATTTTGAAAAATAAATGTCCAAATCTGGCAAGAATACCTCCTGAAAAAACGAATGTGACAGCATCTTTTGTTGACGGATTCAATATTTGTGTCATCTTTATTTAATGTTGCAATCTGCAAAAGTGTTGAATATAGCTTACAAGTACAACTGTATTGAATTTCTCCACAAATATTTGTTCTTGTAAGGTGAACCTAAGAATGTTTACAGAAAAGGCCAATGTTAATATTTACATCATTAATCACTATAACATCTTTGTCTTCCTGGTGTACTTGCCAAAATACATTTCCACATTAAACCTGTGAAGTTTTATAGTAATTGTATTTTGAGTGATCAGAGGCTCTGTTGACACTGGAAGAGTTGGGATTAATAATCTGCACATTTCTCATTATATCCTCTTTCGTCTGTGCTTTTCTCCTGTGTTGAACGGATCTAATAATTGCACTGTTTTTAACCGTGGTTGTGATCCCTTCACCTGTTGTTGTAGTTTCAAGGTGAATACTAGTATCAGTTGAAGTTGGATAATTTATTTGAGAATCTAAGCCACGATATTTCATAACAATTCTCAGGATCTCACCAAAATTATCTCCTCTGTAATTCAGAAGCACTGCATTACGAACCGGCGCTGGTTTATATTTACCGTTCTGGTCTCTCACTGGCAACATCCTTGAATATCCAACATGTGCACACTGACCTGCATCCCAAAAATGATTATTTGGAATCGCTGACAGAACATTACACTGTTCATTAAAGGTAACTTTTAGAACTGGATGGAGGGCAGAACAAGATTGCAAACCCTTAAGGTTCAGACTGTACACCATTGATTTTGAAATTCTGGATTGAATTCTCCCACGTATGAAGATGTGGATGAAAATGGCCAGAGGTTTCAAAGAATCTGTGAAATACTTTTTTTGAAAAAAAAAAAAAAAACATGTACTACAATTTAAATGTTTTTAATTTATGATTAACATATCATACCAATAAGAATTTAAAAAAAAACTAAATGAAAATGAGTATAAGAATTGTTTTAATAGAAGTAAAAAGTCTCAAGTTATCTTTAAATGATATTGCAAATTTAATTATCTTAAATTCATTGGGGTAATCATCATCAAAATAAGTACAACTTGAATGTATTAATAATTTTGTCAACCTAGAGGTCAATAATGAGGTCCAACTGTATGTGGTTTTGCTATGTTACATTGACAAACACGTTCATGTCATTCCTAAAACATTGATGTACAACCAAACAAATTCAAGTCTAACCCAAAAGCTAAAGCAAATACGGTAGTATAATAATTACCTTAAATGCCCCAGTATATATTCCCTTCCTATAATCCCCTATTAGATAATTTTTTATAATGAAGTATTTTTGCCCTCTACATAAATCAACCATTAATCCTGCCCAGTTGTATGACAAACAATGAAGTAGTCTTCTAGAAACCTGATAAACAAGTTTAACAAACATAATCATAATAATAAAAATAAGTGGAAAAACTTTATTTGGGCCTGTTTAATAAAACCAGAACACCATTCCTTCCTTTTGCTGATCTTTCTCTTTGTGTGAATTTCGTTTGATGACATTTATGATGGTTCTTACCAGGATGCAGGTATCTGAACCAACTGCAGTCTGGGCTTTTGCCATCAGCTTCCTGTGTGCTTTTACTATGCCCTGTTCATTTTTGGTCATCAGGCTAGGTATTTTAGACCAATTACATCAGTAGAACTAGCTGTAAAATGCATAATGAATTAAGTTTTTAAGATCTATACAAATATTCATTATAATATTAGACGTGCTAGTGTTTCAATTAACATTCCATAATTAATAAATTGTCAAATTTTATATCTAAGCCAAATTTTTATATGAAATATTCTTGAATAGAATACAACTTTTATGTAACCCCAATGAAAATTTACAAAAAAGTCTTAAAGATTTAAAGAATGAAGTCTTATTATAGTATCATAAATGAGATCTGGATCAAGGAGATGGCAATTTAAATTGTGTGAAGTGAATTCCTGCAAAAAGGTTCAGAACAAGTTCAAAATTATTGTCAAATTTCTGTCAACCACAAAAATTATTTAGACTCAGTGTGATATAAAAACACATCATTTTACTCATGAAAGAGAGCATTCATGAGTTTATTTTTAGGAACATAAAACAAACCAAATATTATAGCAATAAAAATGATAGAAAGAAAAAATAACAAGATAGTACATTGTATATATAAGTGTAAAATAAAAACTAGATTTATGTAAAATATGGCGGGATAAAGATGATTGTTGACTGGAAAGCATGTAGTCAGCAATAGCGAATGCAAACCAAAATGCAATGGACAGAATTAAAAATAAATAAAAACAAGACAGGATAAACACAAGTTTAGACCTGTGATAAAACTTCCATTCCAGATTAGGTCACACACTTAATTAACATGTAATAACACCTGCCAACCACAACCTATTGTGTCACTTACAGTTATTTATTATGTGTATTTAAGCAAGTTTCATAATTTTTACAAAAATGTTCCAAAAAACTATTCCAAATCAAGTTTTATTTGCTATTATTAATCAATAATATGCAATACACATTACTTTGCTGTGGATCTTTTCGATTTAACAAACTATAATTAATATGAATATACAATTATTTTCAGTCCAGTGGAGTTTTCATAGATCTTTTGTCAAATCAAATCCCAAAAAATATTACATAGGTACATATATGCTAACTAAATCCAATTTACTGACTGTTGCAAAGTACCAACACCTATTGTATGTTTACATATACATGCAATTTATATGTGTGTGCCTATATTAAAGAATAAAAAGCAATACAGAGCTTACTGTTAAATTTGAAAATATCAAACTAATTCTATAGTTAAATTTACAGCTTTAAAAAAATATTCCAAAGAAAAGATAAACACGTCATTTTGTTTTTAGTTAACATTACAATGATTCTTAAAAAATAAATCAATTGCAGGTATATTTCCAAATTAACAGTAAACAATATGTATTTTTAGCTGCAAACACAGTTAAGCATCTTATTTCATTAAAATCATTCAAACATAATACATGTACATGGTATTATACATGTATACACATTTAAAAGACACCACTCTGAAAATCGATCATACCTACTACATAAAAGCCTGCAACTTTAAGAATGAAAAAAAAAAACAGCAAAACATAAATCTATATATATCACAACCCCTGTCTTTTCATTTTAAGATGATAAATAAGTTAATAAAATTCAATCTTTGTTTAAAAAATTATAATATTATTACAGTCAACTCTCTTTACAACGGCACCCTTTATAACGGCATATTCGGTTAACGGCAAAAAATAATAATATTACATGTTTGTGTATTATGTAGTTTCTATCACCTTCAATCAAAACTGTATATCGTTGTTTTTTTTAATCTCTCACCATGTATATTTACTACAGGAAATTGTAGCTCAGATAGTTGAACATTTGCCTATGGTGCCCAAACTCAGTAAAATTTTGTAGTGTTTTTCTGTTTAAATCAGTTAAGAACCGTGTTGCTAAACAGCTAAAAGAATTACCTTAAAATGTTGAAAAAATTACAACTGTCTGGCTAGCTTAATTGAAACCTGGTAAAACCTGTAGTCAATAGACATAATATTTTTTAATCCCAGTTAAGATTATTTCACTCATATAGTGGTCAATTCAATGTGATAAAATCCAGTTAAGATTATTTCACTCATATAGTGGTCAATTCAATGTGATAAAATCAATAATGTAGCCAGAAGTGTAAATTATATATAACTCCATGAAACCATAAATTAGACTTGTACATTGAGCGGTGACTCCTTTTTCTTTCTAAATTTCTTGGATATCTTTCCTGGTACTGAGCTATATCTTCTAATGTAGAAACTTGGCACCATATCAAGTTGTCATCCTCAATATTAGCACCAGATTGCACTATTTGACTTTTTATATGTTAAATACCTGTAAATGTATATATAATTTTACATTTTCAACTTTATTAATATTAATATAATGATGCTATTATGAAGCTATTGTGATGAACTGCTTATTGCATTTACAACAAACAACTATACAGGTATTTGCAAAAGTTGGTGTTCTTTAAATTTTTTTTAAATTTGCAAAGTATTTGATCAACAGCTATTTATATTTAGGTATATGCAGCATAATATTATGTGATGTGCAATTCACAATGAAGAGACTGCCAACAACACCTTTAATGCTAACAAAATCTGGCTTTTGTGACAAAGATTTTTTGTTTAGAGAAAATTCAAAACTTTAATACCTATAATGAGAATAAAGTGTCTTTATAATGATATAAATCTGTTTCCATCATAAGCATTGAGCACATAAAATGCAGTGTGCAAGATAGATTACTTACCTTCAAATAAAAAATAACCGGACAACACACCACCTTCGAAAAACCTACAGTAGTGCAGATTTCCGACTTTAAAGACAACTATAAAATGCCCCATCTGTTAATTATGATGATAAGAAATCCATCAGTGTTCAGTGTTTTTTTTTTCAATATGGAAATAAAAAGGTGTTTCTGAAGAATTAAATCCAGCTACTGATAATTTCCTTGAACACCTTTCTTCCATCCAAATCATTTGTGAACATTGCTGTTGATGTGTTTCTAAATTTTGCTTCCAAACTGCAAAAAGAATGAAAGATATCTTACATTTTATACATGTAGCATTTGCTCTAAAACTGACATAGTCTAGTTCGAAAAAGTTTTTTCAGTTACCTTGCAGGGGCATTAGTTTTCCATTGGTACCCCGGTCATTGGTATTCCCAAATCAACATTTAAAAAAAGGAACGATTTTAAGAATTTACAATCAACCGAATCAACTTTGTTCAGTTACACTGGAGAAAATTATAAGGAAAGTAGATTTGATGTGCAATGATTAACAACTGAAAGTTTCATTGCCGACACAGATCAAACAGCAATACTTAGATTTGTCATCTAAAAAATTTGTTATTATCAAGTTGTGTTAGCAACAATAAATCCAGAATTTTGCAAATTTTTCAAAAATGATTACAAAGTTTTTACAAGATAAAATGGCTAGAAACCCCTAATCAAATCTGTGTTTACGAATCTATTAAATATGTGGTGATCCCCAAAAACACATTATTAGAAATGAAAAAAGATGGCGTTATCAAAAAAGTGGACCAATCGACGGATTGGGTAAACACAATTTTTGTTTTTGAAAAACAGGAATGTTAAGAATTTGTCTGGACCCAAGAGATCTGAACACAGCTGTTAAAAGAGCACATTGTTAACTTCCTACATTAGAAAATATTATAATAAGAATGCTTTGGGCTAAATACGTTTAAAAATTAGACGCAAATGGCAAGTTAAGTTAGCTGAGGAATTTGAATTACTCGCAACCTTCAATCTACTTTTTGTAGATATTGTTTCATGAGGTTATCATTTGGTATACACAGTGCACAAGAAATGTTTCAAAAGAAAATTTCGCAAATATTGGAGGTTACTGAAGGGATTAAGACGGGCAATAATGGCATTATAATATGGGGAACCACAAAAGAAGAGCTAGTTCTAGACTGAAAATAACACTAGATAAATATCAAATGGTAGACCTTAGCTCAACAAAGACAATTTGGATAAACAGTTTGGTGTTCGTTATGTAGGCCACATTTTATCATCTAATGGTTCAAAACCGGATCAGGAAATGGTCAAAGCAATAATGAAAATGCAAACACCTCAGGAGAAAAAGGCGTGGAAAGATTGTTAGGAATAGTGAAATATCAACGTTTATACCGAATATGTCGACGGTAACAGAATCTTTCAGGAAATTAATGGGACAAAATATGGAATTTGCTTGGGACAAAGCACATGAAGATCATCCTTTCTCAATAATATCTAGTTTTATTTGTCCCACCTGCAGGCTTCGCTTTCACAATAATTCTTAACTTAAAGATTTCATCAACTTAAAGGAAGCAAATTTGTAATATGGATATCTTTATATTTTTTTAAAAAGGAATTTGAGTTATCAAATAAATCTTCTACTGGAAATTTCTTGATCTGTATTTTTAAATATTCAATAATCTCAATTTATAAGTCAAAACAGAGGCCCAAAATAAAGTTAAGGAAATCTTAAATGTAAGAATGATGGTGATTTTCTAACACGAAATACAATATCTTCCAAGTCTGAGGATTCGTAAATCCAGACGAGAAAGAAGAAAACTGAATTACTTTGAAACTTACGAGAATGGACTTAATAAGAGATGGGCACATCATACCTTGTCGGATACATTAGATCATTCTATGATAAATCCAATGACCGGGAAAATGAATGTGACCGGTGAAAAACAAAACAAGAACAACATTATTTTATTTAAATATTTATATATCAATTTAATATTTTACACGTTATATATATTTAAACAAAATGGAGGAATTCCGTGAAATAGAGGGTTACATTTTGATGACCGTTTTCTGTTTTCAATGCATTTAATTGGTCGAAAAGTTCAGCCTGGGACCATGTACAAAATATAAACACAATATGCACATGTAATTATTAATTGTCAAATTAAACAAAAGATGATCAACAACATGTATTCTAATAATATCACAGTGGGTTCATCACAGTTATATCATTTATTCCACTACGTCAGAATTCACACAATACATCTACTTCTGTTATATAATTTAATACCACAGATATCACATGAATGTTACGCTACTAAGAAACTAATTGACGGGTCCATGAACTTTTGCAACCTCTCTCACTAATCTACCGGTGTTGATATCGCCCCTATTAAAAGAGTCCCACAGACTGAAAAACTTTGCTTGTACCTCCCGTGTTCTCCTTCTCTACAGTCGGCTGAGAACTCCGTCGCATATCACCTGTCTCTGAATTGGTAGCTTGGACGCCTCCTGAAAGAGCTCAGGAATCAACACATAGAATGGTGGACTGCCATTTCTTGCCACGCTATTGAGTCTACGATGCCACCCTTCACAGTCATTGTTAGTCTTTATAGCAGACATAAATATGTTCCAGGCAGCGATTGGAAGTTTCGGATTAGCCACATATCTGTTCTCGAAATATCTGATTAAACGGAGAAGAACATCTGAGTTGGAATCTTGCGCCCGCTGACTTATCTGTTGAAATGTAGGTTAAACGTGCTCCACGGGAATAAAAGGCAGTGCCATCAATAATCGGACAAACTTATGCACGGAACCTTTCTCGCAATAATGTGTCTGAAAATATAATAAAGTGCCTCATTTATTATCTTGAAAACGTAATAACCTACATCATAATACATAATACATAATAGTAAGCTACAAGAGTATACTTCTAATTCTTTCCTCTATCAATAGAAACCTTTTATGTTTATGAGTTTAAATTTCAGAATATGAATTAATAATCTTTTTTTTATTGTCCACATTCAACACAACTAATATTATTTAATATTGTTGTCCACATCCACACTGATATGTATTGAAATATAAAACAAACTGCATACCTGAAGGCCCAAGTTCTGGACATGTCTCCACACGGCTTGGGTCCAGTGGAAATTGCACCCTCTTATCACGATGCCTGGAATGGTTTTTCTCAAGGACTTCCATATGGCAGCTTCAAAGTCGGCGAAAGCTGTCTGGACGGTTGCGCGTCTTGTCTTGGTAACAGTTCTAAAACGGTCTGTAGAACCTAAAACATTAAATAACAAGAAATATTATATACAAAAGATACAAAGATACAAAATACTAATAAAAAGAAATAATAATAATTTCTCAATCAAGCCTTCTAATTGGCCAAAGCAAAAACATGTTGTTGGGAAATGCTACCAATTATCATTATACATGTGTTTTTTATGTATATATAAAAATAAAATTATACAGTTACACACTTACCTGATTGTAGTCAGAGGTAAGTCGTCTAGACATTAGGCAAAACAGGAGAGGGACTTGCTTCAAACTGTCTTCATAGGCAAGGAAAGCATGGATGCTATGCAGTTGTACAAACGGATGTCTAACAACCTATTAAAATAAAAATTAAAAACAAAATGAGTAATAATAAATTTTACATTTTTTTTAAAAAACTTAAATCTTTCTTTTACTCCTTTAAGCATTCGACTTACAGCGTTACACCTTACATTCTGAATGATGCTAATCCCATCTTTGAAAATATGAATAATGTTGTATTTTAGCAAGATTCATTATCATCGTCGTCGTCGTCATCATGATACACTATTATATTTTATATTTATTAACAGTGGGCAGGTATTATAATGAAATTACCTTGAAAGTACCATCAATGTACCATGTAGGTGCATCGGCAAGCATCTCGAGTTGTTGATCTGTCGCAAATACTAAATGGCGCTATCCATCTTCTGTTGTTATGTCTTTTCTTAGGAAACCCTGAGGTATGTAATTTTCAGCAATCTTAAAAAAATAGTATGATATATGATATAAAAAGTATAAAAAGGGGTAGATATGAACAGGTAATATTTAGAGGTTTGAGTTTGAGTTTTCTTGGTCTAAATACTACTATTATCCACTACTGAGCCAGGGGCGTTTACTCTTCCGAGGAACCGGCTTTACTTTCATAAAAATCGCTAAATATGGTATGGAAGTCATGCAAGATGACATTCGAAAAGATTACTATCAGCTAGATGAAGAATAATTGTAATTATATACATTACCTGAAAATCCATACTGTCTGGTTCATTTGGTCTTAGTTGCTCTCTGGCGCGGTTTGCCATTCTAATCAAGTTTTCAACCTTTGGTCTGCTAAAATGTGTCTGGACTTCATCTGCGTGAGTGGCAATAGCTTGTTCAACGATGGTGCCAGCGGACATAAAGACGTTGTTGACAGCATCTTGTTTTACCTACAATTAAAACAAAATGTTTATATCAGGTAAGGGTATATGAATCAATTACAGCTAGTTACTCAATATTCAATTAGAATTTAAAAACGGTGTCTCAGTTATGACATATAACCAATAATCAATATTTTAATTTACGTCAAGAAAAAATAACCTTAGCATTGACTGTTTTAGCAGTTTCGTAACCTGGTGCAGCCTGGTAGTTATGCCTGTGTGTCTCGATTATGACATATAAACAATAATCAATATTTTAATTTACGTCAAGAACAACAAGAGGCCCAAAAGGGCCTGTGGAGCTCAACTGACAAAAATGGTTCTTGTGCCTCCATTTATATAAACTCGGTACAGGGACTTGAGCTGATGTAAAATGCTAAATATAAAAGCTGTAGGCCTTACAGTTTCAGAAAAGAATATTTTTAAATTTGACTTCCCATATAAGTATATATAGATATAAGCACCCCTGGGTGGGACCAAAAATTGCCCAGAGGCCTTTATTTGTACAAATCTGGTAAAGGGACTTTAGCTTATTGTGAAAGCTTTAAGCCTTACAGTTTCAGAGAAGAAGATTTTTAAATTTCATTTCCCATATATGCATATGTAGATATATTGGCCCTTGGGGTGGGACCAAAAAAGGCCAAGGGGCCACCATTTGTACAAACCTGGTAAAGGGACTTGAGCTGATATTAAATGCCATATATAAAAGCATTATGCCTTACAGTTTCAGAGAGGAAAATTTTTAAACTTGATTTCCAATATATGCATATGCAGATATATGAACCCCTGGGGTGGGGCCAAAATGGACCAGGGGCCATCATTTGAACAAACTTGGCAAAGGGCCTCAAGCTGATATTAACTGCCAAATATGAAAGCTTAAGGCTTCATGATTTCAGAGAAGAAGATTTTCAAAGTTGATATCTCATTTTAAGCCATATATGCATATGCAGATATATAGACCCCTGGGTTGGGGCCAAAAATAGACTGAGGGCCACCATTTGTACAAACTTGGTAAAGGGTCTCAAGATGATATTAACTGCCAAATATGAAAGCTTAAGGCTTCATGGTTTCAGAGAAGAAGATTTTCAAAGTTGATTTTCCACTATAAGCCATATATGCATATGCAGATATATGGACCCCTGGGGTGGGGCCAAAAATTAACCGGGGGCCACCATTTGTACAAACTTGGTTAAGGGGCTCAAGCTGATATTAACTGCCAAATATGAAAGCCAAAGGCTTCATGGTTTCAGAGAAGAAGATTTTCAAAGTTGATATCCCATTATAAGCCATATATACATATGCAGATATATGGACCCCTTGGGTGGGGCCGAAAATGGAACGAGGACCACCATTTGTACAAACTTGGTAAAGGGCCTCAAGCTGATATTAACTGCCAAATATGAAAGCTGAAAGCTTCATGGTTTCAGAGAAGAAGATTTTCAAAGTTGATATCTCATTATAAGCCATATATACATATGCAGATATATTGACCCCTGGGGTGGGGCCGAAAATGGACCGAGGGCCACCATTTGTACAAACTTGGTAAAGGGCCTCAAGCTGATATTAACTGCCAAATATGAAAGCTTAAAGCTTCATGGTTTTAGAGAAGAAGATTTTCAAAGTTGATATTTCATTATAAGCCATATATGCATATGCAGATATATGGACCCCTGGGGTGGGGCCGAAAATGGACCGAGGGCCACCATTTGTACAAACTTGATAAAGGGGCTCAAGCTGATATTAACTGCCAAATATAAAAGCTTAAGGCTTCATGATTTCAGAGAAGAAGATTTTTAAATTTGATATCTCATTTTAAGCCATATATGCATATGCAGATATAAAGACCCCTGGGTTGGGGCCAAAAATAGACTGAGGGCCACCATTTGTACAAACTTGGAAAAGGGTCTCAAGATGATGTTAACTGCCAAATATGAAAGCTTAAGGCTTCATGGTTTCAGAGAAGAAGATTTTCAAAGTTGATTTTCCACTTTAAGCCATATATGCATATGCAGATATATGGACCCCTGGGGTGGGGCCAAAAATTAACCGAGGGCCACCATTTGTACAAACTTGGAAAAGGGCCTCAAGGTGATATTAACTGCCAAATATGAAAGCCAAAGGCTTCATGGTTTCAGAGAAGAAGATTTTCAAAGTTGATATCCCATTATAAGCCATATATACATATGCAGATATATGGACCCCTTGGGTGGGGCCAAAAATGGATCAAGGACCACCATTTGTACAAACCTGGTAAAGGGCCTCAAGCTGATATTAACTGCCAAATATGAAAGCTTCACGGTTTCAGAGAAGAAGATTTTCAAAGTTGATATCTCATTATAAGCCATGTATGCATATGCAGATATATGGACCCCTGGGGTGGGGCCGACAATGGACCAAGGGCCACCATTTGTACAAACTTGGTAAAGGGCCTCAAGCTGATATTAACTGCCAAATATGAAAGCTTAAAGCTTCATGGTTTTAGAGAAGAAGATTTTCAAAGTTGATATTTCATTATAAGCCATATATGCATATGCAGATAAATGGACCCCTGGGGTGGGGCCGAAATTGGTCCGAGGGCAACATTTGTACAAACTTGATAAAGGGGCTCAAGCTGATATTAACTGCCAAATATGAAAGCTTAAAGCTTCATGGTTTCAGAGAAGAAGATTTTCAAAGTTGATTTTCCATTATAAGCCATATATGCATATGCAGATATATGGACCCCTGGGTTGGGGCCAAAAATAGACCGGGGGCCACCATTTGTACAAACTTGGTTAAGGGGCTCAAGCTGATATTAACTGCCAAATATGAAAGCTGAAGGCTTCATGGTTTTAGAGGAGAAGATTTTCAAAGTTGATATCTCATTATAATCCTTATTTTCACTTTTTACGAAGTATGACAGAAAAACGCTAAAACACGTAACCTAGTTTTTGACAGAATTTCACGAAATGTACAACCTATATGTTTAAGGGTGTTTAGAAGCTAAATATCACATCAGATTTTGCATATAACATATGGTTTCAGAGAAGAAGCTTATTTTAGGTTTTTTACATTCTAGATCACTGTGACCTACTTTTGGTTGCCACGGAAACCAATTGTAAAAATTTTCATCTACTTCTTCTAGGGATCATTCCTGCAAAGTTTTGTTAAAATTGGCCCAATAGTTTCTGAGTTTTTGCTGTTAACGGACGGACGGACGCACGCACGCACGCGCGCATCATGCCATAAGCTCATCTGGCTTTAGCCAGTTGAGCTAAAAATTACCTTAGCTTTGATTGTTTTAGCAGTTTCGGAACCTGGTGCAGCCTGGTGGTTGTGTTCCCTCTGGCCGAAAATAAAACTACCATCTCTCTCTTTAACAGACGCAGGGCATGATGTTGTACCGGAACCACGGAATACACATTGCCAATCTCGACCTGTCTTGGTGTTTCTCTGAAAAATATAAATAGTAACTCATGAAGTATTTTTCCTTTGTTTGTAGGGTTTCGAAAAAATTAACGCTCAACAGTATTTTTGATCATGTACAAATACATTAATATAATGAAGTTATCATAAACGATTTTTGCAATTATTTGAAGTAAGGAAAGAAAATTTCAAATACCTTTACGTTATACGAATAACCAGCACTGTCTACAAGAGCGTCTTTACACTTTCTGGTTGCTGTCTGGACTATTTTGAAGGTAAGGTTGAATTGGACTGGTTCAATGCCTGGCTCGATATGATCATCTGTAAGAGTCCTGTAACATGGAAAAAAAACATTTAACGTCGCTACTTATATAATCTCATATAATATGTGCATTAAACATCACGAACTTCAACATCAATTTGATAAATAGAAGATTCGATTTAGTATTCGCACGCACGCACGCGCACACGCACACACACACACTTTATATGAGTTTAAATGAGGAACTTACAAGTGTTCAATGGTGTAATTCATCTCCAAATTGAAGTCGCCAAATTCTTTTACATGGATCTGTTTATAGTCGGATTCAGAATCGGACGTGGACACATGGTTTGGAGCTTCTTCGGGACATACTGGTTCTGGCTCCGTGTCTTCGCTGGCAATTCTGGCAATACCACTCTATATCTAATTGGTCCTTGTTGATCTGTCTATAGGTTTCTCTGTTTATCCCTGAAATACAATATTATACAATTATCGTACATGGTTTTGTGGACCGTAAAAAACGTATATTCACCGAGGCCGAATGCCTAGGTGAATATTAGTCTTTGTCGGTTCATAGAACCATGTATTGGCCGCATTCAGAAGCCATTATGACACATTTTTGCTTATACCACCGTGTAAACTTCACTCGCAGATATGGAAAAGTCGTGAAATATATTTTCTGTACTTTCAAATAAAGATTTTTTTAAGATTTATTTTATCTGTTACAGGTGTTATGAAAATAAGCTCGATTTCCGTAACAATTTCGCAAGTGGATGCCGAATTTATAGTAGTTGGTTTTTAAATATTTCTTTTTCCATGGTTATGGAGAAAATAAACATTTTTATCCGCTTTTGCGATTTCTTAAAAAGAAATGTAAAAAGGATGTTATTCTACACTCAACAGTAGAACCTTTACAAAAATCACATCGCGGGTTTACTGTAGTTTAAAGTGAATTATATAATTATTGATGTTTTGTCACCAGGCTGTATATTGCATTATCAATTATATTTTTAATTCTTAAATCTTACCTGAGTTGCAGGTTCGATGCTGCCATCTGCGACAATCATCGCACGACAAGGCTTCCTGACGTTGTCTTACTTTCACGCCGCACACAACACAATCTTCTTCCCCAGACATTGTGGATTTGGTACCCATCAATGTTACATTTCATTTATACCTTGCCAAAGATAACTTACTCCTTATGTTCATTGGTCATTCCAGTTTTTGTGTTTTTAGATAAAATTATTGTTTTCAAAAGAAATTTAATTTCTTCGGACGTTATAAAAGGATGCATGCCCCGGATGTTTTTGTACAAAAAGCCATCCAGCACCAACGTGTTATTTTATAATAACTTTACGTTTTTGATGAACCGAAGCAGTTGTGATTCTTAATCGCTATGTTTACTCAGTTTTCTTCCAGTGTGCGGCGGACATCAATAATCTGTGTACTCAAGACATTCGGCAAAGCGTTAACAATGCACACCTCTTTAACAATTATTATGTTAATTGTAGTTATATTTTCAGTTTTTATCTCAAGAATTCTTTTAATCGTTATCAAAGCAATTTCAAATGAAACGACGGACATCAATAATTCCATAGTTTTTGTTAACGATTAAGTTTGTTTCTAAAATAATTCTATAATCTGATATTACTAGTAAATATTAATTGGGGCGGAATGGATGATGTGAATGGGGGCGGAAAAATAATTGGGGCGGAAGAATGGGTTGGGGCGGAAGGACATGGGGCGGAATTGTAATGGGCGAAACGTCCAGCACCCGAATATAATTTTTAAATCAAGACATTAATTTCTCATACTTGAAAAGAAAAATGTAATGTTCGATACTTTTATTATGTGATTGTTGGTGTAATGTTCAATAAATCTGTTTTGAACTATTCATATGGTTTCTGTTATCATGTAAACAGAATTTGTTGATCATATGTTGATTATTTGAAACTTATAAAACTGTTTCTTTCCAGTTTTATTATTCGATTACTTATATTACAAGATATTACAATTAATTTGAGGTCAATGAAAAGTCGAATATATAATATTTTATATGAATTCCATGGAATTAAATATGGTTTTAGGATATGGTTATTCAGAGTATATGAACTCGATAAATTGTCTATAGTATAAGTTTTTGAAGTGTTATATTTTGCTATGTTTTCATAACTGTCCTGTAATGTACGCTACAATCTATATATATTGCTAAAGAGGTCGTGTACAATTATATATTTCAGTCAGTTCAATAATAAAAAAATTCCTTGTAGAAAGATATGACCCTATAAGATAAACTAATGCATATTTGTATATATTGGTATACAATATCACTATTTAAAATGAAAAAGTTAAAAAGTTGAAATATTCTAATTTAAACATTGTCGAGATATCATATGACCATTTATGATTGTGTAGTTTTTCCCAAAAAATAGAGAATGTAAACGAAAATGTTTGTATTAACCTTTATTGGTGTCTGATCTACAAAGAAATGACTTTTTTTTATTCATTTGATAGTCAATAATTATTTAAAACTCCAATTTCTTGAATATATTGTAAGGTAGCGCACATTACAGACGATCAAATCGTATAAAAAAGACCTTGACTTTCAACAGCTTCAGTTACTTTTGACAGTTAATGATAATGTAGTAACTTTGTAACTTGAAAATATGATACTACTTCTTAAATAATAATTCAGAAACGGGTGTTTTTGAATAAATTATTTCTCTGATGTTTGATAGGGCTAATAACCCAGTTCTTTTGAGAATGTGTGATAAAATCTTATTACACCAAAATGCCTATATACCGACTCCTACACGGTAGTACGAATTAACTCTCGTAATTTACCGAACGCAAAGTTGACAATGAAATTTTCACATAAAAGAAACCGTTTATTAACATTTTTTGTCAATATAATACTTCATCACTTACGATGAACGGTTTTGTGAAACAAAAATTGCTAAAACATATTTAACCAGGGCTTGTAAAAAATATTACACATCGTGGTTTCGTATATTTTATTGAGACGAAGTACGAAGTCTAAAACAAATACAAATATACAATACTGACAAGATGAAGATTTTAAGAATTATTTCAAAATGACAAAAGCGACCGAAATTTTCAGAATACTCAATATTAGAAATTCAATACATCATATAAAATTATTCTTACCAGATGTTTGTGTTTCATTCACCACGAGGCGCCGGTTGTGGACTAAAGAAAAGTAAAAAAAAAATATTTATATAGAAGAGTAAGGGCGTTGGACCGGCATGCAGTATAACTCGTGCGAAGTAAGGAAAATCGTTCATCCTGGATAACAACATACACACACAATACAATAATTGGAAGTCACTCACTCAAAAAGTACACACACACACATATTACATCAACGATACGTTTCTGAAGTTTTTCTAACATAAATCATCCATTTTTGACTGTACATTTGAATGTTTGAGTGTATTTGAGTATATTTGAGTGTATAGGGTCTGTAAGTCTCGTCACGTGACCTACGAGAATTTCCGTTGATAGGTCACTTCCGGGTACATCATTAGTTGATAAGGACGCTATGGCACTGTCAATTCTCTACTACTCTAAATACATCGAGGGTCAGACCAAGTTAACTCGTAAGAGTGAGGCGGCGGTAGAAAGCGGTCGAGTGTTACGGTTTGTTTTCGATCAGGAGATTAATGTTGTTAATTCCAGTGTACAGGCATCAATGAGAGACACTTCGTATAAAGTACAGGTAATTCATTTTTACATTGCATGACTACTGCTGTTTCGATGTATACTTTACATCTATAGATACAAAAAGAAGAAAACCCCGATAACTTGTATTACTGGATGAATGAATTTTTATTTTATTTGTGCATTATGGTAAGCGCTTTAATAAATACAAAGAACCGTTGTACAGACTCAAAATTTATATAAAAAGTATATACTTTAATGACCAGTGGTGCCATCATGACAAATACACATGCACTAAATGCAAGTATCACTACAAGATACTCTAAAGGGATGTACAAAAATTATGCCAATAATACATACAAGCAACAAAATCAAAACATAAATTAAAACTTGCATCAGTTCCATCAATATATAATAAATTCAGTGTAAATATAAACCATAGCATGAGCTAAATTACTACAGAGTTCTCTGACCCTACACACTGTTATGCCAAATGACTGGTAAACACAACCATCAGACATAGAAGTTTGTAGGGTCAGATAAACTTCTGAATGTAAAAAATAATAAAAATTCATTATATTGCAGATATTTCTTGAAGATAATGGAATAGTTTCATCTTCCTTTTGTGAGTGCCCAATGGGACAGTACAAGTGTCATCATGTAGCAGCAACATTATTATTTGGGTATGTAAGGCCATATTCAATTTCAAGATTTTCACCAAAATTTGTCTCAAAATATATAGAAGAAAATGCCCAATACAACAAGTGAATGATTTCACTCAAAATGAAAGACACCTTAAAATGAACAAAAAACGGATTAATCCAAGTAACAATCAAATTTTTAAGTCAAAATCGGATTTTCAGAAGCATTAAATAAATTATAATAAACTCATTTGTACCTTTCGCTTACATCCAGCCACATCAGTATTGAGATTTGCTGCTGGATAACACTACAGTGTCTTTTTCGCATGAAGCACATAATATTTATCAAAAGGCCAATAATTGCACCAAGGATACCACTTTCTTTACCTTTCTCTTTGTGGCAGATTTTTTGTGTCTATTTTTTGTCATAGCTGCTGTAACAAATTCCAACATGACAGGACAAGTATCTCTGATTATCTGCAGGATCCTGTTCCAGTCAAAGTTAAATATGGGGGAAACACCATTTTCACTTTTTTCAACTGTCCATTTATTACATAAATTTAAAACTTCTGCTCTAATAACATCAGTTAATACATAAGTTATTGAATTTTTGCCACTTCTACTAGATCCTTCTAGTTGCCTAAATCCAGCTTTGTATTTTGACTGGCTTAACAATTGAATAGCTCTTCCAATTTTTGTGTTTCCAACTGTTAGACTGACCTGAAAGAAATATCATGTTTACAAGGTTATTATACAAATGGCTTGGTCTGGAGTGAAAAAACATTTTCAGACATGATTTAAATTCAGGTATATAGGAAGGTTATATCATAATAATTATGCATGTTTGTGTTTTGTTCTGCCTTGAACAACAACCGTTAAATGGTATGGTAAGAAAAGATTCATTATCATTTTGAACAGTTAATTGTTTTTTTGATCTCATGTTTCTGAAATAATTTATTTTAGCTTTTAGCAAGGTGGTGGGGGCAACACTGTGTCAAAATTTTGCATCACAAATACATTAAAAGAAATTCTGTTAACTAAAACATTTTTAGATTTATTTTATGAAAAAAACCTTTATAAACTGTCACATGTGAGACTGACAGTGCAAGCCGTGCTGTTAATAATATATAAACCTAATAATGCCAATATAAATAAAGGCAAAGTCAATCATTCATCAGTAAAACAATCTTAAATATACATGTCAAAAGTTAAAATGGTGGTTGATCAAGTTAAAATTATTCAAATAAACTCGGATTTGGGCTGCTGTGAAGCTTCCCAAGGGAACTCACTACTTTCAGCCTCTTTCCACTTTTTCTATATGATGGTGTTGCTGCATTGTTTTGGGCAACATATGAGCCACTTACTCTTACTTTACTAAACTTTTCTTCGAGTTGTTGAATTTTCAGATCATATGACCTTATTAATAGACTGCAACTACTGCATATAAAAGCTGCTTTCCCTGGAGTAATTGTTATAGAAAGAGTTTTTTCTAGACCTTCTGCAGCACTTGGACCACCTTTAAACTTAGTTCTTATGCCAACTCTCTTATAACCACTTGATTTTTTTTCAAAGTTTTCTTTGGAACAGGCACATTCCATTTTGCCCCCTTGATGTGATATTATAAAATTTTCATCAAAATTTACAGAAAGTTAAATAGATTTTGATATTAATTAGTAGCTAGATGAATACAGAATAAATTTCCAGATCGAAATTTAAAAATAAAATGGCGGAATCCGCGGACAATAGCAACTTTTCGGTCAGCATCCAAGATGTTTGGAAAACTTCATCAATATGCATGAAGTCACTTGACATTTTGACCCTGTGACATAGTGCGGAATTTGAATGCGAGAGTTGGCGAGATCACGTGATCTTGTTATGAAAATGGAAGAAGAGGCCGGCAATCATCAACTCCGAAGAAATTGACCCGAATTTTCAAACAAGCGGCGATGACATCTTGAAATAAATACATATTTTGAAAGAAAAATTATTCCTCTATCGATCGGGGTTATAACTTTTCCACGGTCCCATGTACATTTTCACTCCGGAGCGAAATGAGGCGGCACCCCCTCCGACACCAACTGGTATCGGAGGCACCCCCTCCGTCACCAACTGGTGTCGGAAAAATCCCGGGTTTTTGATATAGAAATTGTTCTGACCCTACACACAGCCGTCAGGCATATTGTGTGTTAGGGTCAGAGGAAATTCGGACTAGTTACTGGATAGACAAAAGATTGTTACTGTAAGGACATTATGCATAATATTTGTCACAAATTAATTTAATTAACAGCATATATTTACCAAACCAAGCCCAGATAAGTTTATCATTTTGAATAAAAGATAAGATATTCAGTTATATAGTTATTCAAATATAAAGAAACTCAAATGAGCAGTATAGTATAAAATAGAATATATGACATCGATATGTTATTGGAAAGACATTTTGTTACTGGACAGACATTTTGACCTGGAAATATCAAAGTTTATTCAAATAATAATTAATGTTATAACTACTGACAGTCCAGGGATCTTTACTGTCCAAATTAACAAAGTTATTTTGTGACTTTATCAATAACTTCATCCTATATACCTTGTTCAATTTCATAGTGTGTAGATGATTTACTTTTCAAAGGCTCGGGAATAATGGCAAGAATATTGTCATATTCGTACCAACATCTATCTTTTATCACCATAGGCCAGAAAAAGCCTTTGTTATCATTTTTTTCTCCCAACTTTGTGCATACATTCCACATATATTTCACCATTTTCCACATCAAAAACTTTCCCTGGGTATGCTTTATTATCATATTTGACAATAACAAATTTATTCACACATTTATCAGGATCAAAAATTTAAGCTGCCTCATTTGAACTTGCATTATCTGATTTCAGTTCACTTTCCTTCTCTGTCTCAAAACTCCTAAAATAACTTATCAAGAATCAAAATTCCACTTTTCACAGGCAGATCATCCAGAAACCCGATCTACTGAAAAAATCCCTTTAATTTGAGTCAAATACCAAACTTCCACTTTCACAGGCAGACCATCTAGAAACCTTGATATGAAATTTATGCTGCATATCCATACATAAGGTGTAACGAACTACGGCCTCAAGAGATTTTTTCAAATATGTTGATTTCAGTGAGTATTGTCACGATTCGAATATTGTCATGAACGCTCTGTTGAAAGAAATATATGAGACAAACTTGGACATGGTAAGTATTGATGCATCATTATTAATTACCTGTACATCCAGGTAATTTATTCCAATTTTTAAGAGTATGAAAAAATGCACTTTTTTAAATAAAAATGCAATTTATAGATAAGACAAACTTGGATCTGGTACGTATTGATGCAACATTATAAATATTGTGTAAATTTTAAATTAAAATGCAATTTATACAATTTTTTACTATAAGTAGCATTACTTAAATTCTTTTCTTTAAAATAAGAAATTAATTAACACGGTTGAATAGATTGAAAATGTATTTAACCGATTTTGTTTGAGATTTTTTGACTTCCGTAGTAATAGTAAAAGAGGTAACTGTCGCGGTATGTATATACTGTAGTGAACTTGCCCACGGTCTTCATTGTGAGATTGCATTTTCAAAGTATGGTACAATGTAAACAATCTATTTGCAAATAATTTGTTTGTATATAAATCATAAATATTATTGTGGAATATTTTAACTTCATAGCTTATATACTCGTTTATAAACTTATAAATACGCCACCAATAAGGATGGCTTCAAAAGAGTCCAATTGTATGCAAAAGAACAGACGACAACTCCAACTGAACTAAAGGACGCTGGAGTATTTCCGTAAGGCTATTTTGAATATAATATTTCTTTTAACAACTCGGTAGGCAGTGTAATGTTATGTTGTGTGTAGGTAATACACAATAAAGAATGACAAAGAACGACTGCTTCAGTGTTCAACATGTATTTCAGACATCGTGGTAACGCTGCAAGCGTTCACTAAAAATATAACGTGTTACACATACAATAAGTAATGACGTCACGATATTGAGTGCTCTATTGAACCTCGTTGATAACCTCGTTCCCAGTATACATGCTGTTACTATAATGTCTATATAATAAAGTCAATAATGTTACATCTCCCTTCTCAATAATAAAAAAAAAATTCAAAAAGTTCACAGTGATGAATGCACTCTTATAAAACTTGTAACCATGAAAGTAACTGTAATATAAATTGAAATAATAAAATGTCTAAACAAGTATCCAATAAAATACATAAATGTCACTTGCAATGTAAACAAAATTCAAACAAACATAACGTATTTAAACAGTAAATCATCTACATAGATTTGATCACTTTTTGCTTCACAGTGCGACCTGATCTTGTGACATATGGACTAGTAGACGATTCGGGTTTAGGGACTGATGTGTTACTGTTTGTACACACATGTGGACTAGGGGGTGTGTCAACATCAGCGGTATGGTCCAATCGCTTCGACTCAGCAATGAGACTGGGAGACACGGATGGGGAAGGTGCTAGCATATCATCATCACTGGGAATTGGTGGAATATTTTCATTGGTTTTGATTAAATCACGTCTATTTCGACGATAAACACCACCATTGGCTGTTTTAACAATATAAGATTTACCAGCACTTTCTGGGTGTTTCTCAGAAACAACAGCAGGTTTCCATAAACCATCACCTTGTCGGACTCTAACTGGGTCACCTACTTCCAGAGGTTTAAGGGTTTTACTTCTCTCGTCAAAGTACCTTTTTTGGTATGCTTGCTTTGAGCATAACTTTATATGTACCTCGGTATGTTCGGGCTTGTTAAACTGAAGTTGCTCAGTTGTAGTGGGTAAGAATGATCGCAGCTTTCTATTCATTAATAGCTGAGAAGGTGTATAACCTGCGTGCAAGGGGGTCGTGCGGTATTCTAAGAGTGCTATATGAGGGTCAGTACCATCAGTTTTACACTTGCTAAACATACGCTTTACTGTTTGTACAGTTCTTTCAGCTAACCCGTTGGATTGTGGGTAGTGGGGGCTGGATGTATTGTGTTTAAAGTCCCATTTATTGGAAAAATTGGTGAATTCCTTAGAGGAATATTGGGGACCATTATCAGAGACAACTGTCTCTGGGATGCCATGTCTACAAAATGTATCTTTGAGTTTGTTAATGACTGAATCACTTGTGGTGTTACCTAATTTATGAACTTCAAAGAATAAGCTGTAATAATCCACTACCAGCACATAATTAGCATTATTCCACATAAACAGATCTGTGGCAACAATTTGCCATGGATACTCTGGGACCTTGTGGGGTTCTAGCGGTTCCTTAGAATTATTATTTCTACGTTCAAGACACACTGAACAATTAAGTACCAAGTTGGTGATATCACTTGACATTTTGGGCCAAAATAAGCAATCACGACCTCGGCTAAGTGTTTTCTCAACACCCATATGACCAACATGAAGGCGCTCTAGCATAGAGGACCTCAGAGCCTTAGGAATAACAATTTTGTTTCCCTTTAATATGAGATCACCAACTACCGTCAATTCGTCCCTGTGGTTCCAAAATTCCATAAGATTGGGGGAACATTCATTTCGAGTGTCAGGCCAGCCATCTAGTATAACTGACTTCAGTAACTGAAATTGGGGGTCAGACAATGACTCTTGTTCAATACTATGCATCTTGTTGTCACTTATAGGAAGACTCGTCATGACCATGTGAACCTGTGCATCTAAACTCTCAGAAAGTTCTGGGCAAGTGTCTGATACAAATCTCCGTGATAAGGTATCTGCCACAGGAATGCTTTTACCTGGTAAATGTACAACCTCTAAATCATAACATTGTAGCTTTAAAATCATGCGTTGTAGCCTAGCTGGGGCATCTAATAAAGATTTCTTCATAATTGAAACTAAGGGTTTATGATCTGTTTCAACTTTGACACGACGACCATATATGTATTGGTGAAATCGAGAACAACCAAATACGATACCATACATTTCCTTTTCAATTTGGGCATAGTTTACCTCAGAGGGCGTCAGATTTAGATGCATATGCCACTGGCTTGTTATCTTGGAGCAAGACAGCTCCTAAACCATATTTGGAAGCGTCAACTTGCAAAACTACATCTTTTTTGGGGTCATAATAGGCTAACACCGGACCTGGTGACCTAGTTAAGATCTCTTTGACCTTCTGAAAGCATCGACCTGGGGTGTGTCCCATGAAAATTCAACATCTTTATTCAGTAAGCTACGTAGGGGTTTAGTAACCTTAGCTAGATTGGGTGCGAACTTGGAGAGGTAATTCACCATACCCAAAACTGTTTGCAGCTCTACCTTATTAGTTGGGGGTGGCATGTCTAGTATGGCAGTGACCTTACTGGGGTCGGCCTTGAGACCAGATGAAGTTAAAACATGACCAAAATATGTAACTTCGGTTACACCAACCTCTAACTTGTCCTTGTTAAGTTTCATACCCCTAACACGAGACCTATCCAACACTTTACGTAAATTTGTGTCGTGTTGTTCACGGGTTGAACCATAGACCAGAATGTCGTCTACAATAGCAACGACTCCATCAAGACCTGAATAACATTCATCCATCTTGGACTGAAATATATCTTGAGAACAGTTAAGACCAAATGGGAGCCTTTTGTACCGATATCTACCATAAGGGGTATTGAATGTAGTCAAGTATGATGACTGTTCTGTTAGGGATATGGCCCAATAACCTGAACGGACGTCAAGTTTTGTAAAATACATAGCACCGGATAACTGGGGTAGAACATCCTCTAGGGTTTCCATGGGGTAATGGGGACGTTGTATGGCCACATTTAAATCTTTAGGATCAAGACATACCCTTAACTTATGGTTGGGCTTTTCTACAACCACTAGTGAATTGACCCATGGGGTGGGAGAATCAACTTTACAGATTATATCGGACTCTTCCATTCTGTCTAACTCTCCCTTAAGTCTGTCTCTGAGAGCTACAGGGATACGACGTGGGGGGTGTACCTTGGGAGTACAATTAGGGTCGACATGTATGGTGGCTTCCCCGGTAATGAGACCTATACCTTGAAAAATATCCGAGTACTCGTCTAGTACCGACGATCTACTCATAGGACTAGGCACTTGGTTTGTGCTGGGGGGTTTGGCCTTACAAGACAGCTCAGCACTGTATACTAACTTAATTAATTCGAAGTCTAAGCATGACTTCATACCTAGTATAGGGGGTGAAGTGGTGTCTACACAATAAAATTCTACATTGCTATCTTTTCTATAATGGCATGGTAGATTACAAGTACCAAGTAGGGGCAAGCTGCTGCCATTGTATGCAGTTAAGGTGCGTACTGTTTTCTTTAAGGGGCCTGTGAACTCAAGTGTATCAAGTATGTGTTTCGGTAAAATGTTTACCTGGGAGCCAGTGTCAAGTTTAAACTTGACGGGTTTTTTACATACATTAAAAGTTACAAAGGCTTGATTATTACAATATCTATCACTACAGTTAAAGTCACTAATAGAGTCTATAAAGAAGTCTTCTTCTTGAGCTGTGTCTGTGATATTAAGTTCGTGAACGATTGGCCTTGGAATTGAAGTACTTGAACTGGATCGGCACACTTTAGCGAAATGATTCCATTTTTTACACTTGTTGCATTGTTTTCCCTTCGCAGGGCACTGATCGCGTTTGGTGTGGGAACCACCACAGTTTAAACAATGTTTGTTATATTTGTTATATTTATCACCACTGTGATCGATTCTTTCCGGATGTTGATTTCTCACTTGGTTGCCGCGATTGTGTATCCGTCTCCGTGGCTTGATTTCATGAACAACTGATCCTTGACCTTGACCTTCGAGATTGTTCATTTCCTTTAATTGTCCTTGTGAGTATTCAAAAGCTTGTGCGATTTGTATTGCTTTTTCCAATGTCAAAGTGTCACCTTCATTGATGAGTTTTTCCTTCACTTTTGGCGAGTTTGTACCAAAAATAAGGCTATCACGTATCATCTTGTCGTTGTCCTTGAAATTACAATCTTTGGCTATCAGCTTTAAACGTGTGATGTATTGCTCAACGTTCTCGGTGCCTTGTGTTTCATGTCGAAATTTACACCTGGCGAGAAGTGAATTTTGTTTTGGTTGGACGAATGCCAAAAATTTGTCGAAGTGCACAGAAAGCTTTTTCCCATCTGCTTCGCTCAAATTCCAAGTATTGAAGATATCTCGTCCTCTCTCGCCAACCCACAAAAGTAAATATGTAATTTTTACCGTTTCCTCTTTCTCCACAAGAGGGACATTGAAAATTAACTCCACGTGTTGGCGGAATTTTTTCCACGTGTCGATCAAGTTTGTCGAGTCCCAGTTCATTTGGGGTTGCGGTACACCGTTTAAATCCATTGTATGATGTTCCCGTTAACATCTGACACCATGTAATGTTATGTTGTGTGTAGGTAATACACAATAAAGAATGACAAAGAACGACTGCTTCAGTGTTCAACATGTATTTCAGACATCGTGGTAACGCTGCAAGCGTTCACTAAAAATATAACGTGTTACACATACAATAAGTAATGACGTCACGATATTGAGTGCTCTATTGAACCTCGTTGATAACCTCGTTCCAAGTATACATGCTGTTACTATAATGTCTATATAATAAAGTCAATAATGTTACAGGCAGTACTTTGTGCTGTTTGAAAATGTACCATTTACCAAAATTTTCGGCCGCCTTATTTTTTAAAATTTTATTAGAACTAAGGATAGTTACCTCATGCAAAGCATTCCTTAGCTGGATTTTGTTTCATAATTTTGGAACTTTATATTTATTATTTTCCAACTGTTTGGCTAACGTCTTTTCGGCCCCTAGTGTGAATGATGAGGAATAATTTCCAAAACTGCACATATGGCATATCAAAATTTACCAGGTATTTGCGTAACTTTATTTTCAAGATATTTGGGGGGTTGATAGCGCCAATTCTCGTGCTCTTCTTCAAGACAAATCGGTGCCATTTTACAAGCACCATGTTTAAATACTAAAGCAATACCTTAAGTTGTTTGGTGTGCAGATGATGATATTACTGCACACATTCCAAACCAGTTAAGAGAAAAATTCGGGGCCATCAATATGTAAATTTAGCACTACTGTTAAAGGGAAGTGCTAAACTGACAGATTTTTATACATCCAGTAATCTTGTACTGCATGAGTCCGACTGTTTAGAATCAAGGCCAAAAGTAACAAAAGGACAAGATACTCAAACATATACCTCCGATGGTACCCCGAAAGGGCAGTTGAAAATATATTGGCGTCATTTGAGATGCAGCCGCTAGGACCCCTGGGTTGGGTAAGTGTGCCATGAACAAGCAATTTCGCTTGCGCCAGGCAATTCAGTATCAATCTTTGTCCGCCTTAAATTACTCGCTTCGCCTCCGTTTACTTTCTTTGCCAAGAATTTTAGACAAAGTGGGGTCTGGAAGTAATGTAAATTAGACAACGGTTGCCTCGATATGTATATAGTAATGGAATTTTGTAGCGTATGATTTGCACATATTTTGCTCTATCGAGCAATATCGCCTTGGACACAGTATAAAGACAAAGCGGTGCTGTTGTTGCATGAAGACATTTTTGAAAATGTTAAGAAATGACCAAAAATCAGTTTTACAGTGTTTCATTTAAAAATTGTCCATTTTGAGGTTTTGTTTGCAAAACCCACAGCAATACTGATATAAATAAGTAAATTGCATTAAATTCGAAATTCATTTGTCTTTATTATTCAGGTTATTTCATTACGATTGCTTGAAAAATAACACACGAATGTCAAATTTACTGCAACCACTATTTTGAACGTTTTCACGAGTCTTCTTACTACATCTTCAGATATTATTGAACTTGTTTCATTTATCAGAAAATATACTTCTTTATGCGTGGACATTCCTTAGCTAGAATAAAATGAGTTGTTGTCATGATCTAATTGTAGCTTTTTCAAAATTGTCCCAGAGGAAGGGTACAAAAATCCTGCATTTTTTTGTCCCATCCGTAGACTGATATTTTTTCATGGATGTAGCCATAAACAGAATTATTTTAATCATGATGTTATGTTGGTCTACTTGTCAAATATATACAACACTTTGCTCTGTTTCTTTGAAAGAAGTAGCACATAATTTGTCAATGTCCCATCCGTAGGCACATGTCCCATCCATAGACATACAAATGTCAATAATATTACTAAATTTTCTTTAAGGTTAACTATCTTTTCTCATTTTTCTACCTAATTAGTATCCCAATAAGCTGTTAAAATCAAAAATTCAGGAATTACACCTTATGATTTGAAAAACTCATCCAAAGAGTGGAATCAAAATGGAATTTTTACATAAAGCCAGAAAATTTAAAAATATGCAATTTAAAATTTGATTTGGTATATTTTCTCTGTCATGTAACTTATGAATGACAATATATACCTAACTGACAAAGAACAGAATTATCCAAAATGTCCTTTAAATTTAATTTTATATCCGCAACATGTGTCTACGGATGGGACATTCAGATAACAAAACACTGAATGTTCTTTTTTGATATCGTATATTTTATCTGTCATGTAACTTATGAATGACAATATATACCTTACTGACAAAGAACAGAATTATCCAAAATGTCCTTTAAATTTAATTTTATATCCGCAACATGTGTCCAGAGCTGCCAACCCCTTTCACAGACTTTCAGGGAGTTTACAATTTTTCTCAGGGAGGTTTCAACTACTTTCAGGGAGGTTCCAAAATTATATTTTATATGTACCAAAACAGTTAATTTGATCCATTTCTGTATTGATCTCCAATGAAAATAACATTGATCTGTTACCAAACATTTTTGCACCTGGATAAACGTCAATTAAATTGTCAACAAGTTAACATATTTACACATGCAATGTATTATTAAACATAAAATCAATCTTTTGATAATGATTGGTATGTATGTGATTTAAATGTTTTCAGTTCTCTGGCTTGAAATTATTGTTGAAAGCATGATGTGCTTCCCATGTCAAGTTTCTTGACAATAAGGGATTCTAGTGTTTTGTCATTCAATGAAGGCCTAAAATCAGTTCTGTTTTTTCTCACTTGTGAGAACATTCTTTCACAGTCCACATTGTTGTGTGGCAGTACTGCTATACCCAACATAACAGACGACAGTAAACTGAACTTGCATTCACCACTGCTGTCTTTAATTTTTCCTATACTACACCACTGTCTGTCTATTCTCTCTTCTGCAAAAACATTATCTTGTAAATTCTCACACTGGAATTCACAGAATTCCTTCTCTAGTTTATTTAACTCTGTGCTTGAATCAGTTCCTGGCAATCGACATGGGAATCTTTTACAGAAGTATTTCAACTGGGAAAACTTACTTGTCAGTCTGTTATCTATACTTAGTACCTCAGCATTGATGAGCACTTCCTCTTTCAAAGGGAAATTCTTGACAATGTAATCACAGGACTTGACATAGTACCTTTTAACATCTTCAATGAATGTTTTTTTCTCATTTGGTGATATGCTGTCTAACAGTTCTCTACAGTTAATACCTATCATAATAATCTCATCATCTTTCTGGTATTTTGATCTCCAATATTCAATTTTAATTATAGATTCCCCTTCATACTGAATCATGGTACTAGGTGCCACAAACCTTATCAATAATTCTCTCAAAAGATCAACAAGTATACCCCTAAGTTTATGAATATATGGTTCTTCCATCTGAAGAATAATATTAGCCTTATCAAACACTGGAATAACATAACTCAGAAATTCACAATATAATCTAAATATGTTGGAATTAAGTGCTGCCAGCACTGCCTTTGATTTTCTCTCTCCATAACCAGGAGACCTAACATCACTCTCTGACTTAGAACTCTCACTTTTACTTGCACAAGTACTAGGTTAATTTGAAGTTTCACTTGTGTTTTTCTGTTTAACTTGTTTACTTACACCACTGTCACCTTTGTTGGACTTTGCTGCTGATGGTTTTGAACTTGACTTATTACTGAAACTTGAAGCTTTAGAAGCCTCTTTAGTCTGTGAACTACCAGACTTTGGTGCATTTGGTTTTTGCTTATAACAGGTGGGTGAATTATTGCTTAGTGGCTTTCTTTTCAAATTCAAAAACTTCTTTATCAAAAAACTGAACAAGTACATCCCACTGTTCAAGCAACCTATTTAAACACTGACCAAGAGACAACCATCTAGTGCTGACATGCTTAAGTATTTTTTTTGATTTACATCACAAATAGCTTGAAAATCTTTCAACGTTTGTAATCTTTTGGCACTTTTATCCAAGTAGTAAGAAACATCAACCAGTACTTCATCCACATGAGTTTTAAACTTAAGTTCTTTGTATGCTTTCTCTGCAGAGAGGTGAATTAAATGACAAGGACAACGGAGTAAGAAAACATTTGGTTGCTTCTCTCTAATATATGCAATAACACCTTTGTGTACATCTGTCATAACAGCTGCACTGTCAGAACCCATTGATATACAATTATTCCAAGAAATGTTATTAGAAGCAAATGTTTTATCTAAAGTCTCAAAAATATTTTTTTCCTGTGCAATCACCATCACATGTAGGAATGGCAAATACTTTGGGTACAACCATAGCTTTGGATTTGTCAAAATATTTCACAACAATGGGATAAATTTTTGTTAGATCATTGCTCCCATCTGTACTTACACTGAAAGCTTTATTTCTTAAAGACTCTGAAATTTCAGACTTGACTAAGTTTGACATTTCATTTATAATTGCAGTAGTTTTTGTCCTAGCTGAGCTATACTCTTTAGCTATTTGTGAGTCTGGGAACATTTTTTTGAATAATGGACCCGAATGGTCGGCTACGGCAATTGGTAAATTGTGTTCTAATAAAAAGCAAGTAAATAAAGTTTCTGCATTGATAACATAAAAACCAGAACTGCCCGGTCGGACAAAAAATTTGGTCATTCTCGGCTGAACGTTTGAAGACAATCTTTTCATTTGCAAATGTTTTTTTTGTCTCTACATGTCGTTTACAATCATCACGTCCCCCGTGATCGATTTTGAAGTCGGTTTGACATACTTCACAACGGGCATAATAACATCCCTTCGAGGATTGTTTAAGTGACGGGAACTCAGTAGCGTAGCTAATTTTGTACTTTTGTAACCATTTCTTCCTTTTTTGGGGTGAATGAATTCCAGTTTCCTCAGAAATGTCGTCCTTTCGTTTACCGCGTTTCTAATGTTTCTAATGAAGCATCCGCCATCACTTTGTTTGACGATATTCTATTTATCGATTTACTCCCACCGAGTTCTTCACTGTGAGCGTAACAGTTTAATACAATTGGTTTATCAATTACGTGGGAGTAATGGCTGTTACAAGTAACAGTAATTTTAAGGACTCGGTTTATATAAGAAGCGAAACATGTTTTTATTACAGATTCACACAAAAAAAATACGAAAAACGAAAATTTTTATCAATCGGGAGGAAAACAGTAGGGAAGCGGAAAGTCGTAATTTGCGGATCAAAATCGGGATGATTCCGCCAAAATCGGGAGGGTTGGCAGCTCTGTATGTCTACGGATGGGACATTCAGATAACACTGAATGTTGTTTTTTGTTCAAGTTAAAAAATTATAAGTCATGAGAAAAAAATAATATGGATTTAAGGACAAAAAAATCAAAAAACAAAATTTAATTTTCATCAATTATAACTTTCAAATAATTTTAATATTAAATATTATATTAATCTTTAAAGACAGTGGTCTCCAGTCATTAATTACACTGATCAAAATTGAATTAATCATTATCATAACAAGTTGTAATTGTGTCAAAGAAGGGATTAGAAGCCATAAAGTGCTTAATCAAGACAAGGTGTTTATTCAGCGTTCAATAACATTAACTTTTATATTATCTTCATCCAATAGACAACAGAAAATGTATTTGTGAAGAAATTATGTGATATTTAAAAAACTTTTGACACATTTTTGCATCAAATAATTATAAAAATATGTATAGAGTGTTGTTTTATAAGCATGATAAAGAAATTAAAAGAACAAAGACGTGAAATTACATGTTTATTGTTTCATTTTTACATTATTATTATTATGGAAGTCATTTAAATGAATAAGAAACATTTTAGAAACAATTACTTTAGAAAACACATTAACTGTATTTTTAATCGACAATCGGACAATTTGAAAGAAGGAATATGATGATGAGGATGATGATGATGATGACTTCATACTATTAGCGGCAATTTGCATAATGCCGTTGTGACATTCGAATACTATTTAATATTTATTTATAAAACTAAATTATACATTCCGTGAAACTCAACGAAACTCTTCAGCATCGCTCAGATAAAATTTTCAATTAATTTGAGCCATTGGTTTACCGTCATACTTCGTCAGGATCCAACCAAAAGTCCGTGAAACTCAACGAAACTCCTCAGCATCGCTCAGATAAAATTTTAAACTAATTTGAGCCATGGGTTTACTCTCATACCTTATCTCGATCCAGCCAAAAGTCTGTGGAACTCAACGAAACTCCTCAGCCATTGGTTTACCGTCTGAACCCAGCCAAACGTCCATTGAACTCAACGAAACTCCTCAATATTGCTTAGATAATATGACCAATTAAATTGAGCCATGGGTTCACCCTCATACCTTATCTGGATCCAGCCAAAAGTCCGTGGAACTCAACGAAACTCCTCAGCATCGCTTAGATAATATGGCCAATTAATTTGAGCCATGGATTCACCCTCATACCAAAAATCCATGGAACTCAACGAAACTTCTCAGCATCGCTCAGATAAAATTTTCAATTAATTTGAGCCATGGCTTTACCATCATACCTCTTTAGTATCCAGCTAAACGTCCGTGGAACTCAACAAAACCCCTCAGCATCGCTTAGATAAAATTTTCAATTAATTTGAGCCATGGGTTGACCGTCATACCTCGTCTGAATCCAGCCAAAATTCCATGAAACTCAACGAAAATACTCAGTTTTGCTTAGATAATATGACCAATTACATATTCGTTGAGTTCCACGGACTTTTGGCTGGATCTAGATAAGGTATGAGGGTGAACCCATGGCTCAATTTAATTAGTCATATTATCTAAGCAATACTGAGGAGTTTCGTTGAGTTCCATGGACTTTTGGCTGGATTCAGACGAGGTATGACGTTGTTGAGTTTCACGGACTTTTGGCTGGATTCAGACGAGGTATGACGTTGTTGAGTTTCACGGACTTTTGGCTGGATCCTAAAGAGGTATGAGGGTTTCCAGTTTTAATGTTGATCTTTATATCTGTTTTCAGCACTGTACCATGGGAAGAAAAACAGGTTGGAAGACTGAGCCAGTAGTCGTACGTGATGAGATTCTAATCCTGGACAAATAAAAAAAAGAATCAACAAATTATTTTGAAATTAAATTGTTGTGTGATTCCATCTTTATCATGCATGTATTTATGATTGAACTTCAGAAAGAAAACACGGGCCATCGACACCCAAGACCCCCGATGCTGACACTACCTCTAGCAAGAAAGCCTCTGACCAGAATGAAGCAGGAACCAGCCACAGCCAAGAGGACACAGTCGGCCTCACCAATTCCAAGAAGTCGGGCTCGAACTCACCTGAAAAAAGTAAGTTTAGGGCCATCTATACAAATAAAAATTGAAATTAAATTGTTGTGAGATGTTTTGGAAAACTACACAAATCTCAACAAATTATTTTTCCAATTTGAATCAGGGTCTGGTACACAAATGTAAAGAGTTACACAAATTATTTTGAATTCAAATTGTGTTCCATTCCATATTTATCATGCATTTATTTAATTATTTATCCAATTTGAATCAGGGTCTGGTACACAAATGTAAAGACTTACACAAATTATTTTGAATTCAAATTGTGTTCCATTCCATCTTTATTATTATGATTGAACTTCAGAAAGAAAACACAGGCCATCGACACCCAAGACCCCCGATGATGAAGCAGGAACCAGCCACAGCCAGGAGGACACCGTCGGCCTCACCAATTCCAAGGAGTCGGACTCAACTCGTTAAAGTAAGCTTAGGGTCATCTATACAAATAAAAAAAGAATCAACAAATTATTTTGAAATTAAATCGTTGTGCGAGATGTTTTGAAAAACTACACTACTAAACAAATTATTTTTCCAATTTGAATCAGGGTCTGGTTCACAAATGTAAAGAGTTACACAAATTATTTTGAATTCAAATTGTATTCCATTCCATTTTTATCATGCATGTATTTATGATTGAACTTCAGAAAAAAAAAGTCGACGGGCCACCGAGGGTCTAGTACACAAATGTAAAGAGTTACACAAATTATTTTGAATTCAAATTGTGTTCCATTCCATCTTTATCATGCAAGTATTTATTTATTTTTCCAATTTGAATGTATTTATGATTGAACTTCAGAAAAATTCGACGGGCCATCGAGACCCAACACCCCCGATGCTGACAATACCTCCTGAACAAAGCCTTAGAAAGACCCAAGACCCCCGATGCTGACACTACCTCTAGCGCCACTGACCTGAATGAAGCAGGAACCAGCCACAGCCAGGACGTCGGCGGCTTCACCAATTCCAGTGAGGCAGTTGTACTCCTGAATGAGCTTTTCAAGAGGAAAGCTAGATCTGAACAATACAAAAACAAGCCTAAAAGCACGATGGGCAAGTTTGGGAATAAGAACCCTGCGCATTTGTCATGGAGGCGATATTGTGCCTATCAATTTTCATTGCAAAGGTCTACCTTTTTGTTGTTTCTTGTAACAACGTGTATCAGAAGGCTTCGGGATTGATTTTACATTTACATAGGAAACACTAGTAAGTGTTGTTGTTGTCGAACAATTTTAAGCTTTTTATCAATTTTTATGCTATAAAGTATTATTATTATAATATTCGTGTTCCTGTTACACCCAGGGTGAGCTTTTACCATGTTTATTGTAAACAGATTTGAGCAATCGGCAGCCATTTTGCAATAAAAAGGGGCCAAAGGGGCAGAAAATGGTACTTTTTATAGCATATGTAGATTTTTTTTATTTTTCATCCGATTTTGATGGGATTTTTTCATTGGATTCCTCTTTGCAAGAGCTTTCGGTAGAGGAGTCTAATGATATTGACAGGGTGTAAAATTTTATGACAATTATGCATTCAAGAACTTCTCATGAACTTTGTTCCCAGTATGGTATTCCTGAAATATCATGTTTCTCTTCTAGTTCACAGTATGATACTTCTGAAATACTATTGTCGTTATTTCTCCAAAAGCATGACTCAAGAGTAAAACGTCTTCTCTCATAATGACATACACATGTATACACACATTTTCTTCCTTTCATTAATTCCATCCATATCGTTTTACCATTGTATTAAATGCGTCTCTAGCTTCTTGTTCACCATATGCTCTATCTGCATCATTCATATCACCCAAAATCGTAACTTTTTTATTTAAAGTCCGATTTCAACAAATTTTTTTTTTTTTCAAGATATTTGTTTTGATGAGTACCAAAAGAATGAATGCTGGACAACTCGCCCCCAAGACAACTCACCCCCAAGACAACTCGCCACCTTTTCAGGACAACTCGCCCCCAATTTAGGACAACTCGCCCCCTGTTAAGACAACTCGCCCCCAGCGTTAAGAAAGTAAACTGGGGGTGATATTTTTTATATAAATGTATATATTTATTTATTTAATATATATATTTATATATTATTTCGATATTTATTTTTATTTTAAATGTTTCTGGCCACAGTTACGCTTAAAAATTGTACTCCCCGTTGAAGAACTACCAAAAAATAAAAAAAAATTAAAAAAAACGAAAATAAATTCTTTTCTAAACTTTATTGAAAATAAATCATAAATAATATAAGCACTAATATTTATTTTCAGCACTATCTTCTTTCAAATCACAATCATTTTCACTTTAATCACAATTCATTTGAGAACGTTTTTCTTTTTCACTGTCCGTTGTAGATCTGTCCACATTTCTTCAGTAGTTTGCTGGCGCTGATGGATCCATCGTTGTAGTTGTCCCAAAGTTAGTTGATGTGGCACTGAAGAAGTCTTGTAGTCTTTCGTTGGTATCTCCGGAGTTTTCCCTCGCTGATCATCTTCAGTTGGTTCGGGATGCTGGCGGTTTCCTTGAAGAGAAGAATCACAAGCACATAGAAGGACAGGCTGGACTTCTGGGCTCTCCTGTTGATGCGGTGGTGCCATCCTTCGACGTCGTTGTTTGTCCTCACAGCCATACGATAGACGGTCCACGATGATGGTGTCCAGATGTCGACGTTGATCCAGGTCCTCTCGATGTAGTTGGTCAGCTGTATCAGTCGCTCGCTGGTGACGGTCTCCTTCAGTGTGTTGAACGCGACGGGGATCTGTTCCTCTGGCAGAAATGGCAGGGCAAGCAGCTTCCTCACGAACTTGAATACACCATACCGCTGGCTGTAGTCCATCTGCAAAAAAAAAGAAAGATTTTTTTAAATATTTATATTAACGTTATCTTATACAATGAATGTTTCAAAATTATTATTATTATTATTTTTTTTTTAATATAACAACATGTTTTGCCATTCTAAATTTAAGTACACTCTGACAATCATTTATCGTAATATAATACATAAATAAGCATACCTGTAATCCAAGTTCCTGAACATGACGCCATACTGCTTGTCCCCAGTGAAAAGCACAACCGTGTATCCGTACGCCACGCAACACAGACTTCGCAGCTCTCCACATCCCTTCCTCGAAGTCTCCAACTAACAGCTCGGTGACAGGGGGCGATGGCATTAGCTCAAAAATCCTGGCAAACACCTGAAAGCAAAACAACATCGATATTAAATAAAGTAAAGATATTTTAAATAAAAATAAAATTATGAATTTTTTTTCTTATTTAACCCCAATAATACAATTGTACCGGTAAGCATATTTTGAGCCTTTGCATTTGTTAATGTATTTAACGATAAATTTAAAAAAAATGCATTATGACATTACTAAATGATGGAGATATATGGACAAGTAGTTTTAAAAATAGTGTCAATTCATGACTAAATTATCTTGAATTCAAAGTAAAAGCTTCAGTGCCCAAGTGGTCTAAAGCGTGATTCTCAGCCTAGGTTCAAACAACTTATATTATTGGATAAATGAACTTTAAAACCTTTACCACGGAGTCACAGTCCCTTCATTTACAAACCAAATATAGTTACAACAGATTTTTAAACAAAATTACAAATTTGACCATAGGATTGTGTATTATTACGTTTATACATTCAAAGGCCGAAATCTTGACTTAATATTATTTGTTTTGAACTCCTTACAAAGAAAAAGATAAGGCATTGTCAAGTTTCAACGTCTTGTTATTCATGTTTATGTATTAAAATAACTTGATAAATAGAGAGAGAGAGAGAGATTCGCATTTTATCCAGAACAGGAAAGGGTTAAGAAGAGGTTTTATACCTGCTTGTAGTCCTTTCTTTTCCTTGGCATGAGGACGTAGATCCCTGGAAGCTGTTTCATGTCGTCTCCGGATCTGGCAAAGAAGTGGATAGATAGCAGCTGCACAAAAGTCTTGGAAACGATCTTGAAAGTTCCATCGATGTACCACGTCTTTGCTGAAGCAAGGTGTTGTAGTTGTTGATCTGATGCGAAGATGAGGTGTCGATGATCTCCAACGGTGACGTCTCCTCTAGAAATCCGACGAAGTGTGGCGCTCCAGGAATTCCAAATCAATCTAAAAACAAAAGAAAAATGTATTATTCAGAGATTTTAAAATCAATATCTACATTGTACTTATTATTTAAGTATATATTAATTCTATCATGTGAAATTATGCCTATAACATTGCGCTTAAAAGAGAAGATACGATTAATATATTTTTTTCTCTATGAAAATATTTATTTTTTATATAATATTATATTTTTTCTTATCTGAATTACATATTTGCATTTATACGGCTATTATGCTTATAAAATTGCGCTTAAAAAGATGAGAATATACGATTAGTATAATGTTTTACTGTTGAATTATTTTTATGTAATTTTTATATAATTATATTTTTTCTAACCTGAATTACATCTCCTATATTGTTTTCCGAGGCAGGAAATGCAACATAGGATCTCTTGGCGTTGTCGGAGATGAAGATTGCATACAATGCACAAGTCAGCCATGATTGATACTGATGAAAAATTCTAGTCATTTGTTCCTTATATAGGGACTTAATTTGTTTCCAACGTAAGCTTTCTTGAATTCTTCATCACTTTTAAGTTGCTTCGGAGCTTGGATACGCCAATTTTTTTATCAACTATATAAACGTAATTTACGAGGCTTGCATGCTCTAATTCTTCATTGTTCAACATTTAGAACTTTGTACTTGATTTACCTAGACATATTCTACAAATATAAATTTAAAACAATATGATAAATCAAAATGCATTTATTTGCTCTATTTCATAAGCAAAAAGATCTAAGGAAATAATAAATAAATATTTTATACATATACCGTGTTTACTTTATACATGCGTGAAAAAAACCCAAACAAATAACAACATATATATTACACACACAATCGTAAATATTAATTTTATTTTATTCATAATAAATAATAATTAAAAATTATAATATAAATTTGTATTTAAAATATTTTTATTGAATAATATATGTCGTTTTTTCCCTGTAATACACAAGAAAAAATAATGGGGGCGAGTTGTCCTAAATTGGGGGCGAGTTGTCCTGATTCCAAAAGAATATATCAACAGATTTGAGCTATAGTGTAATATGTACGTAATAAAGGGCGTTAATAAAAAGGATTGATTTACTGGCAACCATATTTGTGTAGTCTTTCGAACATGACAGAGGTAACTGTTGTAGTCTCCTGTAAAAATTAAACATAGACGTCAAAATATTAATTACTAATGGGAATCTACCAAGTTCACATCTTCCTGCTGTATTTTATGATTTATTATGAATTTCAAGAATAAATTTACACAATTTAAGATGAATCTTTTCAAAGGATAAATTATCATGTTTCATCTGGTTTTCCATGTGTTTCATCAGGCTTTCTACTCGTTTCATCATCTTTCAATTCCTTGTAATTTTTCAACCTACTTCCATTTACTGCACATTTCAGTCCCTGTAAAGAGTATGTTCCCTTCTTGTTAATACCTTCAACTATGTAAGGACCGCTCCATAATTTGTCTAGTTTCCCCCCTTTCCGGGTTAACTTTCGGGTATTGTGCAGCAAAACTCTCATCTCCAGCTATCGGGTACTATCAGGCGGCGTAACTCTAATCGGTAGTTTACCTGTGCCATTTAGAGTTGTTGTTACTGCCAGATAACGTACTTGCTGATGATTTAACTTTACATTAATGCATTAGCCTAGTTAGAGAGTCTCTCTCTCTCTAAAATTTAAACACGGATTGAGGAGAGCAAACATTTCTCATTAAAATAAGAATTTACGGCCTAATTTTGATACATTTACTTTATTGTCGATGAAAGAAACCGCATAATCCCTTATTGGTAATAATGTAAATCTTGTTTGTATGTATGAAAAAAATACTGTTTAAACCAACCTCATAATATATAAAATCTGAATTATATATGTTTTATCCATTGCCTACTTCGATTGCAACTACTCGCGAAACCCAAATAACCCGAGTTGCAATCGAACAGGGAAAAATACTCTGCAACGTCATCACTTTGACCTTTTGAACCGAGTAGAGTTTAACCCACCTACGTAGCAGGTTTAATAGAGTTAAATATGGCGGCAAATTGTAAAGAAGAAAACGTGTAAGTATGAAAATTGGAACATTTGTGACTAAATAAATGGAATTCGAATATTTACTTTTTTGATAAATTATTTTTCTATTTTTCTGCTATGAAGTAAGCATGAAAATAGGTTATTTACCGTTCTATATATCTGAAAATTTTTTCCGGGTATTGAAACTGTGTTGAATAATGTCTGATATTACCAGATCGACATGTGCATACCAAATCGACCCTTGGTTTAAATTATATTACATTGTGATACAGCATAAGATTCACATAAAATATTTTGAAAATAAATTCATTGTTTAATTTTTGTCTCCACAGCCAATCCGATACCGATTTGGTTGTAGCTCAGAATATTCAACTCCGCAAGGAATATTCATGACTTGCACGCTGACGGATATCAATAACGGGACCACAATGCTCCACAGAGGTGGGTGGGTCCTACCTCCGTGTTTTAGTCAGACTTATTCCAATCATGTTTCTTAACTAGCTTCATGGAAGCGTAGTGCGTCTGCAGTTAGTCCGACTTTCTTCTGACCATCTACCCCACCCCCGACGGTTTTTTATACGTTGATATATATATATAATCGCATCCCTTAACATTTTATGATGTAGGTCAATGACTGTTCAAAGTCTGCAAATTTAAAATCAGTGATTCTCATATGTGTTAGAGCCCTACAAAAGTACTTCAACCACACCACTGGCGTCAAAATTAACAATATCGTCCAGTGCCCATCCAAAGTCGAGAGTTCTACAATCAGTGGACTTATGCTTTGTGTTGTTGTGTTTTTTCTATTGTTTTGTGGTCTATGTGGCTGGCTTCTTTGAAATACACCTTATTCAGCTGCAACATTTTATTCTTCTCTTTTTATTCTGTCCTATCTTGCCTGGTTCTTTTTAAAATTATTGCCAAATACATGTTTTCGTTTGAAAACTTTCTTATCCCCTTTTTTAAAAAAAAATTAGCTTAAACCATTTGTAAATTTTGATTTATTTCAGCAGCAATACATAATGCAGATTTGATTTCTGACACATACACATTTTTCAGTCTAAATTTCATTCTGTTTACAGGATGACCCAGATAACAGTGAATGGTAAAACATTTAAATGCAGGAAAGAAGTGCAGGAGATATTGTTTTCAGATACAGTTGGTTAGATTTCTCACACACACACACACACACACACACACACACACACACAGAGGCATGTGTACCATTGTAGAATTAGATGTGTACAGGTTGTTAAGCTGACCAAATATGTTTTAGTCCTCTTTCTCTTATGTAAGGTGATTGTAAAAGATTTTTAAATGTACTTTGAGAGATTTTCTTAACTCTTTAATCACCTTCATTAAATTTTTCACATGTATAAAACTACAGTATGCACAAAATAATCAGGTTGATTTAAATAAATTCATTCTCTTCTTTTTTCTGTTCTTTTTTCTCTTCTTATTTTCTTCTATATTAATTATTTGAGATGATATTATTATTATTATTACAGATGATGACGTGAAGCTTGCCATAATTTCAGAAATAAAGAACGAGTCGGAAACAGGTAATATTATTCATAGGTTTTAAATTGGGAGGTTCTGAAATCTGCATGAAACAGAGTAACCAAAAGCTTGGTGTTATTTTAAATTGGACAAAGAAATCTCTTCATTTATGCAAGTAGAACTGTCAGTTCTTGAAAGTTTTCAAAGTGTAATGTTTCATTGTCTCAAAACTATAGGCATGTTATAAAATAAAACTTATCAAGTACATAAACATTTGGCATTACAAACCGTGAAATAGAACCACAAAATAACAGGCGCATCTCCCACTGTGCAATTGAGTTGTACTTCTAATATGAAGCTTGCAAAACTACAGAAAAATTTAAATATTAGAATACCAGTTCCTCGTTACAAAGAAAATTTCCGAGTATTTATAGTTCATTAACTAGATGAACATCTTCAGACCCCAATATGTTAAATGAATAATTCATTGGTACTACTTGGGACACAGCAGATTCAAAAACAGATATGTTTTACAGACAAACAACTTTCATATATATATATATATATATATATATATATATATATATATATATATATATATATATAAAAGACCACCTGCTTATAAAGACCACTTTTAAAGGTACCACATTGGTGGCATTTATAGACAAATTTAACTGTACTTAAACTAAAAACAATATATATATTGAGTTTAAGTACAGTCAAATTTGTCATATATATATATATATATATATATATATATATATAGTTTAAGTACAGTCAAATTTGTCTATAAATGCCACCAATGGGGTACCTTTAAAAGTGGTCTTTATAAGCAGGTGGTCTTTTTAAAGGTTGGTCTTGAAGGCAGGTTTGTCTCTTTTTATGTCTTTAGTGTTAATAGGAATATATTAATATAAGTTAATTCATGAAGATTGGTCGTCAAAATTTTGAATGTATTTGGAAGAAACATAAAGTTCAGTTATTTTCATAATGTTATATATTGTAAAATTTTATTTTTATACAGACGCATGTAGCAAACAGTCTTCAAGTGAAGGTGGAACTTCAACATCAGATAATCAGGTAAAGTTTACCAGGTGGAATGTAAAAGATGAAAAGTATTTAGTGCAGTTAAGGGCAGATATGGAAGCTGAATTTATAACCAACAAATCTCATACAACTCTTTGGAGCAAAATTATTGAGAAATTGGCAGAGAAACACATAAATGTGACACAAAAACAGGCAATAGACAAATGGAAAAACTTGAAGAAAAAGTTTTTTGAAGTATTTGATGACAATAATAAAACTGGTAATGATAGGCGAGAATGCAAGCACTATGAAGTATTCAGTGAGTTATATGGTACAAAAGCAGCTACTCGACCTAAAATTGTGATGGATTCTGACAAACCATTAACTCAAGTTAATGGCAATGACACTTCTGATAAAAACTCTACTGATACCTCTGTTAGTGATGATGAGAAAGCTGAATCATCTGTTAATGGCAAAAAGTCTCGAAAACGAAAGTTTTCAACAAAACAGTCCAAAGGTGTCTCTCCTTCTAACAAACTTGTTTCTTTACTTGAACAAATGGATAAAAAAAATGATGTTTTTTTGGAAATGGTCAGAGAACAAGAAAAAGAAAAATTAAGGAGGTTTGATCGTTTTTTAGATATATTTGAAAAGTCAAAAAAGGCTGACAGTTAAAGTATTATATCACTATATCCTAGCAGCAAACACAATTTTTGGACGCTTTCAAAACAACTCGTTTCAAAATCGCAACTAATTTAAGTTAGTTTTCATTATTGTTTTTATTACAGATTCAGCTACTGGATCTTCCAGAAGAAATTATCTTTTCCATTTTACAGTATTTAGATGTAGAAGTTCTCATGCATCTAAAAAGAGTAAACTGGCAGTTCTATTATTTGGTCAAGGAAAAGTGTCTCTGGTTGAAATTTCGAAGTTTAAAGATAGATGGAGAGTTTGTTTATAGAAACATGGATAATTATCTCTGTCTTGGTAAAAATTTAACAGTTTAACAGATGTTTGATTTTTCACTATTTCCACTGCACCTTTCTGTAAAAGTTCCTGAATTTCGGTCAAGAGAAGATCTGCCTTCATATTGTCTTTTGGAATTGTAGTAAACAACGGTGTGTTTGTTAAAGGGGGGCATGTTACAAACTTTAAATCTAAACCATTTGTTACAATATTTACAATAGTTTTGTCCATATTTAGGCCTTGCCATCTTTGAGCAAACACTGCAAGACGGGCTCCTACCTTGCAGGTATTCAGTACTTTTTGTTTCAAGTCATTTCCCCTAGCTGGAGGCTTTGAAGAGGAGAAAAAAGGTTTCTGTTGTGAAGAAACATCCTTTATATTTCTAGAGTTTGTTGAACTAGACCTAGCTGATAATGGAAAACTTGAAGATTGTCTGAATCTATTATTAGACGAATAAGGTCTTTTGTAAGAACTTGTAGACCTCTAGTCTTGAAAAAAATTTTCCATGACTTGTGCTTGTTTTTTTAGTTTGAATTTGGTTTGATTGAGCCAATTTAGAAAGGACAGATGTCTGAGCATCTTTAGTTTTTTGTTCTGCAACCCCAGCTATCTTATCATTGAATAAGCGCTCAGATAATAATGGCTGAGACCTTAACTCATCACCATATAACTTTGACAAATCCTGACCTGCAGTATGAATAATACCATCTCTAAGCATAAGCACAGTGTTAGCTAAAAGTGCAGTAGCCGCAGCTGCAGAATACTGAACAGCTCGTGAAGCAGCAGTAAGCATTCTTATAAAAGCTTCAGGATCTTGACCCTGTTTGCATGCTTGATAAGCAGCTTGCACAGAATAATCCAAAAAGCTATGAATATTTAGTTGACGCTTTAACAATGTTTCATTAGTCTGCAAAACCTTACGAGGGATTGAAATAAACAAATTAGGCTTCATATCTAACCTTTGTAGGTCGTTGTCAACATTCGCAGACCAGGGCTGTATAAATTTATCATGTGTGTTATGGAACTTTCCCGATTTAAAACCAGGATAAGAATTCTCAGCTAGAAATTTCAACTTTTTGTTGGAGTGATTAAGCTCTTTAATGGCAGAATCATTATATTAATAAGTTCCTGAATTGCAGGAGACAAAGGAAGTGAATTTATGTCAGACTTGTCTGAATTTATCAATGAATCTAATGAAGATCTTTGTAATTTATCTGTTTGAAAAACTGTCGTTTTCCTGGGACAAATTTCCTCAGGCACTAAACGATAAATTTCATCTATAACTTTTAAAAAGACATTTCTGTAGAAGATGGTTCATGATCCCCTTGCATGTCATGATCGGGTTCTTGTTCACCATCAAAATCATCCCCAGCTTGTAGAGATATCTGATCTGGTTCTAGCTCCTTATCATGAGAAGCTGTAGGTGGAGAACAGTAAGTATTCACATTATTCAATGGAATACTAACTGGAATTGATTCAGTTAACGCTTAGATGGTTTCTGTATTTGACAGAGAACCAGTAGTACTAGAAGCTACCCTTGGTAGCTTTGTTATTCGTGACATTTGTATTTATGCCATTGTCGGTTATGTCCAAAACAGTAGACTCCAAGTCGGGAATAGACGACTTCTTTTTTCCACTTTTTTTCGAAATGGTATGAAAAATATGCACCAAAACGGCAAGTATGGAGCAATACCTGTAGAAAATAAAAAGTAGTTTGTAAAATTAGAAACTAACAATGTACTTTAAACCACGAGGAAATTGCGCAAAGCACGAAATTGAACTGCACGTGGTGAAAAACAAAGTCGAAAAGACCGATGTTATCAATAAAATAAATAGAAAAAATATCTAGAATCAGTAAAATAAACCTCAATAATTCTATGAAATACTAAATCTGGTATGCAGGGGTGAAGTTAAGAACTTCTAAGGACGAAGGGAAAAGCCCTCCGGCACCCTCGTCAGATGAGGCAAATAATGGCACATTTCATTTCTTACTTCCGGTTGTATAATATATGGTCAGGGTCCGGAACGGACCTGAAATAATCCGGAAATTTTTTTAAGGGTGTTTTGAATCTGGTATTAAAGGGGTAGTGGGGTAACTCCTAAATGTAATAATTAGGTAAGTGAACGAAATAAAAATGTAAGAGTGTTGGCCAGTAGACCAAAGTTGACTAATTCAGGGGTTTTATTTGCTGCGCTTGAAGTCCTTGTAGACTGTGCAGTTAAGGCAGGTCATGCAGAATCTGAGCATTATACTAAGGCACTACAAACGTGCCGTCAGTATGAAGACCATGACGATTTGTGTAGTCTTTGTCTCAAACTGGTTGGTTCCTCTGAGGATAAAAAAATTTCATCGATAATTGTTGATTGGGCTTAGACAAAAAAGTATGAGAAACAAAATTTTAAAGAAGAAACAAAACCAGATAAGGTCACATCTGTTGTCCCTCCTCCTACCATGCCCAATTATCCGGCTATAGGGTAACTATATCCTATGCCTGTGCCACAGTTCCCTATGGCTTCTATGTATCCACCTAATTTTGGTTACGGTAGACCGGGACCTAGGTTCAGGGCCACTCGTAGAAGAGGTACCTGTTATATGTGTAAATCTACAAATCATTTTGTAAATGAGTGTCCAAAGTTGAAGAAAGAATGACAAAAATGTTTTCAGTTTTTTGATTACTTTAGTTAGTTCTGTTCAGTTAATTGGTCAATTTTTTCTTGCGTATTTCAATTATTTTTTAAGTGTTTTCTAACCTTTTTTCCGGGAGAACTAATTCCCTTAGTGGCTTTGTCACGTGGAATGAAGGTTGGAGAATTTTTTCTCTGTAATTACAGTATCTGTTTTATAATTATTTTCAGAATGAGTTTGGAAATATTAAGAAGATAAAGTTTATGCCCGAAATCCCAGATTGGGAACTTAGTTTTGACTTCGACCCTATGAATGCGAATTTTAGGTCAGTTTTTGAATGGGTCAATTACAGAGGGAAAATTCTTCAACCTCCATTCCATTATGCTAATGTTGATGCTATTGTTAGTGGAGAGGGGTTTGATTTTGAGCAGTTGGCTTTTAGGAATCCTGACAATTTCGTTGCTGGTAATTTACATAAACACTTGGATTTTTGGGAAACTGTTACTAACAATGAAGAAGTATTGGACTGGCTTAGAAATGGGGTTTATGTAGAAAAGTATTTTAAACCTTTTAAGGGTAATTTTAAAGGTAGACCATACGATTCTCTTACCCCTTCAAGACAATTTTTCCCGAATGCATTAAATTGTAGGGATCATGTGGGTTTTATTGTTCAGACGCTTTTAGATAGGATAGCAAACGGTTCTCTTAGTATATGGGGGAAGGTGGGATTTTGTGATCCACCCCATATAGTAATGCCCTTGACAGTGGAACCGTCAAAACCAAGACTGTGTCATGACGAAAGGTACCTCAACTTATGGATTATCGATAAACCTTTTATCCTTGATACTTTGAAGGAAGTTCCACGTATTATTAAAAAAGGTTCTTTTATGACTTCCCTTGATAATAAGTCTGGTTATGACCACATTTTACTCAGTGAAACTTCAAGAAAATTTTTTGGTGTACAATTTGAAGGGTGGTATTTTGTCTACAACACTATACCCTTTGGTTTCAAGTCTAGCGCATACATTGGGGTATTGTAGGAAACTAGAAGTTCCCTGTCTATTGTATATAGATGATCGGTTGGTATCGGAATTTTTAGAAAAAGAAATTCGCATTTTACAAGGGCGTTTCTTGGCATTTAAATCGTTGTATATAGTGTGTAACGTTTTGGTACGATTAGGATACTTCATTAGTTTAAGCAAGTCTGTTTTTGAACCTTCTCAAGTCCTAAGATTTCTAGGAATGTTAGTTGATTCTGAGAAGCAGTCTTTTTTGCTTCCAAGTGACAAAAGGCAACGTTTTGCTTCTCTTCGAGATAATATTTTGAATTTGGATTTAGTTGATTTGAAGACTTTACAACGTTTTGCAGGGAAATGTATATCTTTTATGCTAGCTGTTCCTGCGGCGAAATTGTATATTAGAGAGGTAAACATAGCTATTGGGTTCGCATCCAAAAATAGCAAGAAAGTTAAAGTTTCAGGTAGTTTGAGATCAGAAATTCAGTATTGGAAGTTTTTGGATAACTGGACTGGGTTTATACCCTGGCGCCAAGAAAAACACTTGCAAATTTGTATGGCTACTGATGCTTCGAATTTTCGCTGGGGTGCTATTATTAATGATGTACAGTCTTGTGGTGATTTTTTCGATAGTAGTGATTTCAGACCAATTCATCTAAAAGAGGCTACAGCTCTGCTTAATACACTTGTTTCTATACAGGATACGATAAGAAATGCTAGAGTAGACGTTTTTGTTGATAATAAAGCAGTTGTTGATGCATGGGAGGGTCAAGGTTCCAAGTCATCTGCCCTTAATAATTATATAAAGGCTATATTTAGTGTTGTACAGCGACAAAATGTTGATCTTCATTTGGAATATATTCCATCTGCAGTGAATCCTGCAGATTACGAATCTAGACGGTTATCTATGCAAGATTGTAAGCTTTCCTCGTTGGCATGGAAGTTGGTCCAAGATAAGTTTGGGCCTCATAGTGTTGATTTGATGTCCACAGACTCCAATGCTATGGTGGACGGAAATGGCAACTTATTAAAACATTATACTAGATGTCCTATGCCGAACTCTGACGGCGTGAATGTTTTTTCTCAGTCCATAAATGACGAGATGAATCCTTACGTATTCCCACCGTTTTGTTTAATTTCGCCCGTTTTAAATTATTTGATAGAAGAAAAACCCAGGTGTTGTACGTTTGTTTTTCCAGAATTATCGCCTTTGCCGATTTGGTGGCCGTGTATTTGGTCGGTTACTAAAGGGTTTATCACTCTTGGTAAAAGAGGAGACGATACAATTATATTACGACCATCAAAAAAGGGTTTCATACCTTACCGTTTGGATTATAATTTGTACGCTGCTCAGTTAGTTTTTTTAATTTTTCAGGTCGCTTGTGGAGTTCCAAGAATATGGAAACCAGCGATTTTGTGCCCTACATGCTCGTACGCCAATGATGCTGATTTTAGGTTCTGCCAATTTTGTGGTGAAAAATGTATTTCGTTAGATAATGGGTCAGTTAATGCACTAACAGTTTTGTCTTCACAGAGACTTGCCAGTTAGACAATTTAATAGAAAAATCTCCATATCAAACTAAAAAGAATTCTTTAGAAATGGAACTTAGACAGTTTTTAAATTTGAATTTCAAAAATTTTGCTCAGTGTAACCCAGATGACATTCGTAAGTTTTTAGTTCAAAAAGATCAGAAGGGGAAAACTCAAGTACATGTAATTGACTTTGTTTTTGTAGGAAAGGTTGGCAATTTTCAGTGCGGTTGTCCTAAACGACTTGCTTGGGGTACAGTTAAATCCGTTATAAGTCAATTGAGAGCTATATTTGAGAAATTAGGGAAAGGGAAGATTTGGGATGAGATTTTAGGGTCGGGTAATCCTGCTTATGGTTGCCAGGTTAAGAAGTATCTCGAAGCAGTGAAATTAGAGCAAGCTATCGCCCAAGTTCCAATTAAACAGGCAAAACCTCTGTTTTTTGATAAATTACGACGTATATCTTTGTTTATTGACCATTTACTTGCTGATAAATGTATTTCCTTGGGGGGATAAGTATGTTCTCCTTCGAGACCAGTGTTTCTTAAAATTGCAGTTTTTCGCAGGTGATAGAGCAGCAGTCCTTGGTAAATGTATTACTCAAGAGATAAAAAGATTACCAGATAACTCTGGTTTTCTTTTTCAACACACTGTGGGAAAAAATTTAAAAGATGGCAAGATTAACCAGTTTGTTATCAAACGAATGGACGATGTTGTTGTTTGTCCAGTTTCAGCTGTTGAAAAATATATTACAGATTCATCAGCACTTGGCATCAATTTGAAACTTGGCTATTTGTTCAGACCTTTAGATATCACAAATAAACAAGTGCTTGAGTTACCACTTTCATCTTCTGTAGTATACTGTCGATTGAAAGGATATCTTCGTTCGTTATGTCTCGATGAAGGTGAGACACCGCATGGGATAAGGGGCGGCTATGCTGTTACTCTTGCTTTATCTGGTTATGGTAATATTCAGGACATCATGGATCATGTCGTCTGCTTTTCTAAACCAAGTTTTGACAGGTACTCTAGGTTAGGAAAAATAACTGATGCAAACTCTGTTAGTAGTCCTATTTTCAAATATCGACAAAATACCTAACCAAACCAGTGAAATGTATAAATCTTTGGGAGAATCATATAATTTACCGTCTGCTTTTGCTAACAATGAATAATGACTGTCTTATTATCAGATATTTCGTTTGAATGTATGTTTTCATTTATTTTAAATGGTAACCTGAAATGATATTCAGTTATTTTGTTTGTAATTAAAATTCTTGATACAAAGTTTTTGTTTTTCATTTAAATTTTTTACGTTTTAAGTATCCTGTCAATTTTATTGACTATAAAATCATTAATCTTCGTAGTATACTTATTTTCGTGGTTTATGGGCACTTCGACTCACGGAATTTCACGTCGGCGAAACATTACATTAGTTACCAACTGAACTAAATGTTGCTAATATATTAAGCTTTGTTTTCAAACCACGCATTAATGACTGTGTGATAGTATTCTTAACTTTCAACCATGGAAATAAGATACCACGAAAATGAATGAATTTACAGTGGGTTCTATTTAAGTCGAGTTTCTTGTGTTTTACGCTAGTCAACATCCAAACAGTTTTTAGTCGTGGTCCTTTGCCCTATCTCGCAGTAGTTGTGGCATGTTAAAATCCCCACTGGATATTACTGTTTTAATATAGTGTAATCTTGATTTTAAATTTTTAACATATATTAAGCGTTAGATTGATTGAATAGGGTTTTATGCTCGAGTCAAGATTATTGCACTTGTGTCAAGACGTGATTAATCTTTAACATATGCTGTACTTGGCTTACAATCTTATTCTGTATTGCCCTCGTTTAATTAGAGATATTCATTTATCATTTAATTTGTTAGAATTTAATGAGTATTGGGTTTTTGTTTAGTTTTGAAGAATGAAGTGAAAAAGAGTTTGTATTTTTTTATTTTGTTAGAATATCAATCTGTTGGTAACATGTGGAGCAAAATTTATACTTTGCAATACTCATTAACATTCAGTGACCTCGAGTGTGATAGAACTTGGGATACTTTGATATCGCAAGTAACATCACACGAGAGAGAACGAGATTTCATTCACCTGTTGTCATTCTTCGAGACGCAGCTTGAACTGGAATGCTTCACCAAGATTTTGGATGCATTCTAATTTTATACCTTGCTAGCTGTTGGATGTTTTCGTTTCACCCTCTCTCCCTCCCATTAACGAATGTTTTATCACATTTTTGGAAACGAGTGTTCTTCAAATTTATACTTTACAATACTCATTAACATTCAGTGACCTCGAGTGTGATAGAACTTGGGATACTTTGAGATATTCTTTCAAAACGATCATCCATTTAAAATAAACGTTTTGTGCACAGGTTATAACAGACGGGAATAAACGGATCAAAATATTGACAATGTATCGGTATATCCCTGTCATTTCGGCCAAACCATGGTAGCACACCGATTCGTTTCGCCCTGGATCCATTCGTCCTTATATTTTTTGGTTTTTTTTTAACAAAATATTCGTTTTTCATTGGAAATTTCCACTGACGGTATGAGAATAAAAATAAATGAAATGATGGAAGTAAATAAATATTTAGGGAAAAAAATCCCACTATTTCTGATAACACGGAGCGTGTTTCACGATACTAGCTCCACTCTATCATTCTAGAGTGACATAATCTTTATACCATAAAAGTTGTATGTAGTTTAAGATATATATGTACAAACCATGATAATAACAATACGAATTGAAATATTTTTTATAAGATATTTTACGAAAGTGATTTAGATACAATCTATGTAATGATATTGTCAATAGTTCATTAAATCGTTGGGATTACACATTCTACACGTGAAATCTCCCATCTGATTCTGGTGATCATTAGAGTCTTCACTAAACGTTACCTCCACTGCTTGGTCTTTCAAAATATGACCCACTAATTTTATTGCACCTTTCAAATTGTTCTATTTTGTTGAATGTCAAAGGAATTCCTTTCTTTGCAGCCGCAATACTCTTAATTTTCTGGCAAAAACTTTTTTCTTATGTTCACGCAAGCATATCATTTCTATTCACGTTTTCACCCAGATGCTGCTTGAATTCCTCGTTTGTAGTAGACTTCGCCTATTTTTTCATTTTTCTAAGTCTAATGCAATTTCCTCCTTGTTTAACAATATAATAACTAACTACTCCGAAAGTTCCCAAACTTATTTATTTCATGAAGTTGTACGTCTGTGTGAGGTGTGTGAGCTTAGTGTAACAAAGTCGTTACACAATTCTAATTTCAAAATAACCACCAAAAATTATGTTTCAGGTTATTTTAATGTATGAACGTCTAGTTTTTTTTTTATAAGTATACATTACAATGAAATCGAAAGCGAGTCCGTACAGCGACCAGTTGGAACTCTCAGGATTGGACTCCCTTGTTAAATTACAAGATTTAACCTACCTTTTTCATTCAATTCTCTCAGCTTCATTTGATCCAAAATAACAGCTTTCCTAATGTTTCGGTCGGCTGACCATATCTTCATGATTGACATCTTAATAAAATATTTAAAATCTCAAAGTTATTCTATTCTTAAAAGATTTGCATGGTGTATGAATAGTAAATTAACAAGTAATTATACTATCTATATTGCATTGATATCTCTGATCACTGATATAGGGATCAGTTTATTATTATAATTATTATTTCAATTTTCATAACACTACATTTTGAGTTAAGGACACATCACTACATTTTTCTGGACTATCTTAGGATTTTACCTTTGGATGCACATGTAGCAAACTATCATGAAAATTCGGTAAGAAAACTTACAAAGCTTGAAGAGGTATTTTATTAACTTTGGTCATGTATGTAGAATGAGTTTAAATCAGACAGCAAAACATAAAAACTGTTCCAAGTTGAAACTTTGTGAACCAGCCACCCACCCCAAGGTTTGTTTTTTTAACCACTAACTGCTTATTAATATTTTAATATACCAATATTTTCTTGCCAAACAAAAAATTACTTGTGTATTGCAGAAATGTTCTTATTTAGGGACTGTGGTTTTCCACTGAACAATCTGCACACAATGACAAATGTAAAAGTATATTATAGTTGGTCTTTGGTGTTATCCATTAGCAACCTGCATGTAAACATTAATGTCAAAAGTTGTCATTGGGTGTGGGGTACCCTATTAATTGCAAATCATATTGGGTGTGGGGTACCCTATAAATTGCAAATCAGCATATGAAGTACAACAGGGGTGCATAAAGGGGTAGATAGTATACTATAACTAATACTGAGGTTAAATAGCTCTTTGGAGAACATTAACATGATTAAAATTGTTCAATTATTTTGTTCATGGCACCTTTTGAACAATTGGATGTAATGAGAACTGGATGGACTAGTATAAAAGTTTATAAAACATTGAAACATGGTATTTGTCATTTGATTTTTCACAGCAGATTACAAGGGCTAGGAGTTTAAATTCCTTAGCAAGCTAATTTCACATAATACCGAAAAATGACATGTTTCTTAAATGGAAATTCAAACCTCAATCTTTCACATACGATGATGCGGTGTGAACATTGTACCGTGGCAACTGAGCTACATTTACTCCACGAACAATGCTTCCTTGAAGTAAATTAAAACAAGTGAATTCATTAACTTAAGACCTCCTCAGCTGTGATCCAATGAACCGCTATTTTCACGACGTGCACTTTTCAACATGGGGAATGTTAATGCATTACGTAACGTTTATTCAGCGGTATTTCATTAATGGAACAACTTACCTTAACGTTGAATAAACAGCTGTATCCACGCAGCAAAAAGTTTATCCCACTTAACGTATATATATACTAATATAACGTTGAGAATTATCAACAATGCGACCACAATTATTAAAAGAATTAGATGAGCAATGTCAACTGACTCCATATTTCGATTTACAGCATGCTGAATACCACGTGACTGAATTAGCGGGAATTGAGTGAGAAACAATTTAAACCATGACCCAATGAACTAGGTTAACCAAAGATGGGTATACAGATTAACCATGAACAACTATCGCTTGAACTAAGATAACCAGGTTAACCCATAAACAAATGACTCCATGAACTAGGTTAAACGAAGATGGATTAACCTATAAACTATGACACAATGAACTAGGTTAGCCCGTGAACCATGTCCCGATGAACTCGATAAACCTGAAGCATGAACCTGCGACATGGGTTAAGCAATGAAATATGAACAATAAATCATGAACCATATCCCCTTGAACTCGGATACCCTGAAACCATACATCATGAACCAGAAAAAGCCATGAACCACTCATCGAATGTGTAGCTTTAAACCATGAATCACTGATCTAGGTTTACACTAATTTAACTCAAATTCAACCAAAATTTAACATTGACCCTCGGATTTAAACACTAAAATAACACAAATTTAAGTACAATCCAACTTAACTAGTGGTGACATCTCTTATACACTATATAATCCAATTTTATTATCATAACAAGCGCTTCGTGTTTTTCTCACACACACACATATATATATATATATAATTTGTAAAAAATTCAACTATCAATTCATGATGTCATAATAACTTTGTAAAAGTAGCCTCCATATCGAAAACAAGCAGCAGCAAAATAAAAGTTTTTGTTAAATAAAACTAAATAAGGGTTGATCACAGTTGTATCAATAAAATCAAGATGGAAAACTGAAGAAAACCACCGATCTGCTGTAACCGAATTGGCAATCTTTCTCACCCTAGGATCTGCCCCGAAAGGGGTTCGAACATGAGAGGTGCTGTGGTCTGTAAGCGTGCATTTTATATCACTCGGTCACCTAACCCTTTAAAAAAGGAATTGACAACTAAAATACACGTTTTTGAAAAAAGACATGATTTTAATTTCCCCAATTGTTGTTTTAACATTGTTATATCCAGTGTTGTTTGGGATAAATACTTTTGCAGGACCTAAGTCATTGCACTACTTTTACGATTTTCGACCATTAAAAATAAATAAATGGCATATTGATTTAAAACAAACCTGGAAATCTTGGTTCAGTTATTTGCTAGAATTAGCCAAATGTGTGTTTTAAAATGTATCCTGCAGAAATGCACAATGGCTACGACGTGCAGCAAGTCGAATGTTATAATGGCGTGAAAACCAGCTTTTATTGAAAACATATAATCCAGTTGATGAGGAAAGCAGTAGTTACGAACAAATTCAAATTCCACATCACTATCAAACAGGAATATAGAACTTGGGGCGGACATCAAACGAATTCAATGTTCTTTGTGCTGTGTGATATACCGTTGCCGGTAACTTACTTGTTGAAACGTTTCATGTATGTCGACATGGTACTACAAATTATAGCATTTTGTTGACATAACGCTATAATTTATATTATTAAGTCAACATATAGGAATATCTTCTTGCATTATGTCGACATAACACAATATTTTGAAAGTTAAGACGACGAAATGTGGCATAAAATTGCACTTTTTGTCAACATATCATGATAATATTAAATGAACATAAATTATCTCAACATGTCGATGGCAGCTCTATGCCACCATAAATATCCTCTTTAACATAAATGGAGCAGAATATTACAAAATATTGGTTACTTCAATCATAAGTCAATGGAAGTTTACAAGGCTTGACCCTGCAATTTTTTCATTGCTCATCCATGTACTGGTAATTCCTTGCGTTATGCTGAATGACAGATAAAAATTCGAGTATTTTGTTAATACCTTTGAATATGTCTATATCCGATTTCAAAGCAATTTTGCTGTTATGGACAAATGACCATTTATTGGGCTGGTGCAATTCAGATATTCTCATAGGATTGCCATGGCTACCAAAACTCTCAAAGTCGACTTAAGGCACACAGTCAAAAACCTTAACAAACCTTCCCAGAACCTGATGATAGGAGGAAAAATCTGATGTAGTATTTTACCTTTTTTGGAGTCTAAAGCCTACAGTTGGTTCATTTCATGAAATTTGGTTGGAAACAGGTTACGTGTTTTTACTTTAAAAATTTAATAAAATAGATTTAAATATTAATAACTTGATTATTTGAACAGTAAATGGCATAGGATTTCCACTATTTGACTTTTTCAGCTGACCTGAGCAAAAGGCTCAGATGAGCTATTGCAATCTATCACCGCCCGTCATGTGTCGTGTGTAAACTTTACATTTTAATCTTCTCAAACACTACTGCGCCAAATTTGATTATAACTTGGTGACTATCATGCCTGGGTAACAACCTTTCAAAATTGTGTTCGGGTATGGCCACGCCCTAACAAAATGGCCGCCATTACTGAAACCAAAAAGGCGCAGACAAATTTTGATTGAATATTTGCATTCAGCATACCTGGGACCCTTAAAATTGTTTTTCATAAAAAATGGACAAAAATAGGTTAGGCGTTTTTACGTAAAATTATGTTATTTTTACAACGAGACATTTATTGTTATAACTCAAAAAAGGACTGAAGGTATGGAGTTTTCACTGTTGATCTGGTCTTGCGATTTTCCTCGGATTGCTGTCCCAGTTTTTGACCTTTGATAAAAAAAATGCTATTTTTTAAACATTTCAGGTGATAAGGACATGGGATTTTCAGTTAATTGTAGGTATTGACATGAAGATCATTTTGATACAAAGATCACGGTCACGGGTTCAAGATCAAGGTCATAAGATGCACAACTTTTACCGTTACATTTTATTATCTGCAAAACTATTAAGTTTTTGTAAAGGCATGCATATAAGAATATTGTAGGTAATGACACAATGGTCATTTTTATAAATTAATAAAGGTCATGGGGTCAAAAGTCAAGATCACAAATGCAAGTGAATACCGAAATGGTTACTTATCTCAAAAACTATAAAAAAAATTTGTATAGGCATATATATTGGAATATCGTAGGTATTGGCCTTATGATCATTTCGATATATGACAGTAAGTCATGAGTTCAAAGGTTTAGGTCACAGATGCAATTTAATACTGAATTGGTTACTTATCTTGAAACTAAAAATATTTTGTATAGGCATGTACGTTAGAGTATTGTTGGTATTTGGCCACTGAGAATTTTGATATATGAATAAGGATTATGGGTTCAAAGGTCAAGGTTACAGGTGAGCGTTAAGGCCCCTGGGCCTCTTGTTTTTTTTTTTTTTGATTATCTAGATGATGGAGCTGATGCCTGGTAGTGGGATCTACGTTTACCCAAAAGATGTGCGGGCCCTCAGCAAAAAAAACAAAAAAAAACAGTGGAACTGGAATGGCACGTTACCTGATGTCTGTGTTTTACACCAATGAAGAGCTTGTGAGGCGGGGAAATTTAACAGGTGCCAATGGAAAAGAATGATTTGATAAGTCCATTTTGAAGACTATTGTTGGTAAGAATCTAAAACTAATTAACGAATTTTTAACAATAATGACAAATTCCTTTTACTTAAAATAAAAATAATCAGTCATACCTACATTTTTCAATGCTCTATTCGGTAAAAACTAATTGCTTGTGATTTTCAAAACAATGATATGCAATTTATTTTGTGTTAAATATTCATCTTTTCAGTCAGTGAAGCAATCACAGCTGATTAAATTTATATATTTCTTTTAGATTATGCTGTCATTAAGGAAAGAGATGTCGAGTCCAATGTCAAGTTTTCGATGAGGACGAAGATCAGTTCCCTGGTCAGCCTACAGAACAGGAAACAGACATGCCTTTCTTGATTGCTACTTATCCGTAATGAGATATCCTTCCATGACAATAACTTTTTTCCCTTAAAATAATGTTATAGTGGATTCACTTCTGTTACAGCCAATATACACAAATGACATTTAAATTTCCCGCACAAATTGTTGCAAGGTGCGTGTGACGTCACCAGTTCATGAGTACACATTTTTTTTACTAGAACCATGTGCCGCATGGCGGTTTATATCAACAAGTTTGCCAGTTTAGGTTTATGTACTGAAATGCGGAAAGATATTTTAAACTGGTAATTTTATTTTATGTTATAATGAAATAATCTTCAACTATCCATATATTTCGATGTGCATATTTCCCGGTATTATTATAAATTGTCCATTAATACATGGTACCCCCCCCCCCCACACACACACACACACATGCACATGCTCGCTACATACACACCACATATTTGCTTTTTATTATGTTATGTTTATTGTTGATATGCATTGATATATAATGTCTTTAGTTTCCATGTTTGATGCTCATTCCATTATAGAAATTATCTGGTTATAGATCGCATTTGTCGTTTGCAATGTCATCAACCAAGGGTATAAATTACTATCAAATGTTCGGTCTATCTCTCATTGTGGAGTGTCCAATAAGTTGTATCATTTATTATAATTACGGAGATTGTATGAATCGATCATATATTGGAAATGTCAATAATTCAAGCGTATAATGATCAGGGTCCCTGGTATACCATTTTGCTGTGTTGCAAGGGAGACAACTCGAAAAGTCTTGTCATTCCAAGTTGGCATATAGTATAAGAGTTATCTATCTTTGTTGCAAAGGATATGTTTTGTTATCGTCTAAGCAGTTTCATTCTATATTTGTTTACAAGTTGAAGATATCACATTAATATTATTGCTAGTATAAAGTAAACACTTAACATATTTTATGTCACTTTCTAGATTAAACAATTGTCTCTGGGTAATATGACCAATAAGTTTGTTAGAATTGTATACCTAAGTCACAATAAGTGTACGGGTTGGTCAGATTTTTACATATTGTTTTCTCATTGTATATTGTAGTTAATCGTCTTGTCACTTCACGTCACGTCACATCATCATAGTCGATATTATTGTCATCATAGCCATTTGTCATTGTTTCAAGTTTGTTACGTGCAGTATTGAAAAGAAACTATCAAAGTCATAGCTGATTGTTCCAAGTTTACTAGAGGAATATGTTTCAAGATTGCTAGAGTATTATTAAAAGACGCATTAACAATATAATTCCGTGTTTGTTATTTGGTCAGTACAACTTCATTAGGATGCTGATAGCTGTCCATATTGGATGAGTATTTAATGTGATATATGACTTATGATGAATTTCCTTTGTGGGTATATTTATCATACAATGTTTAATGTGATATGTGACATGATGAATTTCCTTTGTGGGTATATTTATCATCCACTGTTTAATGTGATATGAGACTTACGATGAATTTCCTTAGTGGGTCTATTTATTTTCCAATGTTTAATATGATATCAAACTCCTTCCATAAGAACGCTGTCCATTTATTAATAGTATTGTGATATGGAACAAGAAAATTACAGTTGACTCTTGTTATTTCGAAATTGAAGGGGTCAGATGAAAAATTTGATTTATCCGAATTTCGAATTAACCGATTTAATCACCGACGATGAGAAACAGGAGATAACTAATAGTAGAGCGCTCCTCTATTGACGTCACATATATTTTGTTACATATTATAATGCTTACAACTGACATTGAAAATTTAAGATTAAGTTTAAATTAAACACTTATAAAAATTGAAAATAATTTTAAATGTTTCTATGTTAATATAAAGCTCAACAAACTAAAGATTTTTTTAACAATTAAATATTAAGTAAATCGGAAACTTTACTGGAAGCTACAAGGTTCCATTGAAATTTGATAAACACTGACTATGGCGAGGTTAAGTTAAAGTTTCATTTATTCATAATCATAATTTCTTTATCTATAATCCTTAGGGTCAGACTTTTGTCATAATTAGAATCACGGCTTGGCATGTTGCACAGTCCAGAATGGTGTATACCATTTACCTTGACAGATCAATAAAGTTTAAGCGTGGCGATTAGTGTTTGGTATTCTTGTGATCAGTGACTGTTGAAGTAGCGGACCACCCAATTTTTAATTTAACAGCAATGAAATTTTTCCTTTTACTGATAGACAGTTTACTATGACCTGACCGGAAGTGAAAATCATGAAAATAGCACGGGATACGACTATCTTTTTCAATATGTATTTATAGTCGGAAATTAATCTTCCAACTAAACCGCCACTCTGTAACTCCAAACACTTCTTAGACAAGAGATGGATTCATCATTTCAGGTATTAATATTTTAAAATAAAATATTTTTTGTGTACAAGTATTTTTTATATTTTGACGCTTGCTTTCAACTTGATGTATAAACAAATCCAAACTACGATAAACAAGGAAAGTATATTTCAATTTAAACCTTGAAATTTTTATTTTATTATGTAATCGCGACTGAAATTTCACTTCGATTTAAGCAAAATTTCGAATTTTGATATTTCGATTTAAACACACAAATTTGCATAGAAATACATAGCAATCTGATGGGACTGTTTATATAATTTTGATATAAGCGACGGCATTCGTTACGAATAAAACACTATGACTGAAATGTGCTGTAACTGATCTCTTTTTAAAATCGATCCCGGCAGACACATGTGTTGTAACGATACCATCCAACCCTTGATCAACAAGAAAGGGAAAACGAAGAATTACTGTTGTAACGGCCAAATGATCGACACTAACGTCGAAGTGTGTTGCCAACGAAAACCCATGAAGCATTACGGCAATTTATGGATCGCGTATAGACAGAATTATCATAGATATACTCAGTTTAGAGTGTGTGGAAATGACTCGCTGTACAATTACGTTGAGAAACGACAGATTTGTTGCAATGGCGCTTTACAACCTGGACCTGGACCATGCAGACCGACGTGCGATTCGACGGTGGAGAGTGTTTGTTGTAACGTGTTGTTAATGAATCCCATTTCGGAAACGTGTTGTGGCGGCAAAGTAATAAAAAGAGTCGAGGGTTGTTGTAACGGTAAGGAGATAGATTGTCGATGGACTGGATGTTGTAACGGAACTGAAACAAATTCCCTGAAGCAAAAATGTTGTAACGGCCAAGTGGTGGATAAAACAACGGTGTGATGTAACGGAATACCCGTATTAAGCCCTAATCAGACCTGCTGTAACAATCGCGTCATAGACAGTACTACCAACGTGTGCTGTTATGTTTCATATGATATGCAACGTCTCAACGATTCTCGGCTAACCTCCCATGACTGTGCTAGATTCATTCGATGCGGAGCCGGATATTACGACGTATTATCTGAATTTTGTTGTCGCGAAAAATTTATCCGGTACATCCATTGTCACGGATGCTGTGCTATAGCCCATTCTCGCTGTATCTCAGTTACATCTAGAAAAAAAATAAGTTTCAGGCAAATCTTCTTCAAAGAGAAATATATTTTTCAAGATGGTTTTATTTGTATAACATTTTTTGGAATGAAATAATGTAACGTTTTTGTATCTTGATGTAACCTCGATATGATTATTCATGTAATTTCTGCTTTAGAAAAATAAAATAGTAATGACGAAAGGTGTTTTGTTTGTCTATTGTTTTATACAGTGAGGGTTAGAATTTTACGTAAATAACAGAGCTATCTACGTCCTTGGAAAACAAATCCCCGCTAAATAACGAAATGCGGTGATCTGAGTCATCCCTACCCCTAACCCTAGCTTGACGAAGGTTAGGGTTAGGGTTAGGGGCTTAGTAATTCCTACTCCGGTCACCAGTCTGATAAACCAAAAGTAACTTAGAATGATCATAGACCTTAACAAATTCGATTACGAAGTCACTCCCTGGTTACCTGTGTAGAAATATGCCTACTGAGGTAACTGGTTTTATACTGCTCAGGTAACTACTCGGCTACTTAGGTCACCAGTCAAACTAATATGTGTATAGGTCTAATCTGAGAAAGTTTTTTGGAGTCATCACTTTGAGCATTTAAATAGTGTATAATGAACTCGATTTAGAAACACGATATTGATAGAATTTACTATTTTAAGACACCTGGAAGGACTTCCAAAAGAAACTACAGGAAAGGTAAAAAACAACAAAATAACGAAATATTTAATAGATATATTTAAATGAAATATTAAGTGTAAAATAAATGATGAAATAAATGTTTTGGTGAATTTGGCATCTCAGAACCTCAAACTTTTACAGTAATGTCGTCTTAAAACATTTAAAAACGATTTTCGCAGTAAGTTCTTTTTCTCCCAAAATCTACAAAAAATAAAATAGAAAAGAAAACACATTAATGTTAAGTCGCATATCGAGATAAGTTTAGGTTCCTTGGGGACGGGTTTGTTTTTGTCTGGGGTAGACGGGTAGATGGATGGAGTGTGGTATAATAACGTAAATAACATGGTTTTGTGATGGTTGCATTATGTGTACATTTCTGACAAACTTTCATTCTTCATTAAGGGGGAGGGCGAAAAAAGTTTGATATATCAAACACCAGTTAAATTTCTCATGGTAAATAATTGGGTGTCGGGAAATATATATATATATATATATATTATCTATCTGATAAGGCATGATTTCAAACAACATTAGATTTTTCCTAAATATTTGGGTGGCTGTTTTTAGTTTAAAAAAAAAAGCAAAAAAAAAAAAAACAGCCGAATTGTTGTTGTCTTGGTCTCTTTGCTGCCATCTCACATTTCTCCGGCCCTACAGAACGGACATGTTCTCATTCTCCAGTCGGAGGAGGCACACCAGTGTTTGTTGCAAATCCTGCATACATATCTCCTCTCTCCCAGCAGATCTCGCAAGTTGTTTCTGAGTCCACTGGAAGCTGCTCCTCTTCAAGAAAACGATGTTTTCTTTCTGGCCGCTGCTGGATAGAATCTGGTAAGGCTGGGACAAAATATTCTTCTATACTTGTTTCCGTAAAAAATTCACTCGTTCTGGTCAACTCCTGCAACATGGCAATTCGCCGGTGGACAAATTGTGGATCGAGGGCAATATTGCGATCCAACCGGCGAACCCAGTTGGCACAAGGCAATTCCGAAGATCTGTTGACTGTTGGTTGTTGACAGGGTCTTGTTACCACCTTCTGACAGCTCTGCTCGTATTCCTCAATCCTTCCTAACAATCTCTTCACTCTCCTCATTTCGTCTTCCATCTTTTGTTTTTTCTTTCCGTGTAGTTTATAGATCAAAGAAATGACTATAATGAATCTTGGGCTTGGTAAGGGACATTTATATACGTCATCCCGCCAATTCGTTTGATTGGTAGGTGGTTTTGATTGGCACGTCAGAGAGAGAGAATGTATGTATGTATTGGCACACACATAGGAAGCGTAGACAATATATAAGGTAGGCGCGCGTACGTTAGAGACGAAAAACGAAATGTATGTTTGAAATAAATAAATGTTAATAAATGTATTTTTGAAGGATGTTTTTTCAAATCAAGATTAGTTTAGTTATAATCATCCTATACAGCATGTAGTATTTATTCGCAATATAAGGCACGCGAGAGAGAGAATGCATGTATTGACACACATAGGAAGCGTAGTGGCCATATAAGGCCCGTCAGAGAGAGAATGCACACACATCAGATAGGAAGCGTAGTCCATATATAAGGTCTGCGCGCGTACGTTAGAGACAAAAGTCGAAAATGAAATGAATGTTTGAAATAAATGTATTTTTGAAAGATGTTTTCAAATCAACCGGCAGATTTAGTTATAATCATCCTATACAGCATGTAGTAGTTAATCGCAATATAAGGCACGCGAGAGAGAGAATGCACACACATCAGATAGGAAGCATAATCCATATATAAGGTGGCGCGCGTACGTTAGGGACAAAAGTCGAAATGAATTAAAATGTTTGAAATAAACGTATTTTTGAAGGATAAATTAAACGGATTTAGTTATAATCATCCTATACAGCTGGTAGTACTTAACGGCCATATAAGGTACGTCTATCCGCACATATGAAAAACGTAGTTAGTCGCCATATAAGGCCGTTAAGACCATATAAGGCACGTCAGAGAGAGAATGCACACACGCACATCAGATAGGAAGCGTAGTCCGTATATAAGGTCTTCGCGCGTACGTTAGAGACGAAAAACGAAATGAGGGATTGAAATAAATAAATGATAGAAAATGCATTTTGAAGGATGTTTTTAAATCAACCGGCAGATTTAGTTATAATCATACTATAGAGCATGTAGTAGTTAATCGCCATTTAAGACACGTCAGAGAGAGAATGTATGTATTGGCACACATAGGAAACGTAGTTAGTCGCCATATAAGGCCGTTAAGACCGTATAAGACACGTCAGAGAGAGAGCATGCACACGCATTAGATAGGAAGCGTAGTCCATATATAAGGTCGGCGCGCGTACGTTAGAGACGAAAAACGAAATGAATGTTTGAAATAAATAAATGTTAATAAATGTATTTTTGTAGGATGTTTTTTCAAATCAAGATTAGTTTAGTTATAATCATCCTATACAGCTGGTAATACTTAACGGCCATATAAGGTACGTCTATCCGCACACATCCGGAAACGTAGTTAGTCGCCATATAAGGCCGTTAAGACCATATAAGGCACGTAAGAGAGAGAAAGAATGTATGCATGTATTTTACAAGTTCGAGAATGCATACATAGGAAGCGTAGTCAATATATACGGACGGCGCACGCGTACGTTAGAGACAAAAATAGAAAATGAAATAAATTAAAATGTTTGAAATAAATGTATTTTTCAAATCAAGATTAGTTTAGTTATAATCATCCTATACAGCCTGTAGTAGTTAATCGCCATATAAGGCACGTGTATCGGCACACATATTAGTCGCCATATAAGGCCGTTAAGACCATATAAGGCACGTCGAAAAAATGTATATATCGGCACACACATCACGTAGTCGCCATATAAGGTCGGCGCGTACGTTAGAGATATATAACAAATGGATTTAAACATTTTTTTAAAATTAATCACAGACTTTGTTTTATACAGATTTAAAATGATATAAAAATAAAATTAAATAATAAAAATATTAAATAACCCGAAGACACATATATATTACAAATATTAAACACTTTTGATACAACTAACTTCTAAACATAAAACCTTAATGAATGATTGCATGACAAAAATAGATATAAACTTGCAATATTGGCCAAATAAATGCAAAAACCTTAAAAGAGAAATCTGTTTGGCATGTCCTTTAAAGGTTGCATAATACCTTTTTTATAGAATAACATTTCTATTGATACCTCAATTAAATTAAATCCGCTCACAGCGGAAATTCTACCTTTTTGGTTGCATAATAACTATTAATAGAACTATTTCCATTCCCCCCCCCTTTATATATATATATTGATTCGCAGGAAAAATTTTATTTAAAAAGTCAATGTAAGCATGCCGTTGCCAGGTACTATTTTCTGTTTCAATGATGTTAATGCTTACGAACAGGTTCGTGATTTCTGTTTCGAAAAACATTTTGATTTTGTTGAAACCGTTTTATTGGGATATTCGCTACTTTATGTTTTTACATAAAGGAAGATGCAGATCAAATATATACCTATATGGCGGAAAACAACATTAGTGCAACATCGTATGAAAGGCTTAATGTTTTGGAGACTGATGATGATGAGATGTGTCACGTTAAAAACTTTTTGGGATAATACAAAGTTTGTGGTAGAGAGAGAGAGATATATTGTCCTCAAAGAACCTTATACGGACATTGTAGTGTTATATAGCAGATCAAAGGCATTGAACCTGCAAAACATTATATGCAAAAATATTGTATGCATTTTTACAAACCTTTAATTAAAAAGTCGACGACAATAAGCAATTTGTTTTTGTTTTTTTATTTTTATTTTTAAAACCCAACCGGATATGATTTCTACCAATATCCACAAAATTTCAAACTTACTAGATAGCATGTAGTTTATAGGAAGTGCAATAATTAAAAAAACAAGGGGACATATATATAATAAAACAAACATACCAGTCCTTGTCCAATCCCAAAATCAAAGTACAAACTTTGCAAACTGGCAAAACATATTATACACGTGAACTTCCAGCCGGGGGCTCCGGAAAGCACCTCCTGTCTAGCTAGCTACACCCGTCAAGTCAATTTTGAGAATGAAAGGAACAAAAAACTATGGTAAGTCAAATATATTCAGTAAAAGTTTGGATACGGTGACTACATACCTATCAACAATATTGTGATGACGGCCATTTTAAGGGCCCTGATTAGCTTGCAATATTCTTGTTTATTTCTTTAATTTGGGAGATATTCGCCTACAGTTTTATGTTAATTCACGAGTATGTATATTTTCATTAATACATATACTATCATGTAGCATTTCTGATAATTTATTTATTTTGTTACTGTTACTTATTAAGAAGGAATATAATAAGTTACCCATGCGGTAGCTCAGTTGGTAGAGTGCTCGCTCCGTGAATGGCAGGTCGTGGTTCGATCCAAGACTTGGAAGTTCTTTCGCCAAGCCTTCGACATTACGAATTGAAAGTCATGGTTCTGCCTGATGGTAACTTAAAATAAACGAGGCCGTGTAAGGGTGGGCTTGGCACGCTAAAGAACCCAGCTGTTATGTCATCAGCGCAACGCACAGACAAAAGTTCTGCAAAAGGTCTGGTACACAAATGTAAAGAGTTACACAAATTATTTTGAATTCAAATTGTATTCCATTCCATCTTTATCATGCATGTATTTATGATTGAACTTCAGAAAAAAAAGTCGACGGGCCATCGAGGGTCTGGTACACAAATGTAAAGAGTTACACAATTATTTTGAATTCAAATTGTGTTCCATTCCATCTTTATCATGCATGTATTTAATTATTTTTATACGACCACAAAAATTTTGCGGTCGTATTATGGTATGAAGCTGTCGTAGTCATTGTCAGCGTTGTCGTCGTCGTCGGCGTCGTCTGAAGACACTTTGGTTTCCGTGCGATAACTTAAGTTCTAGTTGACCAATTCTTGTGAAATTTTAGGACAATGTTCCTTGGCACTAAATAAAGGCTAGTATTGATGTTGGGTATTCGGGCCCCATCCGTTACTGAAAAAAGGGCCAAAAGGGGCTAAAAACAGTTTTTACTATTTTTGAAGTACAGCAATTTTTTTTCATCAGATTTGGATGCAGTGTTTTCTTTATATTCTTGATAAAATTTCCTATCTGGTGTATGCCAATGGATTTGATGTGGCGTTAACGGTTTCCGGGATACAAGGGGCCCAATTGGGGATCAACCCAAAAATTTCAACTTTCTTATGTTTAGTCGGTTTTTGATGGGTTTTTTTTTTCTTTGGATTCCTGATAAAAATCCCTGCATGTCTTTCCAATCAGATTTGTGCTAGCTCTTACGGTTTCCGAGCTGTGAGGGGCCAAAGGGGCCGAAATCACACTTTTACATGGTACATAGAATTTCTATTTTTCATCCAATTTAGATGAAATTTTTTTCATAGACCTCCTTGTGACAAACGCTTTCAGATATATACCAACAAATTTTGCAGCTTTTACATATTCCAAGCTGTAAAGGGTCAAAAGGGCTGAAAATTACACTTTTGCATGCCCAAAATAGAGTGGGTCCAGCAAATTACTGTATCCAACACATTACTGTGTCAAGCACAATACTGTATCAAGCACAGTACTGTGTCCACAGTCATTTTTGATATTTATTTGTTCAACTTTCCGTTTTCAACATGCTGCGGTCGTATCATGCTGCGCCCGGCGTAGCCCTTTATTCCAATTTGAATCAGGGTCTGGTACACAAATGTAAAGAGTTACACAAATTATTTTGAATTCAAATTGTGTTCCATTCCATCTTTATCATGCATGTATTAAATTATTTATCCATTTTGAATCAGGCTCTGGTACACAAATGTAAAGAGTTACACAAATTATTTTGAATTCAAATTGTGTTCCATTCCATCTTTATCATGCATGTATTTAATTATTTTTCCAATTTGAATCAGGGTCTGGTCAAATTTGAATCAGGGTCTGGTACACAAATGTAAAGAGTTACACAAATTATTTTGAATTCAAATTGTGTTCCATTCCATCTTTATCATGCATGTATTTATGATTGAACTTCAGAAAGAAAAGTCGACAGGCCATCGAGACCCAACACCCCCGATGCTGACAATACCTCTAGCAACAAAGCCTCAGAAAGACCCAAGACCCCCCGATGCTGACACTACCTCTAGCGCCACTGACCTGAATTAAGCAGGAACCAGCCACAGCCAGGACGCCGGCGACTTCACCAATTCCAGTGAGGCAGTTGTACTCCTGAATGAGCTCTCCAAGAGGAAAGCTAGATCTGAACAATACAAAAACAACCCTAAAAGCACGATGGGCAAGTTTGGGAATAAGAACCCTGCGCATTTGTCATGGAGGCGATATTGTTCCTACCAATTTTCATTGGAAAGGTCTACCTTATTTGTTGTTTGTTGTAACAACGTGTATCAGAAGGCTTCGGGATTGATTTCACATTTACATAGGAAACACTAGTTGTTGTTGTCGAACAATTTTAAGCTTTTTATCAATTTTTATGCAATAAAGTATTATTATTATAATATTCGTGTTCCCGTTACACCCAGGGTGAGCTTTTACCATGTTTATTGTAAACAGATTTGAGCTATAGGCAGCCGTTTTGCAATAAAAAAGGGTCAAAGGGGCAGAAAATGGTACTTTTATAGCATATGTAGATTTTTTATTTTTCATCCGATTTTGATGGGATTTTTTCCATTGGATTCCTCTTTGCAAGAGCTTTCGGTAGAGGAGATCTAATGATATTGACAGGATGTAAAATTTTATGACAATTATGCATTCAAGAACTTCTCATGAATTTTGTTCCCAGTACGGTATTCCTGAAATATCACGTTTCTCTTCTAGTTCACAGTATGATACTTCTGAAATACTATTGTCGTTATTTCTCCAAAAGCATGACTCAGAGTAATGCATCTTCTCTCATAATGACATACACATGTATACACACATTTTCTTCCTTTCATTAATTCCATCCATATCGTTTTACCATTCTATTAAATGCGTCTCTAGCTTCTTGTTCACCATATGCTCTATCTGCATCATTCATATCACCCAAAATCGTAACTTTTTTATTTTAAATCCGATTTCAACAAATTTTTTTTCAAAATATTTGTTTTGATGAGTACAAAAGGAATATGTCAATAGATTTGAGCTATAGTGTATTATGTATGTAATAAAGGGCGTTAATAAAGAGGATTGATTTACTGGCAACCATATTTGTGTAGTCTTTCGGACATGACAGCGGTAACTGTTGTAGTCTCCTGTAAAAATTAAACATAGACGTCAAAATGGGAATCTACCAAGTTCACATCTACTTGCTGTATTTGATGATTTATTATGCATTCCAAGAATAAATTTACACAATTTAAGATAAATCTTTTCAAAGGATAAATTATCATGTAGGTATAAAAGAGTGATTTACTGCCAGACTATCTGGTCCGGATCTATTAGCTTCGCGTACCTAGAGCACTTGCTTATCACCCAGAAGGGCTGGGTTCGATCCTCCGCGTATATATTCCCAAAAAAGATTTCAATAAAAAAATTTGGCCTGATAACAGCCAATTTTCGCTCGATAATAAAGTTTTAATCGGCCCAATGTTGGGCCAACGTATGCTTGCAATCGAGGAACACCACCCAACCACACCCCCCACTTGCTAATTTAACGTGTCAATTCGGCCAGTAAATACATATACTAAAACGCTTTTATACGTATGTAAATATTTACATCAATCTCAGTCCCGTGAAATTTCAATAATGTTGATTGTAAAATAATTAAATTAATTATATATTTTTATAAATAAAAAAAATTATAAATAATTCTACAGTCGTAATGATTTAGATCTATGACATGCCATTATTTGTATTTAACTACTGATTAAAAGACGTTTCGTCCAAATTGTCGCACACCAAGCCGCCACGCCCAAACTAATCGAGACGCCATTTTAATTCGTAGACTTTATAATTATAGTTCGCCTTACATTTGTATGCTATTTAGTCTCAAACTCGAAAAAAGTATCGTTGGAATATATATATATATATATACAGTGAAAGACCATTCCTTATTCAGTAATAAAGAACATAGGTATTAAATGAGTCATTAAGATATACCCTCGTAGTACCTGAATTCGACGATGTAACGGAAAATGTCGTAAAATTTCGTTTATTCTTGCAAGTTTGTAATTTATATTTTCTTACCATTTTTACCTATCCATTTTCCTATAACTTACCTAAAAACATAATGTTTACTTTTGAAAAATTGAAAGAAATCGATAAAAATAAGTCATCACTTACCTGGTGTATAAAATTGCATCGTGTGCCGGTTTTCGACGATAGTTTCAGACTCGGGTAAGGTGGCTCATTCCTCAAGAAAAAATATGTTGCCGCTACTTATATTTCTTTCCATATTATAGTACATCATTATCTTTGTCAATTGTTCACAATTTTATAGTCATGTCAGTTATTTCAACAAAGTGGCAGGGGGGTTAGAACTTGAAGTTTAAAAAATAACATAAACTATTAAATAGTAACATATTTACAGTTTTTTTTACTCTGTTGTCACTTTATTATTCAGATGTACAGTGAGGACAGACATAAATGTCACCTCTCCTTATCACTCTAGATGGAGTACATGTTTGTACATGAACCCAGTGAGGACATTTTTCACACTGTACCCACTTTGTGAATACAACAGAGTATTTGGTACCAGGCATTGAAAACTTTTTGCATATACAACATTTCTCTTCTTCTTGGATTTCATCACTAGAAGAATCACCATCATCACTACTACTGACTGCAACATTACTTGATTTTCCATTTTTAGGTTTCTTTTTATTTTGTAAAGTTTCAACTGGCCTTTTCCTTTTATTTCCCTCCCCAGAGCACCCTGCCACTTGCGACTCATTAACAGCATTTTTTATAGACTTTTTGGGGTTCTTCTGCTCTGCATAATGCTTTTGAACTGCTTCCATGACACAATCTTCAGTAATTGGTTTACCCCCAACCACTTTGCTCAGTGTTTTGCGGACTTTCCTGACCTTCAAATTTTTAAGTACTTCACCCCCCTGTTTATCAAAGAAATCTGAAGGTGCGGGGACATTAGGTGAGTTAGCTTTTTCTTCCTCAACAGCCATTGCTACATCAGAAGGTTTAACTGTAGTAGGGCATTCCACATCGACGACAGAGGCAGAGGTAAGTACATCATCAACAGGAAAAGATTGTGATGGTGCAAGAGCAACTTCGGGTATAACATCAGGGTTGTATGGAAAAATACCACATTTTTTAAAGGCAGACTGAAAGTTTGATGGTGTTAGTGTTTTTGTATAAACACGACAAGCAATCTTACAAACTTCATGGCGTGTTATGACACTGATTCCATTGTTGCGTAAATGAGTGTGACATGCTTGACCCCAAGCTATTTCAAATGGTGCAAAAGCTCCAACATCTAAAGGCTGTAATAGGTGACTTGTATGTGGAGGCAAAACGAATAGAATAATATTTTCTCTCCTGGCCCACTCAATTATGCCCAAAGAAACATGACTCTTATGCCCATCATACATAACAAGGACTTTATTGGATGCATCATGTGCTGGTAAATAATTAATCAAATGTTCCTTCATGTATTCATCAAAAATTTCAGAATTTGACCAACCACTAAGTGATACTCTTCCTTGCACCCCAGGTGTAGCACCATCCAACAATTCTGGCATCATTCTTTGACCCGGAAAAACAAAAAAAGGAGGAACCTGATTGCCAATAGCATTCCCGGCACCTATTACAGTCACTGTCTTGGACTTTCCAGTTACAACTGCCTGAACTTTCAAATTGGTGCCTGCTACAACATTAGGTGGTTTATAATCAGTTGTGATGCCTTTTTCATCTACATTAAAAATTCTGCCTGGCTGATCATTCAAGTTATATTTATCAAGAATTGTTTTAAGTTCCTTAAAGTACCTATCAATTACTTCTTTAGATGTGCACTTTGCCCTCACAGCTTCAAGTTTACGGGGTTTTTGTACCTTCATAGCAGGCCACCTAGACAAGAAATTCTTCAGCCAACGAAAACTTAGTGGGTGGTCCTGATCTCGGTATCCTAGATGGACTGCATAGTCAGAGGCTAGGTTTAAAGTCTCTCTTCTGGTATAACCATACCCTATTTCAGCCATGATATTTATATGGTTAAAAAAATTTAACTCTTCATCAAGGGAAAAAAGTGGTGAAGGCCCAGATTTTATTGTCTCAATATTAATTCTCCCCCTCACTCTGTCTTTCAGGGTGGTCACTGGAACCCCACATTTCCTGGCTGCACTCTCCACAGACACCCCCTTATCTTTAACCAACAAATAGGCCTTTGACATATCATTTATGTTGTAGTTTGACCTATATTTCCCTTTCCTGTATTCTTTTGCCTAAAAAAAAAAAAAGAAAGCCACATCCAGCCCTTTAATATGAAACAATGCAAAAAGTTGCGTTTTGTGATAAGAAAGCCAGGTACGGGCCCCCTTAGTTTATTTCTTACAAGGCGGGGATTTCCTATTCAACGAATGACGTCATTTATCAAAATGGCCGATCTAACTAGGCGTTCGTAAACAGGTATTAAAATGTGGGTTATTTATAGAAAAAATGAGGTTCAAAATGGGGATTTTTTTTACCTTAAGTCATTTAGTGGTTAGGTACCTTGATTTTCAATTTTTCAACGTATACTTACCAAGCGAATCTCCATTCTCGATCTTTTTTACGCTGATGAAACTTCACCGACCAGAGATGTTCGAGGTTGTGTCTCGCTCTCTGCACGTGTGCGCGATCGCGTGAAAATTGCACGTATATTTTCCCGTCGAATTCAGGTTCTCGTCGAATTCAGGTACCAAGAGGATATTTGGGGGGTGGTGTTGCGGAAGGATGTTCTAAAATTAATATGATTATTGATTACGTTCAAAAAATTAAGGATATTCTTTCAAAACGATCATCCATTTAAAATAAACGTTTTGTGCACAGGTTATAACAGACGGGAATAAACGGATCAAAATATTGACAATGCATCGGTATATTCACGTCATTTCGGCCAAACCATGGTAGCACACCGATTCGTTTCGCCCTGGATCCATTCGTCCTTAATATATTTTTTGGGTTTTTTTTAACAATATATTCGTTTTTCATTGGAAATTTCCACTGACGGTATGAGAATAAAAATAAATGGAATGATGGAAGTAAATAAATATTTAGTGAAAAGAAATCCCACTATTTCTGATAACATGGAGCGTGTTTCACGATACTAGCTGCACTCTATCATTCTAGAGTGACATAATCTTTATACCATGAAAGTTGTATGTAGTTTCAGATATATATGTACAAACCATGATAATAACAAAACGAATTGATATATTATTTTATAAGATATTTTACGAAAGTGATTTAGATACAATCTATGTAATGATATTGTCAATAGTTCATTAAATCGTTGGGATTACACTTCTACACGTGAAATCTCCCATCTGATTCTGGTGATCATTAGAGTCTTCACTAAACGTTACCTCCACTAATTGGTCTTTCAAAATATGACCCACTAAATTTATTGCACCTTTCAAAATGTTCTATTTTGTTGAATGTCAAAGGAATTCCTTTCTTTGCAGCCGCAATACTCTTAATTTTCTGGCAAAAACTTTTTTCTAATGTTCACGCAAGCATATCCTTTGATAGGTACACGTTTTCACCCAGATGCTGCTTGAATTCCTCGTTTGTAGTAGACTTCGCCTATTTTTTTTTTATTTTTCTAAGTCTAATGCAATTTCTTCCTTGTTTAACAATATAATAACTAACTACTCGGAAAGTTCCCAAACTTATTTATTTCATGAAGTTGTACGTCTGTGTGAGGTGTGTGAGCTTAGGGTAACGAAGTCGTTACACAATTCTAATTTCAAAATAACCACCAAAAATTAGGTTTCAGGTTATTTTAATGTATGAACGTCTAGTTTTTTTATAAGTATACATTACAATGAAATCGAAAGCGAGTCCGTACAGTGACCAGTTGGAACTCTCAGGACTGGACTCCCTGAGAGTGCTTCGCACGTGGTTTATATACATATCTAAGTTATCAAACACGTGGAAGTCGCACGTGACGCGAATTGTTTACAAAGCAGTAAAATAAACCAAAGAAAATAATGTCATTAATTTGAAATTGAATTGTCCAAATGAATTATAAAAGTTCTAAAATTATTCACTAAACAGACACACAGACTCAAACAAGTCATCTTAAACTCTGGTGACTATCTTACTTTTGTAGAAATATCTCTGGGCTACGCAATACTAGCTGGAAAATTGTAGCTGTAAAAATAAAATCAATTAACATATCATCATCATAGGAAGTAAAAGATCGAATCCTATTTTCTTGTCTGTAACTAATCTGAAAACTGTCCAAATATATATATTAAATCGTATAAACAAGGTTATTTGCACTTACCATGTCCAAAGCCATGTATGGCGCAATCTTATGCAAAATTATGCAATACAAAGTTGCACTTTGTTACACCTCCCAATGTACAGAAATATTAATACTTTTAAATTCAGTTGGTTCTAAAGTGTAGATAATTATTGTTTAAAGTAATTGTCCTAAAGGTTGTGATTACTGATCCATGTAGACATTAATGTTCTCCAACTAAGCATCTGGCATAACTATCGATAGGTGATGTTATCGTTGCCTCTCTACGAACAGGTATTCGTTTTCCCATAACTGTCCCGAGAGTTCTTGCCCTTCAAAGATTATATATACTAAAATAAATGTCCTCTAATAATGTTCATATTCTGGATTAATATAGTCTTCTACAGGATTATATTTCATGGAATTATACGTCATTATAAATCATTGTATACAGTAAGTTTGTTCATTTATTTTCCACATCGGTACAATCCAACTTAGGATACACATTACAGAATAAGTCCATATTTACATGTTCTTTTCTGTCAGGATTCTCTGGTTCTGGCGCAGGGGGTAATTTCTCTCTGAGAATGGTATTTGCATCCCCCGACGTCTTCATCGGCACCATTTCATATTCTTTTGTGACTTTTAACCTACTGTTCTCAAATCTGCAGGCTGTGCAAAATTTATAACTAATGAAAACACCCAATCCGACTAATATTGCAATCATATTTCGAATATCCATCCCTCAGTGATTCTCCCTTGTAGACCTTGTCTTCCCTGGCATAAGCAGAGGTGTTGGCCGTATATTTTAATCTCAGAAAAGAGGAAAGATGTTTTATTTTTAAACTGCTATTTGAGTCTGGATCGATAGCACGCGCCTGTTTTCCCAAAATGACCATAAGTTGATGCAATCTATTTAATGTGTCTGAATCCTGTTCTGGCAAACCGCGGGCTTTCCAATTTTCTATGATACTATAATATTCTTTCTTGACAAGGTGATATAAAATATCACCCTCTAAAACAACAAAGTCTTTTTTCTTCATCGGGTGTTTTCGTAGTGACTTGTGAAATTTTCTTAATAATTTTTCTTGCAATCTCTGGTGAGTAATTATTATAAAAAGTTTAAGAAATAGTTTTCCGACAGTTGGGTTTCTTTTGAGACCGTGGGTTTCTTTTGAGACCGTGGGTTTGTATGAAGTATCATCATCATCATTAACCAAAGTTTTGTGTTCAATGTCGTATAAAAAAATTTGATAATGTACATACCATATTGAGTTTATTATCAAAACCAAAAAACAAAAATAATTTTTACTTCACATTCATTATATAAAATATCCATATATATTTTAATGAAACAAAAAAACGTTTTATATACACCAGAAAAAAACCTCATTTCTTTTGTCCTTTTTTTCACGCATAGCTGTCTATTTTTAACGACGAATAATACGATTTCCCGGTAAAAGTAATATAAATTTTTTCACCGTTTTTGTCCAAACTGGAGCTATAAAGTGTGTGCACAACCGGAACTTCGGTCCGCAATGTATTCCTTTGCCGCAAACATGTTAACTGTGTTAACAAATTTCACTCGACATTTCGGGCAAATTATTGCTTTCATGGTCCAATGCGATTTAAATCTCGGTACACAATTAACTAAGTATTGCCCCCTCAAAAGATTTTCATGCGCGTCAATAGTTGCTGCTTCGCAACACCACTTCTTTATCTCACACATTTCGCGCATTAAATCAATTACGGGATCAAAGTTATTGCCCTTGTTAAATTCCTCTAGAAATGATATTTATGTGTTCCGAAACAGTCTTCAACTTGAAATGTTTTTCGCCTATTACTTCCATCCAAGTGGTATTTGGTGGAATCGCATTCAAGAAAGCCGTGTTCACTTTCTGATTGTTGATAAGTTTTGGGGGCAATATGTGGGGTCCACAGCTTGGTGGTCGAAATTTTATCGGAACAATGTGTTCCTCTGATTCACACATTTCGCAACCTAATTTGATTAATGCATGACTGACAACTGACTCGCAATCCAACATCTTGTACACAATGCATTTACGACAGATACTTCACATGAAATGCATCCCTAAACAGTCGTATTTAGAATAATCATATTTGGAATATCCATCCCTCAGTGATTCTCCTTTGTTAACCTTGTCTTCCCCGGCATAAGCAGTGGTGTTGGCCGTATATTTCAATCTCAGAAAAGAGGAAGGATGTTTTATTTTTAAACTGCTGTATGCGTCTGAATCGATAGCACGCGCCTATTTCCCCAAAATGACCATAAGTTGATGCAATCTATTTAATGTGTCTGAATCCTGTTCTGGCGAACTGCGGGCTTTCCAATTTTCTATGATACTATAATATTCTTTCTTGACAGGGTGATATAAAATATCACCCTCTAAAACAACAAAGTCTTTTGATTTCATCGGATGTTTTGGTAGTGACTTGTGAAATTTTCTTAATATCTTTTTCGCAATCTCTGGTAAGTAATTTTTATAAAAAGTTGACGAAATAGTTTGTCCATTTGTCTGACAGTTGGGTTTTTTTGAGACCGTGGGTTTGTATGAAGTATCATCATCATTAACCAAAGTTTTGAAGTATCATTATCATCATCATGATGTCACCATCATCATCAGCATTTAGATACTTTAGCAGCATAGGGTCACTATCTTTAGGGTGTATTGCTTTATCTAAGCAGCATGAGTTAATTAGCAGGATGTTTAATTTTACATACTGCCTCTTATGTATATAATAGATAACACACATTATAAACCTGTATATCTAATGATGAAGAGTCAAAATAATCAGAAAAACCCAAGATTAAAAGTTATTTTTTTATTAGAAATTTCCATAAAGGCATGCATATTGTTACACTTGGTAGGATAGATACTGTTTATACCTTGCACATGTTCACTAATATGTACGTATATATATTTCCGTTATTTTTTTTCAGCGACATCAAGGTTATCACCAAGATCAAAGCGGCATAACTCCTTGTTTTCTAGTATATTTTTGAATAGGTAACGTAATTAAGGTCGCCAATTCTGTTGGATTCACACAGTTATTATATATTCGCCGAGTTCTGTTTCGTCTATCACTAGCGGCCGGTCACATTGTCGTGAGCATGTTCATCATCAAACATACTTTGTTTATTTCCAGTTCCTAAGTCACTCAATAAATTCCTGTGTATTGCATCCTAAGCAACTAAAGAAATTTTAAGTCTTAATTTTTCAGCTTTTTTTTTTTCACAATTTTTTTCAGATTCAGAATAAAACCTTGGTTTAAACATAATGATGACTGATATTACCGATGCAAAATTGTGTAACCTTCAGAATATCTACAGCAAAACTAATACCTTCAGTTTAATATTGCACCATCTTCAGAAATAATGTCATATCCTTAATTTTCTGAATGAAATATTCAAAAATATATAATATGACAATACAAACTCACAGATGTGGCACCGCAAGTCGTTCAGTGAAGTACGGGCAATTAGACACTTGAACAATGACTTGAAGCCTTTGGATCCTATTATATAAAAAGGTAGTATACAAAACGTCTTAGATACCTGTTCTTTATTCTGGTTTTCACCCTAAAAATGACAGTGACAGTGGTCAGTAACTTTTGTCTATTGTTCAAATTCTAGCCAACTGATTTCGAGTTTAGGAGTGATAATTCTGTTAGTTTTACCTCTGACGATAAACTTGAATCACAGATGGCAAAACATCCGATTAGCGTCCAAGCGGATTTGAACATGTCAAATTACATTACAGTACAGTACTTAATAACTTGACACCATAGAGTACGCTGTGGGTAGCAAGTTCTTAATTCTGGAAACTATATCTATACAATAGCCATATGCTAATTTTAAAATATATACGTTACGAAACAAATGTCCATGATATCCAGATTTCTACTCATACTTTTGTTTTATTTCCACAGTTCTGCGAGTTTTAGCTTAGAACTAGAACCACTGTGGGTTATGTAGAAATTTACAAACAACTGGCATGTTGTTTACAAGAAAATCAAATTATGAAAATAATATCAGCTTTCCTCATTAAAATTGCTTGCAAATAAATAACAGGAAATTAATAAGAAATTATATTCTAAAAACTGTTTTATACTTGTAAAAAATATTTCTTTTAAAATGTATTTTACAAGTTAAACACGATGTTCGGGTTTTTAATTTTTTGAATGAAACATTCAGAAATATATAATATGACAACTCCCCTTCCCCGGGTGAGTTTGTTTTGTAAAGCTTCTTTGCAAACCAATCTCAATTGAGATACCTTCACTTGAACAAAACAAAAAAAAACGTGCTTTTAAAACAAAGGCGAAACTGTGTGAATAAAATATACACTTTAGGTAATATTTTTTTGTCTAGGCATAGAAACAAATATAGCGTCGAGACATATTTATGTATACCGCTGTTGGCTATTCAAAACTTCAACAACCTTGTACACACTGAAATAGTATAGTCGACGTTATAAGTTTTGTTGGGATCATGCTGATTGTCATTGTTCTCAATGGTCGTGAAGCTACCACCCTCTGAAAATTATTTGGATGGATATTTTGGAAAAATCCGCATTTTCACGTGTTGGCCGTTGTCTATATGCAACGGGATCTTTATACAATCTCAGCTGTGCTCATTAATTAGCGAAGCGTGAATCTTTATAGTTTTTACATTCCGTAATTTGTGTGTAAATTGTGGTCCTGCTTCGACGATTACGTATGGCCCATTAGCCTTGTCAGACAACGCATAAAACTAGTGCCTAATGCGGTCAGACGCATAGAAAGGAAATACATTTATTGCTGCGATGTCCGCCATTTGATGGTGTCGTATGTAAAAGATCAAAACAGCATCCATCATGATGCTGCTAGAACAGTCCCATCGTACATGTCCAGGTGTATAGGCGCCGACCTTGGCACATGAGGCGCTATCGTTGAGGCCACTATTGAAGTTGATAGAGTTGATGCCAAATTGATTCCTGCAGTTGAGGCAGATGAAGATGTTGTACTCGCCAATGAACTCACGGTAGTGTGTGGTGGTGCCATTCTGTTTCTAGTGTTGTACCTGTGTACCGTAAGGATCTTTTGATTTCTCCACCAATGAGCTCACGGATGTGGTACCGCTAATCGTTCAAGGTAGTTAAGTATGGTGAATTAGACGCTAGATGAATGATTTGAAGCCCTTTGATCCTTTAATATAGAAGAACAAAAATTCTTAGATACTTATGCTTTATTCTGGTGATGACAGTGACAAATGGTCAATAACTTTTTCCCGTCTATTCAAATTCTAGCCAATTAATTTCGAGTTTCGGAGTTATCATTCTGTCAGATTTACCGAGGACGATAAACTTAAATCACACATGGCAAAGTTACTAATTAAGATTACTATTCACACGTTTTGTTGTCACAGATCTGAGTTTTTTTAGCTAATAACCAATATGGATAATTTAAAAATTTTCTAACTACGCACCTGCTGTTTATGAGAAAACTAAAGTAAATTATGAAAATAATTGGCAACTGTCATTTAAATTGCTTGTAACTAAATAACATTATGAAAAATTATAAGAAATTATATTCTAAAAACTGATTTATACTTAAGAATAAAATAATTTTTTTTTAAAATGTATTTTAAGAGTAAAATTCGATGTTAGTGTGGTGAATTTTATGAATGAAATATTCTAAAATTTATAAATGACAGCTACCCATTTCAATATATTTTTAATGTTAAGAATTTTCTCACATAACGAGATCGAACACGGATATCTCGAACTTTCGGATAAGTCGAACTTTTAGAAAAAGTCTGGACAGAATTGTTCTTTATTTAACTAAAATACCTCCGGTTGTCTCGAACTCGGATATCTCGAATTTCCGGATATGTCGAACAAATTTTTCGTCCCCATGAAAGAAAATCCTAGAAAATTAACATTCGTTAACTCGAACAAAAATTTTAAGAAAATATTTTTTGGTAGATTTAATTAATTTTTAAAATCTAGTGACTGTCGGCACTGCTGATTTAAAACCAATACATTCATTATTATTAAACTGCACTGACCTTCTGATTTCTTTAATCCGTTAATTATTATCGTTGCATAAACAAATGAACCATCAAGAAGATTAACGGGTGTTTTAATTACTGCCAAGCTTAACATTGTGGTTGTGTTATGTGAACATCAAAACAACCGGAAGCTTGGGGTGATTAAAGTACACAAAGCGAAACCGGAATGCGGAACAAAACGGACTCGCTGTTTGTCGGTTAAATACAATAGTGTAATCAGTTATTGACAGATTTTGAGTAAATAAAGAAAATCTTATAAAACAAAATGCATAAATCTACAATTTACCAATGCGTTTTAACATGTCATTAAGTGAACCTGCTACAAATAAACTAGATGAAGGACCCGGTCCTAGTACTGGGGGGATAGTCAAGTTTAAAATTTTAAAAATTAGTGCTCTTGTAATTAACCTTATTGAAAGTATAGCGCTAATGCGTGACAAGTTTACACGATGTTTATGAAATGAACATTGACATTCTTTTATTCTTTTCATCATTATTTATGGATAAAAGTGATGATTGTATTGTTGAATTGTTTTGATATTAATTTATCGATATTTTGTGTAATAAACAATATTTACTTTATTTTTTTTTTAATTTTCATTCTTACAGCTGCAACATTGTAGCTGAAAACAAATGTACTTAACACACCATTTCACTTTTATTAAAAAAACCAGTTAACAAAATTTTGTAGCTGGAAAGCAACATAGTCCATGTACTTGTCAGCGGTAAACAGATATACTTATGAATAAAATTGTACTTGAATACTTTCTCACAATACTTGAAAATGAACAATGACAACACTATTTTGAAACCAACTTGCTTATCACGTATTAAAAGAGATACAGAGGCATCGGTAAATACTGAGAATTTTGTCGACATAAGCATTACATAATACCGGAAGTGACTTCCGATAGGTATGTACGAGTTACTTCCCTTTTTTGCCAGTTTTTATTTTCACATCGCTTATCTCGAAATTCGGATAAGTCAACTTTTTTGCATTTTCCGCGGAGTTCGAGATAACGAGATTCAACTGTATATTTCGAATATATCGTTCTTATAGCAAATGATAATATGTAACATTAATTTTGATCAAGTTCGGCAAACACGTATAAAATAAAATGAAAATGTAACATGAAAATGAAATTAATTAAAATGTCAGCCAATCAGAATTTCAATCTTGTCTTGCTCCGCACAAAGTTATACTGTAGTAATAGATTTAGAACGGATTCTGGAGCTGACGGGTAGAGACTGAAGCGAAACAGCAGCAGCAGGTGCAGTAGTGCGTTGGAGTGATGTGTATTCCACAGGAGGAGTTTCTTCACTGTTGCCTTGGACAGCTCTGTTGAGTACAAATCGTTGACGACGTTGAAAGATAATAATAATAATAATAATCAAACACGTAAGGAACACACACATGGAAACAACTTGAAAGAAAAAAAGGTTTAACAAAACATCAATGTGAGCAATAAATTGCATTTCCTTTAGTTGTTCTTCCTTAGATATAAATGCCCGTGAACGCAATGTGGTGTCGTTGTTTGTCTGCATTTGGTAAAACCGTGTTTCTTCCAGGATTTCTTCCGTGTCATTTGCAAATTTAAAAATGACAAACAGAAAGACGTGATTTCCATCACTCCAACTAGAAACATATCTATAATTTCATCCCACGGTTGTAAACAACCTTTTGATCCCATATGTTGTTTTTGAGATATTTTGCATCCTTTGCATTTGTTTGATTGTAATTCTTCAAGCTTCTTGACTATCAATGCAGCTCTTGCTATATTGATTTCCTCCCTTGTTCTTTCTAACTTTGCTTCTGCTTCGTCCATTATCTCGGACAATGGCTCCCTTTTCTACATATCGGTGTCCGTAAACTTCAGACTTTGTCGGAATGTGTTTTTCCGCTCCAATCTATTATATATTTCCTTATATCTAAATTTATTGAGTCCCCATATTCATTACTGAGCATTACTCTTATCTGCTTAAATAATTCAAATGAAAAAGCTATTTTTCCTGTTCCTCTATATATTTGTTTATGCGAATTATCCTTTCACATATTCTTTGCAATGTTTTTGGCTTCATAAAATTCTCAAGATATTGTCTTGTTCTCATTTCTAATAGTTATATCGAGTTTAAGGAAAACTTCTACATTGTAACGTCATTTTTACACGGAGAGTTCATTTTTATTTCTTTCAAAATAATGGCTTCTGATAATTCGAAATAACTCCTATTTTTATCAATATAATTTCTATTTACTTACTTTTTACATAATACAGTAAAACCTGTGGTAGTGGTCACCTGTCGGTAAGAGTCAGTCTGAAATGGTCCCTAACGTTTTTACTATAAATAAACCTCTATGGAGCGGTGACCTGTCTGACGCGGTCAGCGGTCACCCTAACGGCCGCGAAATCGGGAATATTACCCGTGCACAACGGTCACTGATCCCATTCTCGGAAACATTATTTGGGAATACCAGCCATAAAATCTAATGAAAGAAATGGTAAAATTTAAGACATAATGATAAAAACTAATAATATATTATACAAATACCAGTTGAATTTAGATATGCCATATGTGGACATTTAATTTTATCGATCCATGTGTTATATGGAATTCTTGTAAAACGGGAAATAGAGATGTGTTACGTAGAAGTCAGGACAGTAGTCATTTCTGCCGATTTCTTCTCAAATTTATAAAATTAACACTTCACAATAATTAATCCATTAATTAGAAGCTTATAATAAAATCCCCTGAAAGACTGAAAGATTGTTCATCAATTATCCACAATAAAGCCCTATATATACAGTACCTGTTACAGGTAAAGATTTAAACGCTGTCAAATAGTCGGTTATTCAAGATGAAGTATTGGTTTTTTATCACCTCTCAGTGGGGCTCACAAAGGGTTAGGTCACCTGGACATTTATTACCGTAAAAGCATTTCTTTAGCTCACCCGAGCACAAAGTGCTCAAGTGAGCTATTTGTATCAATAGAGGCAGACCCTCCGTCGTCCGTCCGTCAGTCCGTCAACAATTGCTTCAAACGACTTCTCAGAAACTTCTGGTCACATTTTGTTTAAACTTAGTCAAAAGCATCTATAGAACATCGCCTTTTAGACTTATGTTTTAGTTGCCATAGCCACCAAATGTGGGTCACAATGACCTATATAGTTAAAAACCTAAAAAAAATCTTCTTCTCCAAAACCACTTTACTGAGATAAAATCTGATGTGATATTTAGCATCTACGGCATCTTATTTACCAAGTTTGTGAATTTCAAGAATTTTTGTGAAAAATTAGGTTACGCGTTTTTGTGTTTAATTTTTGTATATGGTAAATAGTACTTTTTTACAAAAATTACAATAGTGAATAATTTTAGGTGAATTCTTTTTCCAAACATTATTTTCTTGTGTGAAGAAACATATGTTTGACAATTTTCATGAAACTGTAAAATACAAGTCACTTTTTTCTACCTTATTCTTTTCAATTCTAGCACCCAAGGGTCGAGGGTTTAATTACCAGTGACGCCACCTTTTTTTCTGAATTTTATGACTTACAATGATGCATGGAAGAGATGTTATGAATTTTTACTTTTTAGTGAATTATTATTTTTGAAATACATGTGATACTGATATGTAGATTTAGCTAAAACCTTGAATTTTTTTTTAATTGAACAAACTTTTAAAAATAATTTGCAGTTGAATTCTACAATTGTTTTTAAATCTTTTAATTAATGTGTCAAAGTCTTAAAGCCGGATCTGAAAATTGCTAATGTGAGCTTTTGTTATGGATAGGAACGCTGCCATCCATCCGTACATCTCTCAAAAGACTTCTTCTCAGACACTGCTGGTCACATTTCATTCATATTAGTCAATAGCACCTTTAAAACATTCATTGCCATTCTCATTTGTGTTTCTGGTCACTTTGGCTACCAAAAGTAGGTCACAGTGATTCTATATATCTAAAAACCAAAACAATAAAAAAATGTTATCTGAAACCACTTCTATTGAGGCAACATGTTATGACTTAGCCAAATATTATCAAGACATACCAGTTACATTTAAACTCAGGTGAGCAAATTAGGACCATCTTGGGCCTCTTGTTTATATTTTATTAGCCCTCTTGTTTCTTAAATACAAGTATTTTTCTTGTCAGTCATAATTATTTTTGTAGTGAAAATTGTCCAAATTTTTGTTATTTTTATAAACAAAAAATTCCCCTTATTGGCAACTCTTCTAAAACTGAAAGTTGTCAGGACAACTTCTAGAAATGGGAGATGCAGATTATTAGCCTAGGGGTTTAGGTAGTTTAAGAATGGTACAAATGCCAATGCAGGGCTTTTGAAGCTCACCTGATAACTGATTTTTCAGAAATATTTTGAAAAAGATATATGGATGCATAGAAAATTATATATTCAATAAAATGACAAAAAGCCAATAATTTTTCTTGCATTTTAAGAGTCCCTAAAATATTAAAATAAAAACAATTATCCATTTTAATAATATACATTTATATTGGTGTTTTCTGCATTGATTTTATAACTTTAAATTGGACAAGTTATATGTCGAATGTAAATCAAGGGACATAACTGGTCTTCAAAATATCGACCGTCTGCAAAGGTTACCTGTCAACAAAGGCCACTTTTAGCCAGTCCCTTAAGTGGCCTTTGAAGCATGTTTTACAATGTATATGTCTGTACTATGTTTTTAATTAGTTATAAAATAATAAAATTTTGCACGACATATATAATACATATACCAGTGGAAATTGATGTGCCAGATGTGCAAATATGTAAGTAATTAATTGAAAATATTACATTGCGACTATTGTATGCAAACAAATTTAAAGATACATATCAAATATCGTAACCTCTTTTAATATAGAAAAATCATAATACAGTAAAACCTGTGGCAGCGGGCAGCGGTCACCTGTCAGTAATAGTCAGTCTGAAATGGTCCTTAATGTTTTTACTATAAAATGAACCTCTGTAGAGCGGTGACCTGTCTACGCGGTCACCCTAACGGCCGCCAAATCGGGAAAATTACCCGTGTACAACGGTCACTAATCCCATTCTCGGGAACATTTTTTGGGGAAAACAGCCATAAAATCTAATGAAAAAAATGGACTATTAAAAATAATTTTATCAATCCATGTGTTTTATGGAATTCTTGTAAAACGGGAAATAAAGATGTGTTACGTAGAAGTCAGGACAGTAGTCATTTCTGCCGATTTCTTCTCAAATTTATAAAATTAACACTTGACAATAATTAATCCATTAATTAGAAGCTTATAATAAAATCCTCTGAAAGACTGAAAGATTGTTCATCAATTATCAACAATTTAGCCATATATTAACAGTACCTGTTACAGGTAAAGATTTAAACACTTTCAAAAAGTCGGTAATTCAAGGTGACTTATTGATTTTTTATCACCTCTCAGTGGGGCTCACAAAGGTTTAGGTTACCTGGACATGTATTACCGGCAAAAACTATTTTTGTTATATATTATTAGTCCTCTTGTTTATTAAATATTGGTGTTTTCTGCATTCATTTTATAACTTTAAATTGGAGGTTACATGTTGAATGGAATCAAGGGACAAAACTGATCTTCAAAATATCGACCGTCTGCAACGGTGACTTGTCAACAAAGGCCACTTTTAGCCAGTCCCTCAAGTAGCCTTAGAAGCAAGGTTTTACAATGTATATGTCTGTACTATGTTTCTAAATAGTAATAAAATACTAAAATTTTCACGACATTTGTAAGTAATTATTTGAAAATATTACATTCCGACTTTTGTATGCAAACCAATTTTAAAGATACATATCAAATATCGTAACCTCTTTTAATATAGAAAATCAAAATAATCTATAGTGATTATGGCCATTTTAACAGACTTGTACATAAGGAATCAATTGCATTTTCTTTCCGTTGTTCTTCGTTAGATATGAATGCCCGTGAACGCAATGTGGTGTCGTTGTCTTTGTTAATTTGGTAAAACCGTGTTTCTTCCAGGATTTTCACATTTTATAACGACAAAAAGAAAGACGGGATTTCCATTGTTAACAACCTTTTGATCTCATGTGTTGTTTTTGAGATGGATGCGGATATTTTGCATTTGTGTGATTGTAATTCTTCAAGGTTCTTAACTACCAATGCAGCTCTTAGCTATATTAATTTCCCCCCTTGTTCTTTCTAACTTTGCTTCTGCTTCGTCCATAATCTCAGACAATGGCTCCCTTTTCTACATATCGTTGTCCGTAAACTTCAGTCTTTGTCGGAATGTGTTTTTCCGCTCCAATCTATTATATATTTCTGTATACCTAAACTTATTGAGTCCCCATATTCATTACTGACCATGGCTCTTATGTGCTTAAATAATGCAAATGAAAAGCTATTTTTCTTGTTCCTCTATATCTTTAGTTTTATGCGAATTTTCCTATCACATATTCTTTGCAATGTTTTTGGCTTCATAAAATTCTCAAGATATTGACTTGTTCTAATTTCTAATAGTTGTATCGAGTTTAAGGAAAAACTTCTCGATTGTAACGTCATTTTTACACGGAAAGTTCATTTATATTTTTTTCAAAATAATGACTTCTGATAATACGAAATAACTCCTATTTTTATCAATATAATTTCTATTAACATACACTTTACATATAATATATGTGTGTACTATGTTTCTAAATAGAAACAAAATACTAAAATTTTTCACCCCTTATGTAAGAAATTATCTTCCTATAATTGAAAATATTACATTCCGACTATTCTATGTAAACCAATTTAAAGATACATATTAAATATCATAACCTCTTTTAATCTAAAAATATCAAAATTATCTATAATGGTCATTTTATTACACTTGTACAAAAGGAATAAATTGCATTTTCTTTCCGTTGTTCTTCCTTAGATATAAATGCCCGTGAACGCAATGTGGTGTCGTTGTCTGTCTCCATTTGGTAAAACCGTGTTTCTTCCAGGATTTCCTCCGTGTCATTTGTATTTGTCATATTCATTACTGAGCATGGCTTTTATCTGCTTAAATAATTAAAATGAAAAAGCTATTTTTCCTGTTCCTCTATATCTTTGTTTTATGCGAATTATCCTATCACATATTCTTTGGAATGTTTTTGGCTTCATAAAATTCTCAAGATAATAGCCGTATTCGACTGGTCGTTTTCCGTTTAGCAAGAGGCCCTCCCATTAAACAAAAATTTCCCACCATTATTTTTGACCAATCAGACCAATGACATCAACTTCACGTTTGTTATTCGACTGGTAAGTTGTTCTCAACTCGAGCTTCGTGAAAAACAGTGTTTTTAGAAGTGAAAAGTGTGTTAAGCACTTTACCAGTCGAATGACAAATACAAAACTATAATTTGTGATCTGATTGGTCAAAACTAAAGGTGGGAAAATATCGTTTAATGAAAGAGCCTCTTGCTAAACGGAAAACGACCAGTCGAATACGGCTATTGACTTGTTCTCATTTCTAATAGTATCGAGTTTAAGGAAAAACTTCTCCATTGTAACGTCATTTTACACGGAGAGTTCACTTTTATTTCTTTCAAAATAATGGCTTCTGATAATTCGAAATAACTCCTATTTTTATCAATTTTAATTTCTATTAACATACTTTTTACATAGTATATGTCTGTACTATGTTTCTAAATAGAAACAAAATACTAAAATTTTTCACCCCATATGTAAAAAATTATCTTCCTATAATTGAAAATATTGCATTCCGACTATTCTATGCAAACCAATTTAAAGATACATATCAAATATCATAACCTCTTTTAATTTATAAAAATCAAAATAATCTATTATGGTCATTTTATAAGACTTGCCCAAAAGGGATAAATTGCATTTCCTTTAGTTGTTCTTCGTTAGATATAAATGCCTGTGGACGCAATGTGTTGTCGTTGTCCGTCTCCATTTGGTAAAATCGTGTTTCTTCGAGGATTACCTCTGTGTCATTTGCAAATGTTATAATGACAAACAGAAAGACGGAATTTCCATCACTCCAACTAGAAACATATCTATGATTTCATCCGACGGTTGTAAACAACCTTTTGATCCCATATGTTGTTTTTGAGATGGATGCGGTTATTTTGCATCCTTTGCATTTGTTTGTTTGCAATTCTTCAAAGTTCTTGACTATCAATGCAGCTTTTTCTATATTTGTTTCCCCCTTGTTCTTTCTAACTTTGCTTCTGCTTCGTCCATAAACTCGGACAATGGCTCACTTTTCTTCATATCGTTTTCCGGATTGTGTTTTCCGCTCAAATCTATTATATATTTCCTTATATCTAAACTTATTGAATCCCAATATTCATTACTGAGCATGGCTCTTATCTGCTTAAATAATTCAAATGAAAAAGCTATTTTTATGCGCCCGTCTATGACGGAACGTATTATGGTATGGCGCAGTCCGTCTGTCCGTATGTCCACACGTCGTACACTAACTCAAGAATGCTTTGAGCAATTTTAATGAAACTTTTGTGAAATGTTTGTATCTAAGGCAGAAAGCTCCCTTTTGTTTTTGAGATTCGTATGTTTTGTCGTTGTGGAGTTATTGTCCTTTATATTAATTGTCAAATTTTAGGCATTTTTTGCATGTTGTACAATAACTCAAAAATGCTTTGAACAACTTGAATGAAACTTTTGTGTAATATTGGTATCCATGGCAGAGAGCTCCCTTTTATTTTTGAGATTCCTTTTTTTTTTGCCACTGCGGAGTTATGGGACTTTATTTGTAATATTTAAGGCATTTTTGCATGTTGTGTAAAAGCTCAAAGATGCTTTGAACAATTTGAATGAAACCTTTGTGTTACATTAGTATCAATGGCATAGAGCTCCCTTAACTCCGGGCTTTTACCTAATTGATAATCACGGTTACCTGTGAAAATCAGAATTTTATCCAGAAGGTACCCCCGTATGTAGTGATTAAAGGCACAGTTAATTGGATTATGTAAGTAACTGAACTGTTCAGTTACGGGTACGGAGACTGGCCTGTTTTTTCTGTCATGAAAAATTACAAGGGGATATATAGCTAACTCATAATTAGCAGAAAATTAATGGTAGATACCAAAGTAAAACATTTTTCCATATTGAAATAGATAAATAAATAGATATGAGTAAAAAATATACTTATTTACATAAGTGTAAAATATTTATGAAATTTTGATACATGTATTAAAGGCTATATCCAATATGTTACAGGGTTCGCAAAGACCCGGAAAAGTGCTTGTATTTTGCTTGGTACCTTGAAAAGTCATGGAACTGTGACAGCATGTATGATTTTAAAATTATAATGACTTTAAAAACAAGCCTGTAGAAGTTATATCAAAGTGAAACTAGTTTGAAGTATGCTAGCAGATAATCTAAGAGTGGTGTCGTAGTAAATGGATTGCTATATATATTTTTATGAAAAATTTCGTTTTCAATAGCTGAATCTGTTCTTCTAAGGACCGTTTTTATCCTTTTGCATTATCACCAGCTGAAGATACCTGGTTACTGATTAGTGTGTTACTTTTTAATCCACCATATTCATTTGCAAGTGATATTGCAATATGTGTTAAATAACGCCATGACTCTTCCTGTTCTATGCTTTTAGCAGATAACACTATTGTGTCGTTTACCTCCCGATCGCATAATTTTCTAAATGTTGCCCAAGTTCTTCGACAGTCATGTTTTCGGTGTTTTGATTTTCCCCAAATTTCATGTAAATATCCGGTGGCCCGTTCATTGCCTTAAGTTTTCGAGCCAGTGGTAATAGATTATTCCCTTTCAAGGAATGACGTGCTTCCAAAATGTTTGACATCGTGAAATGTCAAGGGAATGTATGGTGATGTGAATTTCTAGGATGCTAAATTATGCAATTTCGTTGTTACGCACAAATGTCTGACACCTGTTAAACCCTACGACTTTTGCTACTGACGTCTGATCACAACGGGTGGTGTTTGATATGTCAACTACAGGGTCAAAAATTACATAAAAGGTTTTCATGTCAAATCGACCTTTCTGAGTAATAGACAATTTTTGTGTGGCGTTAAAGCTGACCTATTAACTGTTAATTGTAAATTGTAAATGTAATAAATTTTTTGAACTATGAATGAAAATAAAACGGAAATGAGATAATTTAACGAAAATTATTATTATTTTTAATGATGTTCTTGGTTGTTATAATTAATATACACGATGACCAACCTGAGCTTGCCAAATCTTAACTACTCTATCATGTTAAGCTTTTATAATCTGCCACACAAAGTAGCCTTAAATTCATTGTTTGCAAATTATTGCAAATTTTACAATAAAGAGGGCAAATGCAATGTTACAATTTCATTTACAAAATTGCATCCATGAGCTGGCATAATTTTTATATGATCAAACTGGAGGACTGACTCGCTCAAAAAATAGTCTCAATAAAATTACATATATTATATAATATTGAAAATGGTTATCAATTGTATCAGACTCGAACATTTGGACCTGCCCTTAGATTTATTCTATTAAATTTTCGCCTTTAGGATCTGCTTCACCAAATGACCTTACCTTCTACCGTATAGACTTGAGCTTCACGATCTGCCTCACCAATTGGAAAGTAGGCCTATGAGTTCTATGGACAATAAACATAAGCATGAAATGGGTAAAATTAAAGAAGCAATAACAAACAACCAACCATGACAGTTGAATGTTTAAAAACATAAGTCCCAAACCTACAGTATTTTATGACAGAAGATACAAAGAATATAAAACAAGAACTGTTAAAAGAAACTTGAGCAGTCAAAGTGGAATACATGGAAATAAGGGACAAACAATACATTTGGAAAAAGGGCTGAACTTTACAAATACACAAGTAAGTGAGATGGAACAGAAGATTGTACAACAAAAACAGAACCAAAATGAGGTTATAAATGGGCTAGAAGAACCTATGTTAAAAGAGATACATGATAGAAAAAAGGAATGTGTTAATGTATGGAGTAAAATAACAAGAGCGCACAGAGGATATAGTCAATACTGTAAGAAGTGTATTCAAAGAGAATCTAGCTACGAGTGATATAGAGACAGAATCTATGGAATTTGCGGCGATTCATAGACTTCGGAAAGCTAGATTCACATAACCAGGGAAGAGAGAGCACCGAAACAGAAAGATGGAGATAATTGTTGAGGCTAGAGCAAACAAAACTGAGAAAACACTATAATCTCGATAATGTGATTTAGCAGTACCAATAAAAAAGAAAGGAGCAGAGTAATATATATATATATATATATAAGTAAATTATACTTACAAATATGAAGTGAAGTCTTCATTCATTGTTCATTTTCAACTGGTCCACAAAAACTTAAATGTTTATGCTTACATTGCGTTTAACACCATGAATGAAAAAAATTATGTATTAATCAGCAACAATAAGTAGTTGACTCTAAACCACAAAATTGTTGCATAAAACCTCTTGAAACGTAACACTTGTGTTCGTCAGCAAAATCTAAATTATTACGAACACGTGTACTTTCAGTATCTTGGGAGAAATTTTATTTTTCTAACTCTAGAGTCGCGAAAAAATTGTTCTTGTGTAAATCGCCATAACTCTGAGAAAAATTGTATTGGTAAACAACATGGAGGTAAACATTCTATGAAAATTACGTTGAGATTATATTTTCTAAGTCCTATGTATGATATGGAAGCAGGACAAAGATCCAGAGCTGTTTTCTGGAGAACGACATTATTGAAATGACAGATCTAGGCCAGGTGGACATTTAAAAAACTTTGACATTTTTGCACATTTAATTCAATTCGCTCAGTAAACTATAATTTCAAGCGCGAATACAAAAATTTAATTATAAAATAATTATAATAATAATCTTTATTGCTCAAACTCAAGTGCAAAGTTATGGCGAATACAAAATAAATTGCATAAAATACAAAACACAGTAATATTAAAAAATGATCAGGGGTAGTAGTAAATATTTAACAAAAATGCAAGACTCAATGATTTTAGTTTAGATTGCACTTAAAAACAGCGACCAGGCTGTTCCACAATTCAAGGCAATAACATTGGCGGAGCTTTTTAGATCAAAATATGTTTGACTTTCATACATTTTCTTACTGATATTGTTGTTGGTCCTAATTTTTCTTATGCCTTCAGAAATAGAACACATGCTTGTTCCAAGTTCTTTAATAGTTTGATTTTGAAAACAGGGTACCATATACTTTGATAAACTACTTTAAAATAACATAAAACTTTCCTTATCCCGGTATTTGTCTATTAGCGGTCCAACTTTAAAACTTTTCAACATAATCACTATTTGTTTGGTGATGACTGAAGACAAATCTAGGTTCTCATTTATAATGTCTCTTGAACCATAATCATTTTCGCCTTGAATAGCATTAAGTCTGACTTCAAACGCTTTTTCAATGAGTTTGTTTACACTTGTAAATCTTGTTTGAAAGTCTTGAGCTTTTACCTCGAAGAAAGTTTTATGTAAAACAGCTTCGAAGAAAAAAAACTAGACAGCAAGGAAGCTGGTTTTTGATGAAATGTTAAAGTAATAACTATGACAAAGTGGCATAGTTAAAAATTCATTTATTAATGATGGTATAATAAAATAAATCTATAACATATATATGGTACAGTGAAACTTGTGAAAACCGGACCCTGGTAAAACCGGAATCCCGTGAAAACCGGACGTGTGTGCTTGTCCCGATTTACTCTCTTCTTTACTCTATATGATAGAAACCTTAATAAACCGGATCCTGTGAAATCTGAAAACCGGACGCATTTCACCGTCCGGATCATAAAAAACCGATATATTTTCACCTCTGTAAACCGGATTCGATTTTTTTATTATGAAAAAAACCGAAACCGAGAATTTCATTGAAATTTTTTAAACTTGCAAATTTGTAACAAAATGACTGTTATTTCCGAAATCATAAAAACATTAACTACAAATAAAAGTAAAAGTAATTTCCGATATCATAACTTACATTTAACTTCTAAGTAAAACAAAACTGTAAGAAATAATACAAATTATTACCGTCATCAAGTGGCTTGAGTATACGTTAACACGTGTGAAAGGTGTCACAAATAAACAATAATTATCCGATTAAAGAGATCAGTCAACCGAAATCGAGGTTAGCTTGTGTTCGATTGTAACGCGTTAATTTTTAAAGGAACATCTTTGTTGGTTCATTTTGCTGGTATGACTCGATATCACAGTGATAATTCAAATATACCATGAATGCAAAAACATATATACATTATTTAAAATTATATTACACAAAAAACAAGTAATAAAATTAACAATACTAAAAACTACATGTCATCAAAAAGGTGGCGTAAAAAATTGCCATGGCGATATTTACATAACGCAAAATTAAAAATCAATACTGAAATAATATGTGTCATGAAAAAGGTGGCGTAAAAATTATATATAAAAACAATCTGTCACATGCATGCTTTACATGCATGCTATAAAGAAATATACCAAAATGCAAAAACATATACGTTTTGTAAAATACGTAACATAAAAAACAATTAATAAAATTAACAATACTAAAAAATTACATGTCGTAAAAGATGTGGCATAAAAAAATTATGCCGAATACCCCAAATTACATGTCATAAAAGAGGTAACATAAACAAATTATGCCGAATACAAAAACTATTAGACTACATACAAAAAAGGTGGCTTAAAACTTTTGCCAAGCAAATAATAAAACAAACTAAAAAAGGCATTGTATTGTATACACATAATACCAGAATTTGAAAAACAGAATCACATAATTTTAAAAATTCCCGTATAAAACTATTAATTGAAAAAATGAAGGAAGGTGACGGGTGGAGGCGGGTTGGCTTAAAATACCAACTACAAACTTGTGTTGATGTTTGTCTAAAGGTTATAAAATAAGGGTTTATATAAGAGGTTGCTTTGTACGAGGGAGACTGAAAAAACCTCGATCCCAGTTTCCAACCTCGAAACCTGTTTACATAACACCTATTATTCAGAATATTATTTATTTATATATTTATCTACGAAGAAAAAACAAGGAAGCTTGTTTTTGATGAAATGTTAAAGTAATAACTACGACAATGTTGGAAAAGAGAACGTTAACTTTTATCGGTGTTGGAAGTTGTTGGAGGTCTAACCTGCCTGGTGTGTTTAGCTGTACTAGAGGCTTCCGTGAAAGCATGATTGCATCTGATTTTTAGGTGGTTGCCTTGACGGCCTTCGCAAAGATGTTTGAATTCACATAGATTGTTTTTTGCACTGCTCGCCTCTATTGTAGGCAAAGCAGACTCTAAGCCGAAAGCGCCGCGGCTTCCTGTTAACTATGGAAGGGTTGGTGTAAGGCCGGATGTATTTTGAGGGCTTGACCAAGTAGTTAATATAACCATGCCATGGTACCCTGTGGCTTTGACGAAGCCTACGAAAGTTCATTATAGCTCCTCCAGGCAGTGTCACCAAAATTCTGATGCAGCTCTCTCGCACGGTTAAGGCACACTTTTACAGATGTGGTGCCTCAACCAGATGCTTCTCAGTTTAAATAGCTATAAATGTGAGAAAGCGAGTAGTTCATTGATTGATGGAGAGAGAATGCCTAAACTTGAAACTGATTATCCCTGGAGATATGTCAATCGACAGATAATCCTCAGAATAGGACGAAAGCAAGCTGTGTGAATCTAAATACTCATCATCGCATATTTTTTGTAACGCTGTGGCTCCAATGGGAACCCCATCAGCAGGTATTAAGATTTGGAACAGATGTTGTCTGTACATCTGGATTTCCACAATCACGAGCTGTAGCAGGTGCAACTTCTGAAACTGAAACAGTTGGAAAGACCAGATTGTGTACAGGATGCTGGAGTTCCACAGCCTGTTGAAACTGCTGGCAAATTTTTCTGCTTTATTATTTCAGAAGCAAGTTTTACATAATCTGAGCCCGTACTGGTCTGAAGAGATTGAGCTGGGCACAGGTACAATTTAGATACGTCGCCGCTTCTTGGCAGGTGACATGACCTGTTTTACAGGAAGAATAAAACAAATTAAATAATTAACCAAAATGGGTGAAAATTAGACACTGAAATAGACTTTGTGCATTAATTGTTCATAATGAAAACATCATACATGGCTGAAAAATTAGAGCGGTGCCTTTTGTATTAATACAAATGTATACTGTAAAGAGGATCAACCAGCTAAATGTGAAACAAGAAAGAAAACCGGAATTAGTAATGATAGTTTGTACTTCCTCTGAAGAAGATAGTTTGTACTTCCTCTGAAGAATAAAATGTTACCAAGTTTTGTGAACTTAATAATGATCAAGCGCAACACATGAATTGCACAATACGGAAATAAAAAAAAGAACCACAAGTCATGTAATTAACAACAATAAGGTTCCAACAGTGTTTATAAGATTTTATACTGTCAGATAATATACCACAACAGTGTACCGTACTAAAATGATTTAAAACATGATACCATTGTCATGTACCACAACAGTGTACTGATACAGTTTAGCAATCCATAAGTATCAAAACCGGTGTACTTGCACAACGTACATATGTAAATACAGTATTGCAATCCATCAGTACCACAACCTGTGTTCCTGCACAACGTACATGTACGTAAGAAATTATTCCAATCTGTATACCAATAAAGGGTACCACAACAGTGTACCACTAAGTATGTGTACGACTAAGCAAATACAACATACTCTGAGTCTGTACAATGCGAGTGATAAAATGTACTGATCTATGTACTTGGAGATATTGAGGTGCCACAACTTTGCACCAATAGCATAATGTACCACGCCCTTGGTACTTGCACTATATGGATAACAAATTGTACTAAATTTTAAAGGTTTCCGAATAATTAGGCAACTACTGTATACCAATAAATAGTTGTACTAGTGACACGTCGCATACTGTGTACTTGCACAGTATCAGAATGGACCTTATTTGTGTTACAATTGTGTACCGATACTTGCGTTCTTTGGATATATGTATAGATAAATAAGTGCCGTGGACCTTATAACGTGACAAGTCTGTACCACAGTCTGTGTAGTAAGTATCTAGGAGTTACCACAACTGTGTACCAATAGGTAAATACCACCCTAATAATAGCAGTATAAAATGCACCACAACTGTGTACTTACTTTATATTCTGACCTGTAAGAGGGAGAGGCCCAAAGGTGGAGAAATTCTGATCAGTTCTAAGATAGGAACACCGGGCTGAAATTAATACAACATTTGATAAAATGAAACAAATAACAAATGAAATTGTAAAACAACTATAGTGTAAAATATGTTGAAAATAAAAACAAAGGGGGCTGTTGCAGTATAGAGAAATAACAATTTAAATTGGATACTTGACTAATATGAAATACAAATAAATAGCAAGATAATTAAAATGTAGGCATAATGAAAACTAATTTGTTTTTAATTTAATAGAACTAAAGGTAACAAATGTTCATGATTCATGGATTATGAAATGTGTGCAACACTGAACTACGGGCACTACGCAGGTATTTCCTCACGAAAGTCTGATTTGTCGAACTGTTGAATAAATGTACACTATCTCGTGGATCCAAATATGACAGTGCCGCATTCCAGAAACCACGGTGATGCCAGAAATAAATTGATAAGTTCTTGTTCTCCTTCGTCCACGCGGACAACAGATTGTTAAGACTAACAACGCGTGCCTTATAGTCACTGTCAGTTGCCCATGGCTGACGACGAAGTAACTGTTCTATAATAAGACGACGGACGCCAACACTATGTCGCAAATATTGTGCAAACGATGTAATTTGTGGCAGAGAAATTCTACTCTAAGGCGTGGGTCGCATAAATCATTGCCACAAATCTCGAGGAAAAAATATCCTGCTAAGTTGAAAATTCGGTTATAGAAGCGTCATTGGCGAATGTACAGACTTTGAGACCGCCCCTGGAACGCGTTGAGACTGTGTAGAGGGATCTATTCAATCGTACATTTGCATCCGCAGGAAAACTATCCATGTTCTATATCTTGTTTGGGGGATTTTAAGTACAAGATAAATAAACGCCGAACGTTCGTTACATCTCTTTATTTTCGGAAACACTAACCTACTACTCAAATACAAATAGGAAATCGTACAAATTATAATATGAATCAGATTTGGATACGAAATGCAAATGGGATAATAGAGTAGAATGTATATAATGACACGCAAAAAAAAATTGTTAAAATAAATGTGTCAATAAAAATGTTTAATATAATAGATTCAGAGTAGTAATGAAATCATGACAGATTGTATGCTCCAGATGATAAACAATTAAACACTCTAAGGAGAGCCAGGATAGTCTTCACTCTTCAATAAAAGTATTTATTTCTAACACTCGACAACAAAGCTGTCATATCATATTAACCATTCAGTATTTAGTCTCAAATGATTTTAATAACGTTTATCAATCATTACTATTTTACTAGTGTATAATTACTCTTGCATTTATCATGCTCTTATTAGTTTACACATTAATGTTCCTAAAATTTGTATTTAATAAAAAAGTACTAACACGAAAAGAGAAACCATGAAACTGAGAAAAAAAATCAAACTGTAACACTAAGCAAACAGGTATCAAATCCATGAAACTTGAAACCGTCATACTACGGAAATAGGTAAAAAGTGATTACTTAAGCAATAATAATAATAAAAGCATAGACATATCATTATACATATAATTAAACTTATCAAAAACAACTGTATGCACTTACTTGCTTGACTGACTCAAAATACCTATACAAATACAGTATCATAAAAAAAGAATAAAAAGCATAATGTCAAGAATATGTATTAACCAAGTTATTGCATAAAAATAACCACTTCTGAAACATCAATCATTCTAAGGGAGGTGGTGTATCCCTAACAGCTTTGTTAATGTTATTATTCAATTGTCTTTCTTGATCCACAAAACATGTTGTGCAGGTTCTCCTACCAAATGAACTAAATACTCTGTAACACCATTAATATTTTTTAATTTGAAAAAATGCATCACTATCAGATTGAGAACTTAGGTCAATTATTTCATCTTGTTTCAAAAACATGGTGATATTGTCTTGTCCAACGAAAAGAAACATTTTTCTTCATCAATTGGAATAAACAATCTGCATCGGAAGCAAAATTTTTAATAAACATCCTATCAAACGTCGCATTGATTTTGCACTTTATGGACGAGGATAATTTATAATAGCATCTACACGGACCTAAGGGGGTGAGAGTCTATGCCGTGAAATATTAAATCATAAAAACTGAGAACTTCCTCTTGTAAATGTGCACTTTTTAGGACCAAGTTTCAATCCTGCCTCACGTAGTCGATGAAAAACTTCAGTTAAATCAGAAATGTGTTGCGAAAAAGATTTAGATATCACAATTGCATCATCAAGGTAGCATAGGGCTGAGCGAAATGTCTGTCCAGGAAGCACATTCTCCATGAGTAACTGAAATGTGTTTGAACAAGTTGTGGTAAACGTAAACGTATAAATTTGAATGTCCCAAAACATTTATTGAAAGCAGTGAAACGCGATGAATGTGGCGCTAGTCCAATCTGGAAAAATCCAGATGACAGATAAATTGAGGTTATCTATTTGGCCTGCGAGTTTAAACAGATTCTGTAAGTTCTTGCAAATCAGGTATAGTATATCGAGAGTCTTGTGTTTGAGAGTTAAGAAAGTCACAACAAAATCTATACATGGTGAGATTATCCTCTCTACTACCCGCCTCATACTTATTTGGCTTAACCATTTTTGAAATCAAAACGATTGGACGGGTAATAGGAACATCCTCCTCTAGTAAAAGGGCAAATGATTCCTTGCTGCAACAGTTCGTAAATCGTAAAACATCTTTCTTATCTGGATCTGGTGGTAACCGATAAGGACGTTGGTAACGACAAGATTTAAAACCAGGGTTTAAGTTAATGTGATGTTCCACAAGTGAAGTATGTCCTAACGAAATGCTTTGTTTGGTAACAAAAACATCCCTTTTTTATATAAACAATCAAACAGTTGTGATTTCTGATCAGATGTTAAATGTTTACCGTGTTCATTACTTTACCGTGTTCATTACAACTATCTGAAAAATGTGAACTTGAACATTGCATTTTTGCATTTAAATTAATATCACCACTACTTTTCTCAACATAAGCCATATGCATTTGTTAAATCGCTAACATTCTCACATTTCTTTTCCATACAACTTTTCGTACCACAAACATGTTCTGTTACTACAATTTCTATAGTTATTAACATTTTTGGATATTTCATTTGTAGTATCACTCTGACAAGATGAACATGTCCAAATATATTGTATTAAATAGTTGCTTGAAACACAAACACCTTTGGAAACAGTAATAACATGTTTTGGAACATTACCAAACTCAATGGTCTCAGTATTGGGAGGCAATTACAAAAATAATGTTTATTCTTGACATTGACTGTGTGAATCTACAAAATTGCAGTTTAAATCAAAAATATCTTGAGACTATATATTCAATTCCAAATATCATTAGATGAGATATACTTTCAAAAATGCAAAAGGAAACAATATGTTTCTCATGAGGAGTACAAAGTTTCACCTTAGCAAACCTAAGAACTGTTACTGTTTGCTTATTGGCAGTAACAGCTTTGTTGTTAAAAGTTGTTACTGAAAACCAGAGTTCCGTATGTTATGGCTTCGGTTAAGCCATGCAGAGGTTACCTGTACAACACGACATCCTACAAACCAAAACGAACACCTCATCAACTGATCAAGACTTTTATTACTCTCCCTCTTTCCGGAAGATGTCATTCAAAAACATTTACAAAAAGTACAAGTAGGAAATGATACAGAAGAAAATCAATATCCGGATTAACAAAAGATTTAAAAACCAGTTATGAACAATACATGTACATAACATCCCAGCCCAATAAACACAGAAATATCATTTACTGGTTGTAAAATCTTTTGCAAAATAATCAAAAAAAATCGTTACATTAACATAAAGATAAGTGACTTGTGAATTACAGGGTACAAAGTTTATATAGCATTGTACTATTGAACACTATCAGTACTATATTATATAAACCATTGGAGGCCATAACTCCGAAAACAAATATTGGTGCTATGATAAATTATCAGTATCAAAATACAAAAACATATAATCACGCAAAATTTGGATCCCACACACATATTCATACATATATAGTGATAATGATAATGTAAAATAACATACAGAATGGCTATTTATGGTTCCATCATATACTGTTATTAGATCCAAGTACAAGTAAACTGACATAAAGTTCAAAACTTTTCAGTATTTTCTTTACCCTTAGTATCAAATGCCGCAACCACATGTAAATTGAATTATTAGATTTGAAAGGCAAGAAAAAATTGAACACGACGATACAAGATATGACAATAATTAAAGTATTAAAATAAAAAATGCACATAGTTTGATAATAAAACATTTGAATATGACTTATATAAGTTTGGAAATTGACATTCTCTGACATATGCAAATAAATGACACTGATAAAAAGCATTTTAAAACACCATCAAAACAAATGTATGAAAAATTGATAACAAATAAATGATATTGGGGAATAAAAACACCTACACAGAGTGTGATATGTAATTATTTTAAACTTACACAGAGTGTGATATGTAATTATTTTAAACTTATGTGAAAACATAAAAACAACTTTTATATGTTGTTAAATTTAAGAACATGATATCAATATTGAAGAATAATTATGGCAATACTGGGGAGGATTTGTCCTAACAGCAATTTGGGCTCTTTTACTCAACTGTTCATAAGTGACCCATCCAGCATTTTGAGCTGGTTTTTCAACAAATTGTATCAAATACTTTGTGTTTTTTTCGTCATGCTTTTGGGCAATTATACGCTTTATTATATATATATATCAGTAATAGAACATGAAGATGAGTCAATATCTGTGAGATTGTTTATATTCACAAAATCAGCACATTTAGGTGGTCTAACATGTGTTCTACCAGGTCGAACATTTGAAACTCTACTTTCTACATTATTATAGTCCAATTCAGTATTTACTTCTGTGTTGAAATGTGAATTTTTTTAAACTCTACATAATTATAGTCTATCTCAGTATCGACCTCTGTAGTGACATCAAATTTGTTATAATCTGAAGCAAACTGTTCAGTAGAAATATCAGTCATTTACACTTACAGAAGAACCAATATCATAATTGTTATCGCCAACTAATTGTAAATTCTTGTCCAACTGATTATGGTTGGTGATAATTGTGTCTAAAAAAATAAGTTTTTAGGATCTAGACGACGTACATAAGCAAGCTTAAGACGATTTAAGTGTACAGTTTGGTAAGATTTCTTTTCTGGATACTCAATGCATAACAAATGTGGGCTCTTAACTTCAGTAACAATATTCGGTCCTGAAAATCATGGTTTAAACTTCCGACCAGTTCCAACAGGGTCTACTTGAAGGTAAACATAATCACCAACAGTCCCGGTTAATTGGTTTACTGTCATTTGCATGTTGCAACATTCTCAACTCAGCTTATTCCACTAGTTCTGCAGTTCGAATAAGAGACAAATGTTTAACATGTTCTTGTATATAACTATGACAGTCCTTGGGCAAGGTGCTATAATCAGTAGGTTAAATATTAGATAATGGAAATTTCGGACGATTTCCAAACACTATTTCAAATGGTGAGTACTTTAAGGATGCATTAACTGAATTATTGATAGCAAAAACGACTGCAGGTAAAACATCTCCCCAATTCTTTCCTTGTAATACATATGGAGTAATACGTTCAGCGAGTGTTCGATGAAGTCGGTCACATGAACCTAAGCAGTGGTGAGCAAAGGCAGGTTTAAATCGTGAAACAAAGACAAACTTCTCTCATGCATTTCCCAATAAATTCTGAACCACGGTCACTGATCATTGAATCACAAACTCCAAACTGTGTGAACAAACATATTGACAATGTAAAACGGTTAAAACATCACGGTTGGATATTGGTAAGCAATAGAGATATTTACTGAACAAATCCACAGCTGTAAATATATGAGTTTCCCTTTGACGATATAAATCTATTTGCCAGGCCGTAAATGGTGCTGAAGGTGTAGGTAATGATGTAACAGTTGACTTTGTTTGTAATTTAGTTGTCGTTCTAATTTGACAGTAGTGGTATGACTTAACATAAACAGACACAAGGTCCGCCATAAGTGTACAATAAAAAAGTACTGCGAATAGTATGCAAGGTGTGGTGAATACAATCATGACCAGCTAAAGGTGAATCATGATAGTACTGTAACATTGTCTTTTTCATTACTTCCTTAAGATCTATTTGGTTATGTGCTTATGTCTGAGAACGTTTACTCTTGGTAGTTCTGGAGTGAAACAAAACAACATCAACTAAAATAAAGTCTTATGACTAATAACAGACGTCTAGCATGTTTTTTTTGTGAATTTGGTAATATCACACTATCTAAGTACATATACAACGGTCCAAATTGTTCATCTGATCGTGTATCCTTGCTGAACTCTGTACTTTGAAAAGAAATCTAACTTGTCTACAATATTGTCAAGTGATAAATCTACGATGGCCGATAGCGGCTGATACTACACACCTCTAATCTATAAAAATTTGTACATGTACATTTTTTAGAAAGTGTGCATGGACATATTTTAAAAAAAGTAAATAAAATTTGTACATGTACATTTTTTAAAAGGTGTACATGGACATATTTTAAAAAAAGTAAATAAAATTTGTACATGTACATTTTTTGAAAAGTGTACATGGACATATTTTTAAAACAGTAAAATATGTCACATTTTTGAAATTCTAAAAATAATTGAAAAATTCTCTTTTGATAACATCAATTATAAAGATCAAGGTATAAGCCCATGTTAGTTTTTGATTTATGGTTTTCTTAATGATCGTAACTGAGAAAGGCCGATAAGAACACATCTTTCCATGATACCGCGTTTTGTTGGCAGTTTGCTGATAAAAAAATTCTTGGTAGTATTTATAAAAAACATTATGGATGATGTGCGTAAGTATTGTAATTTTTTTTGTTATATATATATTTTATATTTTGAACATAAATTTTACCTAATACAGTTAGAATTTGTTAAAGATTATACCTTAATAAATGGAATTCGCATGCACACATCTAACGCACAGCACCGATATAAGGTAATAAGTTATACTTGGTCTCATCGCAAATCTTTGAAAAAATGTCGATGCGAAGTCAAACAATATACAATTAATCAATTGCGTTCAAATTTTGGAGATCCGTATGTGTACTTCGGGCTTATAATTAAAAAGTGAATTATTTAGCTTGCCTTTGCTGGTGGCCGATTTTTTGGAACAGCTCTGAAGCGTTTTGTCGGAGTACGGAATGTCGCGGGTTCTATCCCGCATAACGCTCCATACTAAAAACGTAAAACATTGCACTTGCTGTTCCCCTGCTTAGAACAGAGAAAGGACTGACCCTATCGGAATTATGATAATGGTCTGTGAAAATATATTGTAACGAAATACGTGACCGCTTTGTTTATCAGATCGAAATGGTGCATCAGTGAACTAGCGCTATAAAACCAGCTACAAACAGATAAAATGACATCTGAATTTGGTTCATACATACATCTGCACCGTTAATGAACTTACTCAAGTCTTGTAACGAACAGCTAAAACTCACAATGTGATGATCAATCAATTAATCAGTTGTCTTAACTACAGAAGATCTGTCTGCATTAAGATAGACATTTATAACAGAGACAGAATTTCGGTAGACACAACAGAAACTCATATTTATTTTAAGATCAAGATTGATGGCTACAAGGGTTCGAATGCCCAATTCTTTTCTTTCCGACCATTCTGGGAAAAATATATATACAACCCCTACCGAAGGCCACATGTCATATACCATTTTTTTAATTTAATCATTTAACATTAAAAAATGGTATATGATCAAATACAATTTTTTGCATGAATTCAACAAAAAAAAAAAAAAAAAAAAAAAAAAAAAAAAAAAAAAGGTATATGACAGTACGTACGATCTAGTTTTTTAAAAAATAAGTTGGCGTTTTAACGCCGCGGCATCAATGAACTTTTCCTTATCGGTGCAAATTCCTTACTTCTTTGACCCGTATTAATAAACCTTATTTATTTCACAAGTAATGACAACTGCAATTAATCTCTAGCGATTTCAGCAAGCGTGAAGTCTTGGTGTGAAGTACACTGGATAAACCGCAGAAAGGCAGATGACACCATATCTTATCACTTGCCACGCAAAGAATCGAACCTGCATTACTGATAGGTTTGAAAAGAAAAAGAACAATTGAAATACAAAATATTTTTGTCTGAAGTCAGTGAAGAATTTTGTGTTGTGTTTATGAAAAAGCAATAAATTTGTCGGAAATGTTTTTGCCCCGTGCTGGTGCAAGCTAGTATATTTTACTCAAAAATATTTTTTTACCCTTGATACAAATTTATTTCATATTCTGATATTTTTGCGTGGGTGTAATTGGCCATCTTATGGATAAATGGATTGAAAATGTTTTTAACTCTAAAGTATTAAATTTGAATAAAATGTGTACATTTTCTTGGACTGGAATATGGAGATGCAAGATATGCAATACTTATTCTGCACCAAATGTTGCATTTGCTACAAGTCTTCAGATTACAACATTCAGATTATGATGCACCCAACACAGTCAGCTAAGAATTGATAAATATTTGTGATTTAAGGTCGTATAATACGGACCATTGTTCGCAAAATCGAAACTTAGTTTTTAGAAAACGCAGGGTTCTTTATCGTGCCATGGGACCTCTTTTATTTTAAGTTCCCATCCGAAAGAACCGTGACTTTCATTTCGTAATGCCGAGTGCTTGGCGATAGAACAGTCACTGCCCACTTTTAAGTCTTGAGTCAAACCCGCCCGGGGATCGAATCCACGACCTACCACTTACGGTGCGAGCACTCTAGCAATTGAGCTACCGCAGTGGTAGAATATAAGTGGGAATATTGCCATAAAGCATCGTCTGAATCTGTCCAAGCAATGTAATGAAACACTCCATCTGCAAAAGATTCAGAACGATGCATATACGAAGTGCATATCTTATATCCTCATCTGGAAGTTTTTTTTAAATGCAGTTCAAACAACTGTAGTAATCATAAACACATTAAACAGAACATAACATTACAATTTTTGCAAGTGATTTTCCTTCAATTCTGTGAAATGGACGACTTTTTTATATTAAACTAGCGGATTTTGAAGGAACGTCATCGAAACCGGCGATAACGTCATTTCCTTACGTCACATGTTAACCTGGTATATTGCTTATCTCTCCCCTTTGGTATTATAGGAAAAATCAAGAGTCAAGTGTGAATGCATCGCATCATTCAATTTCACAGTTGATTGTTAATTTATAGAAAATTAAATGTAACATTTCTTTCTTTTATGAATTAGTAAACTTGATATGGCATCATGCCCAGCAAAACCTGACGTACAAAGAAATATCGGCGGCATTAAATAAAACGAAACATATACAGTTAAGGTACGTAAATGTATCCTTTCAAACAAATAAAAGTCGTTCAACCATGAATTGTTTTAAGCTGTAAATAACAACAAAGATCAGTTTTCTTAATTTGTCTCAGCATATAATTATTAAGATAAACCCTTTATAGGGTGTACACCCTAGTAAAAAAATAATGAGAAGTGATGCTCTTGTGAGAAAATTGATCAGTTCTTATTACGGAACTTTCGTCAAAGAATGCATACGACTTAAAGATTGAACGCAATCAATCCAGATTTGTTTCGTTGACCATTAGAATAAATATTGTTGAAATGGAATTATTTTAATGTGTTTATATTAAAGTTTACAAGATATAAATTGTATATTTCAAGCCCTAATACAATAAGAAAAAGACTTAAGTCAAGTGGATATCCATGTTGAAGAGGACCTACAATGCATTCTAGAAACGATGTGAAAAATGCCATAAGGGTAATCTGCTCATTATATAAATAGGTCTACCTTACAGCATTCATAGAACAAAAATTATTAGACTAATTAAATTGCACATGTATTAGTAAAATATAAATTTTTCGATCGCCATATTAATTTTGAGAATAATTCGCAGTGCATGGGTATAAGTCGCTCTTCCTTAGCTTCAATATAATTCATCGAATGTAATTGCTACTTTGTATCGGAGGAAATTTTGTATTTTAGCGCAACTGGCTTAAGGAAGCTGAGCTTATGACGAAGCGTGCGTTCGTAAACTTTAATCTTCTCCTCTGAAACCACTTGGCTTATTTGAACCAAATTTGGTGTGAAAAGTCTTTGATGGGACTAAGATTAAAGTTTGAACCAGGTAACGCCAACCGGAATCCAAGATTGCCGCCGTACACTAATAAATATTTAAGATTTAGTGTTCGATTTTCTTTAAATTTGAAATATAGAACTTAAATACATAGCCACTTAACAAATATAACGGGTTTTGAGAAAAAAATTTCATTGGCTCGTTATTGATGTTATATGCAAATAAGGTTCATTTGTTGAAAATCTTCTCCGAAATAATTGATCCAATTTGAACCAAATTTGGTTCGGAAAATCCTGAGTGGAACTTGATTAAAGTTTGTACCAGACGACGCCATCCGGCATCGAAGAAGGCCGCAATTACTATAAATAGGAATAAACAATAAATGGCCAAATGAAATTTATTTATTGTTCGATTTCGTTCAAATTTGAAATATAGAAAGTAGATACTTAGTCATTTTACATATTAATTTTTTTATTGGCGTCATATGCAGATTAGGTTCATCTGAATCCCGATTCTTAAAAAATTTTCTTCTCCGAAACTAGTGGTCTTATTTGAACCAAAGATGGTGTGAGTAGTGTAGTAATAGTGGTTGAGCATCAATGCGTGACCAAGATGGCGGCTAATGGCGGTCGTTGCCTTGGTAACAAGATGGCGACCGTTTCCCTAGTAACAAGATGGCGACGGTTTCCTAAGAAACAAGATGGCGACGATCTCCCATAGAAACAATATGGCGGTCGAGTTCTTAGTAACGGTTACACCCATGGAAACAATATGGTGGTCTTAGTAACAAAAGGTTTTGATATCCCTGATTAGAGTCTTTGGTTACAAAATGGCGGTTATATAGTTTCTCAGCAGTGTGTCCTAGGATACAGATGGATTGATAATGTATCCATGGATACATTTAATGCTAACATTCTTGTGATAGTATTTATACTGACATTTTCAGCAGATAGTATGAAAATGAATCTCATGGAAACTGATGCAGTTTTATCCTGTACCAACATTTATTTTAAACCCAAACATATGAACATGATTTATTATGTAAACAGGGTGAAAACATTTACAAACTGGCCCAGACAACTGATCCAAACACCAAAAGCATTATCTAAAAGTGGATTTTTTTATGAAAATGTTGGTGATCGAGTCACTTGCTTTTATTGTAGAGTAATCTTAAAAAACTGGTTAAAGAATGACTGTATTGATACAGAACATCTGCGCTGGAGTCCAGATTGTTCTTTTGCAAAAATGGTTTCAAGTATGGATGGCTTTAGTGAATTAACATCAAACTAACATCATAATTAATGGAATATTGTACATACAACGATTAAAAGTTAATTTAAATCTTCTTAACAGTGCGGAGTCAGTAACCTCAAGCTTACATTTTATCAATTGACAAAATCAGGTGGACTGTGTATTTGAACTATTCATCTAGTCAGGTAAATGAACTTACAAGTAGTCATTGTGTGGTCCGGCATCAATGCGTGACCAAGATGGCGGCTAATGGCGGTCGTTGCCTTGGTAACAAGATGGCGACCGTTTCCCTAGTAACAAGATGGCGACCGTTTCCTTAGAAACAAGATGGCGACGATCTCCCATAGAAACAATATGGCGGTCGAGTTCTTAGTAACGGTTACACCAATGGAAACAATATGGTGGTCTTAGTAACAAAAGGTTTTGATATCCCTGATTAGAGTCTTTGGTTACAAAATGGCGGTTATATAGTTTCTCAGCAGTGTGTCCTAGGATACAGATGGATTGATAATGTATCCATGGATACATTTAATGCTAACATTCTTGTGATAGTATTTATACTGACAATTTAAGCAGATAGTATGAAAATGAATCTCATGGAAACTGATGCAGTTTTATCCTGTACCAACATTTATTTTAAACCCAAACATATGAACATGATTTATTATGTAAACAGGGTGAAAACATTTACAAACTGGCCCAGAAAACTGATCCAAACACCAAAAGCATTATCTAAAAGTGGATTTTTTTATGAAAATGTTGGTGATCGAGTCACTTGCTTTTATTGTGGAGTAATCTTAAAAAACTGGTTAAAGAATGACTGTATTGATACAGAACATCTGCTCTGGAGTCCAGATTGTTCTTTTGCAAAAATGGTTTCAAGTATGGATGGCTTTAGTGAATTAACATCAAACTAACATCATAATTAATGGAATATTGTACATACAACGATTAAAAGTTAATTTAAATCTTCTTAACAGTGCGGAGTCAGTAACCTCAAGTTTACATTTTATCAATTGACAAAATCAGGTGGACTGTGTATTTGAACTATTCATCTAGTCAGGTAAATGAACTTACAAGTAGTCATTGTGTGGTACGTTGAATTGTTCTAGTTAGGTTAACAAACTTTCAAGGATGTTAATTTGCAGGTATGGATAAATATGATAAAAGAAAACTTCTAAGTTTAACGATTGTTCGAGTTAGGTAAACAAACTTTCAAGAATGTTAATTTGCAGGTATGGATAAATATGATGACCGAAAACTTTTAAGTTTGTTTAATTGTCAACCTTCACCAGTTCATTGACTGCAACTCAATAGTGACATTTGATTACTCCTTTATCCTAATCAATTGTACTGCAGCTGTAGTTTAATAATTTTAAAAATTTTCCCATGTTATCTATCTCAATAAAGATTATCAAGATAACCTGTTAACTATTTGTTATCCTTAATGTCATGACTTTGAAGTTCAAACAAAGAACATACGATATTGTATAGGAAAAGCAGTTCATAACTTTGAGAGCATTGAACTGATCAAGCCATACCTTAAGACTAAAAATTAAACAAAATTAACTACATTTTGTTTTAAATCTAATTTATGTAATCTTATAAAATATTCACCATTTTTAAACAACAATTACAACTCACAATTTAAAAACATATTTTTTCAATATAACAAATAAATGTTATAAAAATTTTTTAAACAATTACAACCCGTATTTAAAGATGTCTTCTTTTTTTCAAAACACAATATAAATTTCTGTATATATTAATTTGTCATTTATGAGTATTTTCATATATTGAGACTGAAAACAAATTTCAATCATTTATCGCAAACATTAAAAAATACTGAATGTCATAGCAAACATTAGAAAGGAATGTAAAATTATCTTCAAATGAATTAACAATAACAAATATACATAATTGGCACAATAAGGGAACAAATAAAAATGAATTCAAGCTACTTCAGTATTCTACACAACCTATGTTAAAACTACTAATTCTAATGCAATATAACTAACTATTTCTCATATACGGGTATTTTCAACTAATGGGACAGAACATCAACTTTTAATCATTCATTTCACGAGGTAGTTAGCATAAATCTGACTTACTTCAACAAACACTAAAATAGTAAAGTCTAATAAAATGTGTAAAATTATCTTAAAATGAATTAACATTAACAAATCATAAATATACATAATTGGTCTAATAAAAAAAATATCAAACTAATCAAAACTTCTTCAAAAAAAAAAAAAAATGTTGATAAACCTGCTATAAAGACATCACAGAAACTGGAAAAATTAACATAAATAGATATCAATTTGAATGGACTAGCACGAGTAAAAATGACTGGAATGTAAAGAAAAAAAATTTAACATGAAATGGATATTGGTATGAATAAAATTACTGAAATGTAAAAAACATGTTAAGGAAAATATAATGATATTTATTGGTTCAGTTAATGTTTAATATTATCAAAAATAGCACCAAAAACAAATAAGAGGTATTTATGGATTTGCATAGGTTAACCTGTATATAATCCTACTTGAAGTATAAAACTACTAATTCTAATGCAATATAACTAACTATTTCTCATATATGAGTATTTTCAACTAATGGGACAGAACATCAACTTTTAATCATTCATTTCACGAGGTAGTTAGCATAAATCTGACTTACTTCAACAAACACTAAAATAGTAAAGTCTAATAAAATGTGTAAAATTATCTTAAAATGAATTAACATTAACAAATCATAAATATACACAATTGGTTCAATAAAACAAAAATATCAAACTAATCAAAACTTCAAAAAATGTTCGTAAACCTGCTATATAGACACCACAGAAACTGGAAAAATTAACATAAATAGATATCTATTTAAATGGACTAGCATGAGTAAAAATAACTGGAATTTAAAGAAAAAAAATTTAACATGAAATGGGTATTAGTATGAATAAAAATTACTGAAATGTAAAAAAAAAAAAAAAAAAAAAAAAAAAAAAAAAACATGTTAGGAAAAATATAATGATATTTATTGGTTCAGTTAATGTTTAATATTATCAAAAATAGCACCAAAAACAAATAAGAGGTATTTATGGATTTGCATAGGTTAACCTGTATATAATCCTACTTAAAGTATAAAATATGATTCTAATAATTTAACCTATCTGGTGGGTGAATGTTTCTTCTGTCTCTTAATATCATATTATGTCTCTGCTGCTGAGGAATTTGAATAGTATTATTATCTCTCATTAAATAACCATATATATTGTGGATTATACTATGAAAGAGAATTGTTATAAAATCAATTACACGCTCAAAAAAATGTTCCAGAATAACAATAATAGCATCAAAAGTGTGTCTAAGGATCATAATTATATAACCAAAGACATAACTGAGTAACTGAATGCAAGTCCACGTAATTAAGGATAACAAAAGCTTTTTCAGACTGTAATAATCTGAAAAAAAAGAAAATAACATTCTAAAATGATACGAAAGAGAAAAAATTTTAGACACAATCTTCAAATGTTTTTTCACTAGAACTTGAACTATGTGGAGGGTCAAACTCAAAATAGTCATTCCTAACAGTTTTCAACTCACTGGTATCCTCAAAAAGAACTGGCAAGTTTGTTCTTGGCAAAATCGAATGTTCACCATGTTCATCTACACTTGCATTCGTTGTCTCTCTTTTTTTCCTGACTATTACATAGCATATAATTAAGCATATGATAAAGATGGGAACTAATACTGCTGGCAGAATTACTTTTAAATCTGTGGAATATATAGGAATAAAATATTATTACATTCTGGTTTCCACGTCTTCATAAGTATTGTTGTCTGATGTATTAGTTTGATTTATTGACATTACAATGGGTCTTTCATATCCCAAACTATCAAAGTCATCAAATGATGCAGAATCATAGAAACTTCTAACATGTTTGTTTATGGTATTTATTTTTATGAAAAATACAATAATGAAAATACCAAGCAATAAAATGGATAAGGAACTAAATGCTATTAAAATATAGAAATAAATAGAGATGTTTTTACTGAATAACTGATGGTTTTTATTCTTTAATGTAATGTTTTTCAAGTAATTCAGAGAATCATTATTCTTCATATTGAACTCATTCATTGATACTTGTGAGAACTTGGGATATAATGTGAAATAATCAGTTTCCTTTGAAAAGGTATGTTGAGAGAAACTAGATGTAGAGGTCAGATTGTTAGGAATTGTGCTCTGATCATGTGGTAGAGACTTCGAGTATAATTTAATGTAATCAGTCTCATTTGAAAAGGTATGCTTACCAAGGAGGGAACTAGAGGTTTGGATGTCTGGAATGGTGCTTTGATCATATGATGAGGAATCTAAAGTGGTGGTATAAGCAGCAGTTGTAGAAGCTGATGTGGTGGTATAAGATGAAACAGTTGTAGAAGTCGATGTGGTGGTAAAAGGAGTTGTAGAAGTTGTGGATTTTGATGTAACACGTTTAGGAATCATGTATGATGGTTTCATAATCTCACTGGTTGTAGTCTGTTGCTGAAAAAAAAATCAATCCAACCTATAGTTTTTTCAAAAAACTGTTTCAAGACATGCTTTATATATATGTATATGGACCATGAATGACTAATAATCAATCTTATATCTTAACAAGTTAAGACACTTCTATTGCTGTATATGAAATGGCTTATGAGAATTATTCAATAATAAACATGAAATGGCTTATGAGAATTATTCAATAATAAATAGTTACCCCCTCATTTTAGTTTGTTTTGTTGAAAATATAAGCAAATTGTATATGACAATATATTTTACAATTAGCATCAACATCTGGTTTGACATTGCATATTTTGAATATAATCTAATGATTCTAAATCTGTTAAGTATTCAGTGTAGCATACACCAGCGATATCTGGTTCGAACCCCGACAGAAGCCTAATTTTTTCTGAAATCAGACTGCTAAACATGTACATTTTCAACCAATGAAATTCGGTCACAGGACTACTGTTACTGTATTATTAGATGGTTTCGGAAATTATTGAAACTTACCGGACAAGTTTGTTTGTTTAAAATCTGCAAGGCGGGAAAAGTAAAACTGTTACAGTTTAGATCCGTGTGTGCTATTTTCAGTTGGTTTAGACTCGGTAGATTTTTCGTAGGTTTACCATGTCGATGCGGCTCTGAAAAAATCTATCAAATTCCAGTCTTTCAATTGAATTCAAACTGTTAAGATGCGTCTTAATTAAGTAGGTACCAACACCCTGAAACTTGCATATTAACCGCAATCCTGAAAATGCTTCACAGACTCCTCTTTCGGGAGTCATGTCAAACTCTAAATCAGCATTAACATTGTAAAAGGTGATGATGAACAACAACAACATCATCCTCGACATTTTTCCCCGCCGTTTAGTCTGATCACGTGATGTATGGACGAATTTGTACGGAGAATAAACATTAATTTTTAAATTTTAAAGTATGCTATTATCACTAAACCCGCATAATTTATATATCTTAAGTTTTTAATTATATACGAATTTAATTATTTATCAAACAAATAAACACAGCATCTGAGGATTATATTATATTAAGGAGAGGAAAGCTAATTTATTCAATCGAATGCATTTAGCCTTCTTGTTCTTTCTCTGAGCTTCCCCCTCCATTACAGGAGCATTGTGTCGGGATTGGGAGATATAGATTATATTTGAGTTTTATTCGGGATTGGGAAAACACTGCAGCTTGAATTTTTTTTTTTTCCCAAAGTGCGAACTTTTTGAGAGACGCTTCATTTTACAATTATTGGTTTACAGATGGTCACACATTAGTTCATGTTACAAGTAGTATCCTCCCATTTTTAGCTAGTTGTTTTCTAAATGTTTATGGGCGTGTCTGAAACAGAACACTTTTCCCCGCGTATATATTTTACAAAGGATTTTTTTTTTCATCACATGCGTATTTCACATCAGATTCGAATTCATTAAAATATTAAAATTTAACTAAATCTCTGGTTGGTTATTTGTTTGAGTGTGGGAGGTTTGTTCAATTTTACACCCGATATAAATACTGTCCAGACACGCAAAAATTCGCATCGTTTCCAGATTTGAAAAAAAATGGCAAACAACGAAAGATTCATTTTCACTCACAACGTTAAGCCCGATGGGAGGCTTGAGCTTAAAACAAGATTTGGAAGGCAGAAATCACTAAATATGTATCAAATAAATGGCTACTATTATGTTACTATTTACGACAATAGACCAAATAAAGTTGACAAACTAATACTCGGTTTCGACGAGCTGGACCAACTACAGCGAATAAGAAGTGCCATGGAAGATTTGAAATCAACATTCAATGAGGTATGTACTAATTATAGTTGACTAATTCTTTAGCTGAATTAATATTTTAACGCGAAAAAATTTAACGGCTCATGTCAATTCATATTACATAGAAATTAAATTTTAACGTATTGATAAGCAATTATATGAGATAAATTTACTGTTTGACTAAAACTTGATAGATGCTGTTCATATTTTTATATCGAATAGCATGAAGATGAAATGCTGATTAATGCTGCAATACCACAGTCAACTCCTCCAAATAATGTAAATGTAGCTGTAAAACCAACTCCACCAACTCCATCGCCTCGGACTGCTATACAACCGAAGTCTCCCATGACTAGATTCTCAACACATATCTCGAATGTGACAGCTAGTGTAGCTTCCCTACCAACATCGCTACCAGCATATCCAAATAGATTACTCCAACCTCGGGGTAATATAAGTGTAGATAGTAAACCCGAAGGTGAAGCTAAGAAAATGAGACTGGAGCCTCCTGAGGAAAGCGAAAACATAGATGTTTTTAACGAACTTTATATGTTTCCGTCACAACCATTATTATAATATTGATCACTCATTATTCTCGTAGAGTAGTTTAAATTTTTTAATAATAATCTTTTTATTTTAATCACAATCTTAGTAGTAGTTTAAAATTTTAATAATAATCTTTTTTATTTTAATCATAATCTTTTTATTTTAATCACAATCTTTTTTTATTGTTAACCCGTAATTTTACGGAATTCCGTTTCTCTATTTTGATTTTATACTATATCAAATGTATTTCCGGAAGACAGCGTGTACAGGTAAATTATGAAAAATTGTAATGATTTCGGTCTTAATTTGGAAAAAATATCACAGATTTTTAATTTATTTATCCTTTTACTAAACCCGATCAATGTTTTGTGACAAAAACCAAATCTATTGTATACGCAATTGTTGCATTTTGCATGTAAACCAAAAATCTATGGGGGGGGTGTTGATTTTCTTCTCTGGATAGATTCCGTATGAGAAAGTTTGTCAGCTCGCTTGTCGAAGGTCTGTGGTTTTCTGTAGATCTTCAGGTTTTTCTCCACCACCTCGAAACCAACTACCTCGACATAAGTGAAATAATCTTGGCAGAGCATTACCATTCAATCTCTCTCTCTCTCTCTCTCTCCAAATGCAAATGATACTAAAACAATGAATCCGAAAATTAATTTTTATTTTCAATTTATTTAGATAAATTTACAAAAAATTACTATTTCCAATAAGACTTTCTAAATGAGAAAATGTCCATAAGCTAAAGTTTCAAAATTATTTTTTACTGCATATCTCTTGTCATCATAACTCGATAGACTTATTTTAGTTATATGGTTCATGAAAAGTTTATGATTTTCACTCCTGATTAAATTCATTTCATTTCTATATAGTATCTTCAAACAAACAATTTTTATAATGTTCATGACATAATTTTTTCTCAATCACATTTTTCACCACTCCTTTACAACATTTCTTTTCCTCCTCTTCTCCAATCAATAGACTATAACATTTGGCTCGAAGTCCAACAAATTCTGATATGGGTTTACCTGTAAGAAAAAAAACTTTTATTGTATGTGTTAAAATGTAAATGCAAATCAAATCTTCTATCTTCACCTATATTTCAAGGGTCTCTTTTTTAATTTTTTCTCAAGCGGGTAGGGTTAGCGGGCTTTAGCTTATTCATTATTATTATAATTTGCGAAGGTAATAAAAGCTTGAGAAAAATGAAATTTAAAGTAGATGAGGATCAGTATATTGAAATCCCGACCCGGCTGATCCAAAATTCTACATTTTTAAAATTACAGGAGTCACATAATGACTCCATTTCATTCACACCAACTAATGAAATTGATATTTCTCATATATGTTGTAATTTAGCAACAGTAGAAAAATTTATAAATTGTATAGAAGTAGGCAGATTTGATTTGTATGATATATATCCATTAGTTTCCTATATTCATTTATGTAATTATTTGGATCTGAAAGAGGAATTTGTTCATAATCTTATAAATTTAGAAGAAATTACTGTGTCAAATATAATATCTCTTATCCCTTTTCTTTATAGTCTTTTAACTTATAATTTTGTTAACATTTGTCTTGACATTGCAAAAAAATTCAAAATTAAGCATGTATATTTTCCAATTTCGTACTACAGATTTAGAAAACAATTCAAGGCTCTTTTGGTTCAAAAGTATTATGAAAGAAAAACAGTTATTTTACCCTATCCAAAAACAAGTTCCTGGGATAATTTCTTGGGCATGCCTTTGTCTGAGGTGTTTCCCAATGAAGGATTTTTCCGAAAAGTTAAAGTTTATCCTTTTAGAAAAAAATCAAATTAAATTTATTAAACTTAATTTAAACATGGTTATTTCAGTCACCCTTTTTATAGACCATCTGACTACTGCATATTAAGACCACCTGACTACTGCATATAAAGAACACCTGCATATGAAGACCACCTGCATATTAACACCACATTAATAATGCATTTTAGCTCTTTCAGGTCCAAATATCTCTTTATTATTCATATATAATCCTATATAAAATTGATATATACTTCATATAGTATCATAAGGTTTATTCAATTAATTAACAGCAAAAATCAACTTCATGGTTTGACGCCTGGTTGTTAATTTTACTGGTAAGCAGAGTTTTACTGATTTTCATGGTTTGACGCCTGGTCAGTAATTCTCTGCAATTTTTTCAGCTGAATAAACATCATATATCATTAATTATTTATCAGTTATCATTTACACTCAATATTTATAAGAATAGATTCATACCTCCTGTTTCATCTTTAAAAACACCTGGCCTTTTTTTATTGGTTTCGTCATACAGTGGATGTGTTTTGTCATAGTAGGAAAAATCAAAACAATGTTTCATTTCACTCAAGTCTTTGTAAAAGTCATTACAGTATATTTCATACAAAAGACTGTCAGTGTCTGTAAAACACAGTTTAATATTGTCTCCATACTTTGGTTTCATCTGGTTGTAATGAAAGTCATACATCACATGTTTGGCTTTTTCTAAAATCACTGCTCCCACATAACTTGGTTTATTAAGAAATACATCGACTTTCTTGTTTTCCACTGTCACTAAATCTTCATTAATGATCTCAAATCTCTCAAAAGATGGTTTAGCAACATACTTCATAAGCAGTTTTTGTGTTTGTGCTAGCTTTATATCTTTTCTATTTCGAATACACTCCATGGTTTTTCCATATACAGCATTACACATTAATTTAAAAAAATCTTTCTCAAATTCATTTTTTGATAACTTTCTTTTATTTGAATTAAAATCAATGTAGGTTTTTAACCACGGACTTTGATGGTATTCTAAAACTCTGTTGATTTTGGCTAATTTCAATCCAAGTTTCAAATATAACTGCAGATTTTCATGATGTAAGATATAGTTTGATTTGTCTTCTAAAGTTGGTATAAGTTTTTTGCTGTTTGGTATTTTCTTATTTCCATGGTGCTTTTCCCATATTTCCTGATTGTGTGGTGAAATGTTATTTTTTGTCAATGTTTTATGTGAAGGTGCTAGAGGATAACAGTTATGATCATTATGCAGTTCAAGTGGGTAAATTAAATCAACATCTAAGTTATATCCTTTATCACTGTCTGATGGAATTTTCATGATGTCCAGTTGATTTATTTCATCTTCATTTAACCAACGAAAAATTCCAGTAGGTAAACTTTGCTGCATGCAATATCCATACAAGTTATTTGCATCTAAATACATGAGATATGAATTTGGCATATCTGGTTTATATGACTTGGGGAGATAGGGATTGTTTGCTTTGGCAAATTTTTTACATATCATAGAAACACCACCTCGCATAGATAATTCAAACATGTTATACATGACTGGATCTGTTAATAGTTCCAAGTGCACGCCTGTCATTTTCAAAGCCGAAAACCATGCAAGTCCCGGTGCTGTGAAAAAATGACAGGGGTCCAGGCCATAGAATTTTATGGACATATCTCTAAAGTTTTCAAATATATCGGCTAATAACAACGAATCTGTTTTTATATATAAATCATGAAAATCACCAAGATTTTGCATGTTAAATGTTTTCCATACAGCAGTCACATGTTCATAATCATCAACAGAAATGTGTTCATTTTTCAAACGATTATAAAAAGCTTCTTTTGGAGGCAGCCGAGTTTCCTTGAATTTTTCAAAACTGTCCATGTAGTCATAACAGTAAATGTTTTTTCTAAGTAGTAACTGACAAATGTCTTGATTAGGAAATTCTTTTTGAAATTGTTTAAATTTTTCAAATCCATCCACTGACAAATTATTTACAAGACTTTCCAGCGATCTATTCATAAATTGATAACTGTCTATAAATCTAAGGTTTCCAATAGAAAAAGATATGAATTTTTCCATATTTGATGCAATAACTGTTAATTTTTTATCTTTGTATTTTCCAACAGCTTGACACAACAAGTGATAGTCAAAATTTCTACCATTATGTAGAACAACGGGAATAAAATGTGGCTGCTTTAGTTTTAAATTGCATGACTGACAACTTGCACCCCTAAAGTTGCTATAATCTGGTGAATTTACATCTGCATTAAATCCAAGATGTTCATGATCCCTACATTTTATGATATTGCTGGTAAAAGGAATATTACAAACATAACAGTGCTTTGCATTTTTAAACATTTTTTCAGTCTGTTCATTCATAATGAGTGGTTCTGGTTGATTTAAAATTTCACGAACATAATTTTCCTCCATAAACAACATATTAAGAAACTCTTCTGCTGCATTTTCACCTCTATACACAACAACGGGTTTTGAATACTTATCATTTGTTGAACATACAAGCTTATAAGAAAATCCACAGGCTTTAAACTCAGTTTCTTTAACAGTATTTGAATGTGATGAAGTATTCAATTTTGTTGCTAAACACTCAAAGTCTGCATAAATAGTAAAACCTACTCGAATTTGCTTTTCAAAACTTTTGAAAGTGAGAATATCATCCTTTCCTTCTGTAGGATATGTAACTCGCTGAAAATCTATCTGCTTACAGTAGGAATAATGATCAAGAAGTAATTCTTTCCTGACAAAACCATGCAAACATCTTCGACAGAAATAACTTCTATTATTAATATTTGGCTTGGTTGAGCTTAGAAATCTGTCTAAATGTTTAATCCAACAATAATGTGTATTTTCACCTTCCTTTACATAAAGTAGATCCACCTCATTTTGTGCTTCGTTATGTTTTGAAAGATATAAGGGGAAAATGTTGCCATTTTCATATCCAAATACATTCACCGATATGTGTTTATTCTGTTTTTCAAATTTCTCAATTTGATTTAATGAAACTGGAAATTCAATTCCATTCATATTCAGTTCATTTTCAAATGGTTTGTAATGATTTACTTGTTGGGCATGACAGGCTACAGGATGGATGGCAGCTAATATACTCCAAAGAAAACATTTATTGTCATCATTTTTGATGTTAATTATGCTTTTACCAGCTTGAAGTTTTGATGGTAAGGTAATGTAACTTGAACCACCTAGAGGTAAGTATCTAACAATGCTTATTTCCATTATGTTTACTTTATTCATTCTCCAATTCGAGCCTTTGTGAACAAATTCTTCCATTCCTATATTCATTTTTTGAAAAGCTTCATTTGCATTTTCTTCATCAATGTTATCATTAAATAAAGATGTATATGTTTTGCTGCGGAAATAAGGACGTATTGTCTCTTTTTTACCATCATCTAAATCTTTAGTCATTTCAACCTGTGTATTAACATACCATTTAATATCTCTCATTTTTTCTTTATTCAACTGAAGTTCATTCATTAAAGTTAACTTCACATCAGAAAAAAACTTTAATAAATCATATTTTTCATCTTCACGGGGATATATTTTGATAGAAAGTGCATTTCCATTTAAGGCACTATGTGTTGATTTGTAATTTTCAGGTGTATGAGGTTTCAAGTGTCTGTTGAAATAATCATGATCAGCTAGAACAGTTACATCCGCTTCATTGTTTTTTGTATTAATTACATCAGATGCACTAGGTTTCATGTGTCTGTTGAAATAATCATGATCATCAAGAACATTTACATCAGCTTTTTCATTTTTATTTTTTACCTCAGATGACTGTCCACCAGTGTGTATGTCCGTCATAGGATGCGCTGCAGTAACATGATGAAAAAGAGAGTCATAGTTTTGAAATGGAACCTGGCAATGTCGACAAATATATTGTTGGTTTGTCTGCTTTTTACTGACTCCTGAATTTTTTTTTCAATTTCTTTAACTGCAGCACATAATTCCTCTTCATCACAATCACTAAACATTAAATCAGCATCAAAATCATTTGAATCATTTGCTACATCTAACTTTCGTTTTAATGAATAAAGTTCTTGTTCTAATTTTTCATTTCCTCTAGGATACTTTCTCTGTAAGAGTTTAATAAACTGATCTGCCATGATGAAAATCTTAACATAAATGAAAAGTTAAACCAATTTTGTGAAGTATATACTATTTATTACAGAAATGTTATACAATGGAATACTCCTCAGTGGAAGAAATGAAATGGAATAGTCCACTATAGATAGCATGAGTAAGTTTTTATATAAAAAGGAATAGTCCACTTTAAATGTTTGACATTGTTGCTATAGTGATGTAAATTGATCTTATTCAATTTAAATACTTTACATTATTGCTATAGTGATCTAAATTGGACTAGTTCACTTTAAATACTTTATATTGTTGCTATAGTGATCTAAATTGGACTAGTTCACTTTAAATACTTTATATTGTTGCTATAGTGATCTAAATTGGACTAGTTCACTTTAAATACTTTACATTGTTGCTATAGTGATATAAATTGGACTAGTTCACTTTAAATGTTTTACATTGTTGCTATGTGAATGGAATAAACCATTATAGGTGAATGGAATAATTCATCATAGCTGTTAAACAGCAAATATTTACAATATTCTAGTATTATCAATGAAAATAATTCATAAAGTCATATATTAAATGTAAGCCACTTCTTCTTTATCTTTTTTCCATTTTGTGGTTTTGTCTTGGAAGTTTGATTAATTGTTTTCTTGTTTACACGTAACCTGTTCATAAATGTACTTGGTATCATTTCTACATATGAAGCACCTTTTCCAATTAAATTTTCGAAATGTGTTTTTTTCTGGATTTCATGTTCTTTTATATTGTTTTCTGTATATGTTGTTTCATCGATATTATTTGAATTATCCTTTGAATTGTCTATCTTTTCCTTGTCTGTTATTTTTTCGGGATAAGATTTAGCTTCTTCTTTTCCATCTTCACCGCTATTACATTGTTTCAATAATTGATGATAACGTTCTTCAGGTATTAAAATCAAACTTTTTGCCATGATTTTAAGCAGGCACGGATAAAAATGGGTATAATATTTCTGATTTTCAATAACAATAATCTTCGACTTTTAAAAGTTAACTTTGGCTTTACTAGTTTGCGAATGACAGTTTTATGTAATGAAAGTACTTTTATATCTTGACTGCTTAATTTGCATACACCATTCACAACATTGTAAATAACTTCTGTCACAATTTGTAATTGATCTCTGGTTAATGTCTTGTAAATATATGTTTGTTGTTTCGATGTTAATTGAAGTAAACCTTGCAAGAAACATTTATGTAGATCTGTCTTCATTTTATAGGTTCATAGACTACTGTCATCTGACCTGGAAGAATGTTGGTTCTCAACTGATAAGTTTTATCCGTGTGAGGACTTAAGTCTACCAACAGATAGCCGTACAACTTGGAGGTACTTTTTCTGTAAGCATCCATAAAATACTTTAAACGTGAAGGGAAAATCTGTTTTCCAAAAGTTTGTACCTGCATTTCATCTCGATAATTTTTGAATAAGATAAAATTATGACAGTTGAGGGATATAGATCTCATTGCTTTTCCTTTTTGATACAAGTTTTGTAAAATAAAAATAACTGTCATGTTATAATGATGAGAACCTACACAAAACATGTGTAAAACCTGTGAGCTTGTCTACACTTTCCATCATTAAATCGTCTAAAACAAGAAGTTTATGACCCTCAACATCACTCCATTCCTGCAAAGTTTCAATTGATGGCAAACCTTTATAAAAAGTAAGGTTTGAAATAGACTTTTCCATTTCATCATACAGTTTTTGCCAAATCGAATAACAAAAGTAAATCTTGACTGGCTTCTCTTTAAACATATTAGCGGCATTATGCAGTATAGTTGTTGTTAAAACACTCTTGCCCGAATTGGATGGCCCAACAATAGCAATCGAAGTAGGAGTTTCAAATTTGATGAGACTCTCATTTTTCCACCATTTGTCCATCTTGAAGGTTGGAAAAGTAATGTTCCATTTTACTTTGTAAACAAATTATATTTAAGAAAATAACACAATGAGGTTGCTTTTTTGTTTTATTCAAATCATAAATAATCTACAGGATCTTCATTTCACTAGTACATGATAATATTCTACCTTTGCTTGATAAACAACCAGCAAATTTTTCTTTAATAAAATTATATACATATTGATCATTATTTACAAAATCATTAGAAAACATGTTTATAATATCTTTCATGGAAAGTCCTCTACACCGATGCAAAAGATAAAATAAACAATATTGACCACAAACTACTGTACTGTTGCTTTGAAGACGCTTAGTATTAACAATTTTTTTTGAATAATTATTCATGAAAGTTTTGATGTATGATGAATAAATGTCAGGACTTTTTCCATATGAATCAAAGCATTCAAGTATACCATCAGTTGTAATGAAGAAACATATCCAGTGTATACCTCTACCACTGTTTAAATCTGTATTAACAATAATTGCTTTTTGTTTGTGTAATTTTGGAATTTCATTTACTGCAAAAATACCTTTCACTATAGAATTCATTTTGGTATCACATTGAATTGCACATCTTAGTTGCTTAGTATTCATTCTAGAATAATGTCTCTAGAAGCACTTATTTCAAAATAACCAGGATATTCTGCATATACTATACAAGTAGTTGATGCAGCAAGAGCTGTGCCAAAAGTAGCTTCAAGTCGTACATTTCCTTGTTTAAGTAGTGTGAGATAATTTCCGTCATCGCCAAAATTAGGTTCAATCGTGTAACAATATAATGCATATCCCCCACTTATGCTTTTTCTTGTAAGACCATTATCTGAGTCGTGTAACCATTTACCTGTTGCCTCTAACATATTAATCAGAACTGGAATTACAGTTTTCCCGGTAGTTGCATTATAATTTAATTTCATTATATTTCCAGATACTGGAACTGAATTCACATAAAGACCAATAGAATTGAGATTGAAATGTTGAAAATTAAATGGATTCTTGCTGTAACTTCCACTGACTGCTTGAGAATCGACGAAGGTAATTACAACTTTATTTGGTTGTAACCCTTGAAACATATTATCCCATGTAAAATTTAACTGACCAGATGGAATGGTCATCATCTTTACTTCTGTTTTGGTATAAGGATATTTAGCATTTGTATGTTTCAAAACTTCAGCATGTCCATAAATCACTGAAGGGCTTACTATTACCTTTGCCACTTTAAGTATAATATCTTCAATTACTACCTCGTAAGCTGGCTGATTTTCATTAGTAATTAAACAAAACTCTGGTTTTGATCGATACAATTTCACACCGATAGCTACTTGATTTAAAATGTAACGATCTAAATTAAATAAGTCATGAAAAATCTGTCCTTCCATATCTACAAGTTTACTCTCTGCAAAATATTCAGACCGTTCGAAAAGTCCTGTATTTGCTCCAGTTTTAACATCATTTACATTTAATGTTCCAATGGGATCATTTGCCCATATCTGTCCTGATAGTTGAGACTTCTTGGCTTCTGATCCGTAGCATAACAGTGACTGTATGAATGCCTTATAAGGATAATGGTTGGTGGTAGATGTGACAGATTTTGACTGAAGTGTAAGGTCTACCTGTGAGAATAAGGACGACATAACTAAATTGACTGGTCCTACATATTCAGTTGCACCTAAATTTGAACCATCTGCTTTTTTTATTTTAGCTTTCACTTGCAGCTTAGAATGTTTTAAATCTACATATTGCATACCATTTTGTCCACTTATGATAAATTCAATGGGTGCATTTCCTGTTATTTGACTGATAGGTCTAACTTCTTCAAAAATTATTTTTTCTATAGCTGTTTGTGTAGGTGGTACACTAAACAAATCTAAACTTCTTGGTCCTGTTTCGGAAAAGTTTTCTGTTGATAAAACTGACATTATTGACTGAAGATATCTTTTGTAAAAGGAACAGTCTTGCGTTTAATTGTTTTGCCTCTTGATTTTTTCTTGATTACTTTCTTTTTGGCTACTTTCTTAACAGACTTTTTTCTGTTAAATGTCTTCTTGGTTTGTTTCCGTTTTTGATGCTTGGATTTCTTGGAAGACTTCTTTACTGTTCGACGACGTTTTGAAGAACTGATGTTACTTTGCAAACTTTTTCTTTTAATACCAGCTCGTTGCATTTCATCTTTGGCTTGTTGAACAATTTGTTGCTGTGGTGATATCATGTTTACGTCAATTTCATCTGCATGTGATGTTTTTATTTCTGGCAAACTACTGTTTACATGTAACATAGGTTGAAAAGTTTTACTAGAAATAGATCCACCTATTTGATTTTGGATTTTACCACCTTTCTGTGTCTCATTTAGATAAGGATTGATATTACCTTTTGCAGTTTGTTCAAAGTATTTTATCCATGTTTGTGGTTTAGGTACAAATATTTTACTAATATCCATGATGTTTTAAAATGGAAATGCTCGAAAGTGTAGTGTGACCGTGGTTGGTTTGTCTATGAATGAAGCAGATTTCCCATCCTGATCAGTTATATAGACATCAATATCATAAATTTCCGATACTTTAAGATCAACATAAAAGGGTAAATCATATATATGGGTCCACATTTTTGCTTTGTTGTTACCTAAATTTCTAAGTAGCGGTTTTCCCTCATCATGAACAAAAGTCTCACGGCAAATACTTGACAGTAGGTTCAAACGACTCCATTTACTTTTTGTTGAAGAAATATCAGTTTCTACAACAGCTACTTTCCATAAACCATCCAGAACCAGTGGCTTTGACAAATGTGCTTTAAAATTGAATGGAACATTTCCAGGATAATAATCTGTTGATTTATCACTACTTACAACCATGTAGAAACTCATGTCGCTTTAACTTGAGAAACGTTTTTGACATCTTTTTTTGGAATCCACTGATTATATTTGGAACTCCATCCCAAAAATTTAACGAGATACATCATTCGACCTTTCACCTTTTTCTTTTTTAATATCTTTTCAATGTCCCATATACTGTTTTCATCTTTCTTAACAAGTTGAAGTTCCGATGAGTAAAAATTGCCAGATAATTTTGTATCAAGAAAGTCTTTAACTTTATACATATTAATTCCTTGTTGTCTAAATCTCTCAAAAATTTTAAAAATTTCTGTTGACCATTGTTCATTATATGATCGTTTAAATGTATAATTTGTGTAGGAAACTCTAACAAGGTCTCCTATTTTAAATTGAAATGGAGTAGGTCTCTTCTTGTTCTTGTAATTTGCAGGATTTAAATACATATATGCCCATAAATCTGCTTCGTTTGATTTTGTAACATCTTTTGGTGCAATGTTATGTAGCGATTTGTGTGGTGTGTTGTTGTAAGTTAATACTATATCTTGTAAAATATCTATATATCTGTATGTTCTGCTTTTTGTGAAATATCTATACATCATATTCTTTATTGTTTTTATGACGCGTTCAGAATAGTTTGCCTTAGTTTCTGAATTTTGAGTAGTGAAGTGATAAACGCCTTTATCTTCAAGAAATTTTTTTACTATTTTATTTCGAAATTCAGAACCATTATCTGTTCGTAGTTTCTCGCAAATTCTTCCCTGTGCAAATATTTGTTTGAATGCCTTAACTACTTCTGTTCCTGTTTTATTTTTCAGAGGTTGAATCCAGAGAAAACAACTGAAGATGTCAATAACTACTAAAAGATATTTTACGTCATTGTTATATTTAGAAAGTGATGAAACATCTGCCAGATCTGCATCATATTGATTATCAATTCCTGTGACAATAACTTTTGCTCTGTGAAATTTTCGTCTACTTGGTTTCTGAAGACTATAACTATCTTGATTCTGTAACCATTTTCTGATGGAATGTTTGCCAATGTTGTGAATTCCTTCTGATTTGAGAACATTATATATTTTATCTGGACCTGAATATGCACCTGGTTGTGATGTATTGTAATAAACTTTATGTAGTAAATCATTTAATTGAGTCTTTTTGTCTTTATTCTTTTATCTACAAAATAATGATTCTTATGAACATCCTCATAAACCTATTGGGTTTATTGAATCCTATGTTAAGTTTTGGTGATGTTGGATTTGAGAGATACTTTTGTCATCTCTTGATATAAGTGAACTAACCTAATATAAGTGAAATAGCCATGATGGAAATGAAAAACTACAATTCATTTACCGATATTTCATTGTTAACATTGATGTATCAAACAATGATATTACTTTATGATTATATCTGAAGGAAAATTCAGTTTACTTAGGGTTATTCTGATTTTTATACAGACCAGTATCCTCGCATATAGTGAAATAATCTTGACTTGGTATTAAAAAAAAAAACATCCAGCACCTAAACCAAACTGTTTACACATGTTATTGTCTGTAAATATATTTAAGTTGAAGGAATGATACGATACTAGGTATCCTTTTTGGAATTTATTACACTTTATAGTATCTGGAAGGAAAAATAATAAACAAACAGTGAATTGATTAATTATTTATATAACTAAAACATTTTTTTTGTACATACAAAAAAAAATACATTTCTAAAATTAATAAAAAAATTTATTTTACCCTTTCCATGTTTCTGAATAGACATTGTTAATCAATAAAGTGTTACACTGTCAGATTAACTATAAGACATAACTGTTATATTTCACTGTTAAGTATGTTTTTATTTTAAAATTGCCTATTATTTGAGAGTAATTCTAATTAATGTCTATCACCAACAATACGGTCTAACTGAATTAATCTGTTCACTGTTTCATATTGTTTATCCTTCCACTGTTGAGTTTTTGGAATGTATGCTCTTCGCCAATCAGGATCTTGCAGAAACAAAATAAATTTGTCTATAAATATGTCTGGAATGTTTGTAGTCCTCACAGCTATATTCCAGTCATCTACAACATAAAATTCATCCACTTTTTCCAATGTCTTTTCAAAGTATGAATCCAATTGTTGTTGTTCATCCAACATAAGACATTCATGCTGGTTTTGACTGCCATGATTAATTTTGCAGCCATTACAATTTTCTACTGCAGTTGCTCCTAAATTCTTTCTTATTTCAATGGAAAACAAAAAATTGTAATTGTTAAGACATTTGTGGTATAATCCACATTTAAAACTTCATCTACAATAACTTGTTCCATTTTCTTCATAAGTTCATCTATATCGTAATACATAGCCGAGAGTCAAATCTATGTGTGCTGAGTAAGAACAGAAACTATCACAAGAATGTTAGCATTAAATGTATCCATGGATACATTATCAATCCATCTGTATCCTAGGACACACTGCTGAGAAACTATATAACCGCCATTTTGTAACCAAAGACTCTAATCAGGGATATCAAAACCTTTTGTTACTAAGACCACCATATTGTTTCCATGGGTGTAACCTGCTGCAAGATACACACTATAGATCCGATCCGATATTGCACAATATGATGCAATAGTTACTATTGCACAAGATGATGTAATAGATAGCAGTCAAATGGAGTGTGACGTCAGAGTTAAAAATAGATACTGCGCAGTTTTTAAAGATGTATTGATGTTAAATGATGGGTAAACAAATAAACAAAGAAAATTAAGTGTAATGTGAGAAAGTTCTTATCAGCAAAAAATATTTAAATGGGTTATTTCTAAATATGGTGCAATATTAAGAACTAGTTTTGTAATGTATATATTTAGATTGGTAATACTATAAAAATGGTAAAGAATTTTAACAGAAATGATTTAAGTTTTGCTAAAAATAAATTTTTTTTAAAAAAAGAGAAAAAAGCCCGAACGTTTAAGTTTTGCGAAAATAAAAGAAAAAATGAAAGAAAAAAAATGTACAGAATGGATTAAGTTTTGTGAAAAAAAAACTGTTCATAAAATATAGAATGTAATAGAAAAGACTAAGTTTTGCGAAAAATAAATTTTAAAAAAAGAAAAAAAATGTGTCGAAGGGATTAAGTTTTGTGAAAATAAAAAAAAAGAAAAGAAAAAAAAATTGTCCATAAAAAATATAGAATGTAATAGAAAAGACTAAGTTTTTTGCGAAAATAAATTTAAAAAAAAGAAAAGAAATTCCCGTACGTTTAAGTTTTGTGCGAAAATAATTTTGTGAACTGATAAGAATAAAATTTTAACAACAAACCGAATGAAATAACAAAAAAATCATATATTTAACAAGTCACAAGTACGAAAAATGTTCTTTTATGTTATTTTGTTTTATTTTATTTTTAAAATCCATTTTTAAGAAATCGGTATTACAAAGTTATATGATAATCTTACACGACACAATCTTTTGTCACTTAAAATATGTAAGAGAAGATAAATAGATAAAAAGGACTAAGTAGGTCATTTAAAGGACGTTATGTCTAAGTAAATAAAATAAAGCTTATTTCAAAAACATTTCGTCATATTTTTTTTAAAAATTTAAAGAGACTAAAAATACATGTATGTGTGTCTAAGTAAATAAAATAAAGCTTATTTCCAAAAACATTTCGTCATATATATTTTTTTAATTTAAAGAGACGCTATGTCAGCACTAAAAATACATGTAAGTTCTTCTAAATAAAGAATCAACGGGAGTATAAAAGCCTACAATTTTCATTTCTTTCTTTAAAAAAAATCCAATATAATCTCAAGACACATAGTATATAAGTTTGAAAAAAAAGATCAACTAAAAAAGGTATGTACAATTTTTACTGTTAAGAATGGCGTAAATACTGAACTCAACTTCAGTATAAAAACATTGTTTCCATCATTATTTTATTAAAAAATTAATACCTTTTACACACAAATGTTTTAGTATAACAATATTTTATTCAAAAAATTAATATTTAAGTTCGGGTGAAGGCCTGAGCTAATTTCCTTCAGTCAATGGATACAATAAAAGCTCAGGGCGGGCACGACCCCACTAAACCCGAACCTCGATGTAATTTCCAGAATTTCTGAAATTACATCGATAAGAAAAAAAACAAACGAAGAAAAAAACGTGTACATGAAAAATTTATTTCAACTAAACAAAAAACCTGATATCTCTCTCTCTCTCTCTCTCTCTCGATCTCTAACCCTCTATCTCTTCTTCCATTGATGTTTCTTCTTCTTTTTCTTCTCTTAAAGCTCTGTCTTCGTCTTCCTCTGATAACTTCTTTGTCTCACGAAGTTTCTCTTCTTCACTTGAAATTTCATATTCCACACGATATATTTCTGTACGTTATTGTGTCATGATGTCTTCTAATTCTTTATGGTGTTCATGTAGGTCGTTTAACCTCTGCTGATGGAAACGCCTGGAAAATATTAATGTAAATTTTTATAATTATTCTTGTAAATGACTCGAATATTAATAACAGTTAATATGCATAGAACTTAACTGTGCTTTTATTTGGAAGAAGTGTTGCTTTTTTGATGGATAATCGTATTTATTTGCCTTTCTATTATGATGTGATTAGGATAAAAACGATATATATAGTGTTAACATACCTCATGAATGTTGGTGATTTCTCTATAGAATCTGTTAGAGAGATGTCAGATACATCTCCCTCGCCAGAAATATCACCCTCACCACCCGATAACCAGGATATCGAAGATACATTCCTAAAAAAAAAAAAAAAAAAAAAAAAAAAAAAAAAAAAAAAAAAAAAAATCATATGTTCATGTTTAAAACTATTAAATGATTAATATAAAAATATATATAATGTGAAAAGTGGTATAATAAGTGATAAATATTCGTTAATTTTTATGTGTTAAACTAACTTATTGTGTAATAATTACTCTCGCGATTGAAAACTAAACATCTACTTACGATATGTCAAGCGGCGAACTCCGCAATGACTCTGATTTTATTGGTGACGATGTTGCGGGGTGTTGTGGTAAAGTTCTCAACAGTAGTGAGGAATCCGCCGATACATCAAGGTGAGAAGGCCCCGGTTGTGGCGACGTTGGTTGTGGTGACTCTATCACCGCCAAAATTAACTCATCGCCTGACGATGACATAGATGTTCTATAAATATATTAAAAAAAAGTAAATGAAAATTTCAAAATTATAATAAAAAACTTGTCAATTCATGCTAAATACACTTTGTTAATGACTTGTTTTAAGTAATGGAATTTTACACTCTAATCAAGACTTTTCACTTATATCGATACTATCAGTTCCTGGTTAGTTGAGAAAACCAGGGTGTCTATTATGACAATGATTCTCTACACAGGTTTGAAAATTCCAATTTATGGAAAAAACTCAACTAGATTGATAAAATCAGAGTATAAAATGTTAATGTAAATAAAAAAAAGAAACAAAAGAAGGTTATATATGAACATTTCGGCTATCGTAGTGTTTCAAGTCGAATCACAACAATTTTCCAAAAAAAAAAAAAACTTTAACAAATCGGAGCAAAACTGAATAAGAAACATAAATACTTACATGCTAATATCATGGTTACTGGCCATTGTCTTTGCTAGAACTTTGCTAGTTTCCTTGAAACCTAGATAGTCTGATGAAAAACTTTGAAATTTTGAGGGTATTTATACCTTTTTGCAAAAGAGGTGTAGGTGAAAATCGTGTATGTCACCAAAAAAGTTAGACACGATTTCACAAAACATCGAGTGATCAATTTTTATTTTATTTGATGACTGTGTGCATTTTTAAGGTATTTTCTTTTGAAATTCAAGGGTAATGTTTAATTAGCCCCTACCCCCGTCTTTTTTAGGGGGGGGGGGTGAGAGGATAAATTTTACTGAAATTGTGTATGGGAACCTGAACTTTCAGCACGATTTTCATGACATCTGAAAAATGTTTCTATAGAAACTGAAAAAGGATGTTGAATCACATTGAATAATTTCTGAAAAAAATCACGATTTTTTTAAAACATAGAAGTATGGTTTTTTTTATTGTATGAGTGCGTGTTAGTTATATTGAGGATGTATACATAGACCCACCTATACCCATTTAAAAAAAAGATTACTAGACTGTAACGTGTTTTAAAAAAATTTAAGGTATTACGTGATAAAAAAATTGTATTTACAGTTAAAGATGTTACGTAGGAGAAAATTGTGTTAAAAAAATTATGGTCTTATGAATAGAGTGAAGGGATAGAGGGAGGGGGGGATATATGATCCGAGCTTGACACAGAATTACATTAGTTGTTCATTAATTTGACCTATATACGATACTGAGACCACCCGTTTATGATTATGTGTTAAAGTAATCTTTGACAAGATCAGCTTAATGAATGAACTTTAATGTTATCTTAAGTCGATATGTCAAAAATGACAAATTGAAATGATACAATTAATTAGTGACACATTGGTATTCCTACCTAAAAAGGTACAGAACAAACTATATGTCAAGAATGATTAACAGTGTAAAACTGAGTCCATCCAAGGATATACAATTCTGTTTTGACTACAGTTTAAAACTTTCTAAATTTAGGAATAAAATTGTTATCTGATGTTGACCTGTAAATCTAAACTGTCGTAGGTTGATTAGAAAATTACTTGTAATCCTTCGAAATAGGTGAAAATGAAAAGACATTGAAAGGTTTAATTAACTAAATTTTTCGTGGTTATGCAAAATGTGATTTAAATCCCCCCCTCTCCCTATATAAGTGACCATACACCAACACCCTATGCCAAAGTCCATTTCTAGATCATGGCTGGTGTTTTAGTATGTTTGATGTTGGTGGTATTTTTTATGGTGGTTGGTACAATGGCTGAGGTAGTTCCAAGCCATTGTTTCTCAGCAGATCTTGTCTGTGCTGCTGCAGATTGTAAAACCATTGGGTTTGGATTTGATGAAGACACACCGCTAGTAACAATATTGACCACGTCCGTCCACGCTATTCATGTGTTTAAGGGAAGAATAAGGACATTGAACGTAAGGACCGAGTACCAGTTTCGGCACCTGTGTGTCTCTGGTGTGGACCGTATCGTGCACGTGAACGACATTGGTTACCCGCACCATAAAACTTGCAGTAAGTTTTTTTTCTCTCTCTCTTTTTTTGTGCGAATGAACACTTATATTGTGATGTCTCCGTCTAAATTGTTTTTAATGTATTCAAACGTGAAACGTGATCGAGAAAGGATTCGAAACTTATGTGGTGTGATATATATTTTTTTTTAAGCGACAGACGATGGGACGTCGTATCTATTTTTTTTAGTAAGATGTTTTAAGAGTTTGAACCCACTATTTCCAAAAAAAGAAGCGAACGTTCTACCATTGAGCAAACAAATTAAAGAAATGATATTGAAGTGAGGTCTTTTAATCTCATTGATTCAAGACTCTCAGATTCTTTTATACCAGTTTCTACACGTAAAACAATTGTAAAATTTGAAGAAAACGCATACTATATGTTTAAGATATAAGTGTATGTACATTGTGTATTTTGTATTGTATATTTACAGATAAAAATCAGTCTGTGTTTTCTGTGTCAATGTCTAGTGTACCGTATTCTGATTCTGTATCGTCTGTGTTACATATTTCACCAACATTGTCCTCGTCTTATCAAATGTCGTCATTTTATGGTCTATCTATGTCTTATGGACTGTTGTCAAAGTCATCGTCTTATGGTGTATCTACGTTTCACGAAAATCCATCCTCTTATGCTATATTGCCGACATCGTCTTATGATCTCTCTACGTCTTATGGAATGCCATCGTCTTATGATCTATCTACGTCTTATGGAATGCCATCGTCTTATGATCTATCTACGTCTTATGGAATGCCATCGTCTTATGATCTATCTATGTCTTATGGAATGCCATCGTCTTATGATCTATCTCCAACATCGTCTTATGATCTATCCAAGTTCACATCAACTGAAATTTTAACAGATTTAACTAATAACATTTCTTTTTATATAGCTTCTACTTCTGCTTTTGCCTTGGATTCTACACCTGCTTCTATGGCTTCTATACCTGCACCTGCTTCTATGACCTCTACACCTGCTTCTATGGCCTCTACTCCAAGCACTGCTTCATCTAATTCATCGGAGACACTAGAGATTTACTATATTCCTACCGGTAAGTTACAAAATATATCATTTGAAAATACAACTGTATCTTTTAATAGACTCGAAAATAATGAAAATAAATATTTATATATTGTCATATCGATTATAATTGTAAGCGTCATTATTTTAATAATTATTATATTCATTATAAGAAAGAGAAAAATTTCAAAATATTTAACAGATATACGTAATTATCCCGTTGAAATAGAATTGGACGAAAAAAATAATGTTCATCAAGTACATGTTATTTTTGAACGTAAATCTACTGAAAACACCAGTATGTTTGGAAGTGCATGTTCTAGTTCGTTTGACTCTGTTAATAGTGGTTCAGATCATGAAAGAATATACATGAATGAATTAGCAAATGTTAATTCAGACCTAAATGAAGAGAATGCTAATTCAGAGCCTATATACGAATCTATAGATTCGGTAAATGGTGGTTATTTAACTCCAAAAAAGTATGTAAAAATAATAAATTCTATGCAGTTGTAACCCACCCAATGACAAAATTGTTAGTTGTCTCTAGTCATGATTATTTAACTTGTATTACAGCTTTTCTGCATAAATAGCTGTGTTTCACTTTCACGCTTCTAAATGTATACTTTTTAGTTTTGTACAGTGATGGGACTTGAATCAAAATCTCTGATTACGTTATTGTCGTATATATAATAGTGTGTGTGTGTGTGTGTGTGTGTGTGTGTGTGTGTGTGCTTATTCATTTAAATTCATTCTTAATCAGTTTTTTTTTTAAATTTATTTACAGTAATCATCATTCTCATCTTGCTGATTATTATCATCGCTATGGCTGTGAAGTTAATGAAAAAATGTTTTACAGCTCATCATATCACCAATTCGTCATCCGACACCGATTTACCATCTTCAGCACATAATTCTTTGACTCCTAACACAAACAGACAATCATCTCGCTCCCTTCCTTCTGGTTTAACTGATATTTCTCCCATAACTTCATCTTCGAGACCATCCACCGTTTTATTTCGCAACCCTCTGTTTACTCCTCCCTCCTCTTCCTCTGCCAGTCCTATGTCATCTACACGTAACGAACCATACAGTAATTCTACACGTACCCCCCCAGTTTTATCACATCAAGGCGATGATCAACCAGGTTGGAATTCGACTCGTTCCCCCCAGTTTTGACACCTCAGCGTTTATCTATTCCTCCTTTCGATGTTGACCGCATACCAGACTCACCTGCTGTCCGATTGGACCCCCCGCTCACCCTCATCACTCCACAGCAGTTCATGTCCGAGTCGTCACTCGGTATACTGAATGATCTGCCATCAGATTCGTTGACTTGCTAAGTTTTCCGCCGAATATAAGTTTTTTCTTATTATTTACATGTAATTTAATTCACTAAGTGATTGAATTATTGTTTCTGCCATTTTTGTCGGTATTTTTTTATATGATTTTGAGATTAATTTTGACTGAGATCACAAATGTGTGTGTGTGTGTGTGTGTGTGTGTGTGTGTGTGTGTGTGAGAGAGAGAGAGAGAGAAATTTAATTCACTAAGTGATTGAATTATTGTTTCTGTCATTTTTGTCGGTATTTTTTTATATGATTTTGAGATTAATTTTGACTGAGATCACAAATGTGTGTGTGTGTGTGTGTGTGTGTGTGTGTGTGTGTGTGTGTGTGAGAGAGAGAGAGAGAGAGAGAGAGAGAGAGAGAGAGAGTTCTAATTATACGCCAAAGATATTGTGCCTGGATTATTTATGTTGTACGTATTTGTGAATTACGATTCTTTTATCAGTTATGTGTCAGAGATATTGTGTCAAAAATTATTCCCGATCTGTATAATAAATAATTTAATGAGTATTCATTTAGTTCTATGATTAATGGAAGAATATTCTACTTGCGGTGATACCATTGTGAAAAAAAGCTTTACAATTCTTAATAATCTGATGATGAATACAACTACTGTTGTTGTAAAAAAAAATATCCCGAGATTCGAACCGGCACATTATTTTTTACAACGTAATGTACCCAATGAATGGAACCTGTGCCCTAAATATTTATCGTACATGAAATCGCTGCGTTTTATGACTGTTTTTTTAAAAACACTGTCATTTTTCAGTCCAATAGCGACCTAATGGTATTTTATGGTTTATCAATATTATGTCACTTATATCGAAACGTTAAGTATTGAATGGTGTTTTACGACCTATCAATATTATGTCACTTAAATCGAGACGATTAATATTTGAATGGTATTTTACGACCTATCAATATTATGACACTTATATTGAGAGTTAGGTATTGAATGGTATTTAATGTAGTCGAGATTCTGACACTTATATCAAGAGGTATAGGTAGAGAAAACGAGAGTGTCGGTAGAAATTTACAAATCTTGGGCATCCGATCTTACTATTTTCCTCACAATCCTAGTTGTTTATCTTTTCTGATACATTAAGAATAAATAAAGTACGCAATCTGACCTGGATAAAATTTATTTGAAATACTTACAAACAAGAAAAGTAATGTTTGACATAATCATAGACATATTGATCTGGTAAATGAGATTGCTTTAACACATTGATTATAGAATACATACTGTAATTCTGACATTTCATTAAAAGATAAAAAAGTACATGATATCCACACGTTGTCGTATTGCTGTTTTGTATTTTCACGTTATTGTATATACAAACACGAGTGTTATTCTCAATGAAATTCGTAAATTCGTGTCCGTAATACCTCGGTGACTTTCCTAGACTGTCGTAAAATTCGCCGCTGTCGGAACTGTAAAACCAGAACACTATCCAGTGTTTTCCCGGTAATTGTGATGGGTCCGTGTTACAAATATAAGCCGATGGATACATATTTACTTTTGAAGGAAGCGTATCTCGAGAAAATATTCCTTTTACATTTAATGATAAACAATTGTTTTCATCGAGTGCACATTGTAGTTGATCGGTATTCATACTTGTGTATATTTTATGTCTCTGGTCTGATCGATCTCGATCAGTGCAGGAAATTCGGCATAAGCAATACAATTCAGGGTTTCTGTTGTGGCTGCAGCAAACTTGACTTCAAATCTGAGGTTTCCTTGGCGTACCAGGTTTAAATATTCTTCACCGAGGTCATTGGGAGTTAAACTAAAAGCATAAATAGTGTAACCCCTAGTAAAATTTTCTCTCGTAATCTGTAGACCGAGATCTTTGTTCCATTTTTCGGCGACTTCGAACAAATTGATAAAAGGCGTGACGTAATTTCTATTGACTCCCGTATCTATTTTCATGGGCCTCACAGGCGTACTTTCTCCATTGACAAACAATACCACTTCTTCGGCTAAATTCTGGAATTTGAACGGGTACTTGGTATAACTACCGTTTATACCGTCCTGTGAAACAAAGGCAAAGTATACTTTGTTTGGTAAATTATTTGACCATACATTTTGCCAAATAAACGATCCCGATCCCGTTGGACACGTATTCATTTTGACTTCTGTGCGTGTTAAGGGATATTTTGCCGTGTGGTCCTTCAATATTTCAGCATGGTTAATTAACACGCCACTATCGACTTTAATCATGCAAGCTTTGAAAGCAATGTCCAAGATATGTAACTTGTAATCTGCATTTTGTTCGGCACTCATGAAAATGAATGGTGCTTTATTTCTGAAAAATTTCAGTGTCAAGTTCACACCATTGATTAGATATTTCTCTAGGCGAAAAATGTCTTCATACAAAGGTCCTTCCAAATCAAATGGTCTACTCAGCTTGGTGAAACCATAACGATATTGTAGTCCATTGTTAGTACCACTGACGGGATTTCCATCATCCATGTCCGCCGTATCTTGGTAATAGAGCTGTGACTGTAACTGGGATTTCGATACATCTGTACCATTAGATAAAATCTGTTTCAAATAGGCTTTCCATGGGTAATGACTGGTGTTCAGTGAGACCAATTTGCCATTCATGTACGTGTCTATTTGACTCCATATACTTTGTAATGGCAAATTAATCAGTCCGACTTTTTCTTGATCTACCAAGTCAGTTCCGTCTTCTTTGGTAATTTTGCATTTCATATACAGGCGGCTTCTGCGCAAATCTAGGTATTCGTTACCTTGGCTCGGTACGGAAATTTCGATAGGAGCATCATCGGCACTGAAGGATGACACAGATCTACATTCGTTGAAGTAAATTTTTTCTATGGCCACTTGATTTGGCGGAAGGGTAAACAAGGATAATTCAAATGGTTGTGCAATGTCTTTGTTTTTATCGTCCAGATATGCCATTACTTTCGAAGTTGATTAAATATACTATAGCTTTCTGTATTATTTTTACGTTTATCGGGTTTCCGTTTTCCAGTGGTTTTCCGCTGTTTCGATGTTGTACTCTCAGCAGTTTGTTTCAAACTGGCCTTTCTCTTCCTTTTCTGTGTTTTTATAGGTACGTGCGGTTCATCATTTTTAATGGCGTCTTTCATTTCCGATTTAGCTCTTTCTTCGACTGCAGCCATTGGTGTTACTAATTTAGTAGCAACTTCTTCTTCCTCTTTAGCGTTGGAAGTCACGGGAATAATATACGATTTTTTGGCATACATGTTGGCAACTCCGGAACCAGTCTGCCTCCCTCTATAACTGTAAGGATTAAATTTTCCATCCATCATGTTTTTATAAAAAGATTTCCATACACGGGGATCTGAAACATAGGTAGACCCTATCATAATGTTTTCTAAAAAGGTACTTTTCTTAATTGTAATGTCACTGTCGTCTCTCCTTGAAGGTTTGAACTCAATTGATGTTGTGCATTGCTTATATAGATATAAATATCCTGAACAAAATTAGTTTTTAGAGGTACCTCGTAAGGGTAACCAAAAACATAATTACCGGGTGTGTCCATGAACATATATCTTAATAGAGGCACTTCGCGGTCCCCAACTATTGTATCACTACACAAGTTGCAATGTACGTAAAATTCAGGGTCTGCTGGTTGTTGTCCTTGAAAAGTAAGTTCCAACAGCGATAGACTCCAATTTCCGTCCAAAAGTAATGGTCTCGGCAGGTGCACCCTAAATGAATAACATTCAATGTCGGGATAAAAATTAATGCTGTCTTTGGATCTAAGAACTATACGTCTAGACATCTTGTATAGAAATGAATATCGAAGATTGATTTCAGGTTATTTATAGTTGTTGGAGATCTTTTTTCTTTATCCAAGAATTGAACTTTGAAGGCCAGTGTAACCATGACACAAAAACTTCTTGTTCCCCTTTTACTTTTCTCTCTTTTAAAATTTTATCTACTTTCCATACCGTATTATCGTTCTTATTGACCCTTTGCAGTTCTTGGGTATAGAAACTGCCTTCTATTGGTTCATTATCGTAATCGACTAATTTATAGATAGGTAGGCCATTACGCTTGAATCTGCGGCTAATCTTGAAAACTTCGCCAGTCCATTTTTGTTGATACTCTCTTCTGAATGGATGTTTCAAATGTGTTATTCTGACGTTGTCGTTTACCTTGTAACGAAATATTTGTTTTTTTTTCTTCACTGCTTTTTTACTATGCGTTTTAATTTTCATTTTGGGGTGTAATTTGGTTTTAGTTCGTACTAAATAGGCATTCAGTCTGATTTCGTCCTCATTATTTTTATGAACACTGGAAGGAGCAACGTTACCTAAAGGGCGTGAAGGTGTATCGTTTATACTTTTAACTATATCAGGTAACTCTTTAATATATTCGTAAGATTGTCTTTCGGTAAACATTCTATAGAGTCTATTTTTTAAATTCTGTATACTGCGTTCAGCAAACGAACTCTTAGTTTCGTTCTGTGTGTAGAATATGTGTACTCCTTCTTTTTTAAGAAATGCTCTCACATATCTATTTTTGAATTCGCTCCCTTTGTCCGTTCTCAATAATTTAGGTTTTCTTCCTGTTGAAAACAGCGTTTCCAAAGCTTTGATCGTTTGTGTGGCTGTTTTTTGTTTCATGGGTACTGCAAACACAAATCTAGAAAATACGTCTTGGGCTACTAGAATGTACTGTATTCCATCGTTTGATTTGGCCAAGCTTTGCATATCCATTAGATCCGCATCCCATTGCGTGTCAATGCCTTGTACTATAATATGGTTTCGTTTAAATTTTCTTTGTACCCTTTTTTGAAGGGAATAACTGTCTTGATCCGCTAGGAATTGTTTGATGCGGTAAAAACCAATTTTATATTTTCCTTCTTTTTTCACAATTTGATATAGTTTTCCAGGTCCTGTGAACGATCCGCATGTTTTGGATCGGTCCAGATACGTCTCAGATAGTTCTCTTCGTCGGCAGTCAGCATTGTAGATGTGTCTTATGTACTAGTTATAAAAATTTAAAAAAAAGTGGTATATTACTGCACTCAACGGTATCAACATGGGAAATGAATTCAAATGTAAAAGTCATTTCAATTTATACTGATTTCTTTTTTTTTATATTTCAGATGTCTGAAAAGTGTAGATGGTGCAATGCAGAATTTACACATTGGGAAAACCTGGAATCCCATGAAGAAATACATGCGGATTTAGATTATTTAGCTGGAGAGGACGTTTTCCACAAAGAATGTAAATGGTGTCATTACCTTTTACTGACGTGCAATGTCTGCATCACCATGAAAGAGAACACAGAAATGTAGTTCAATCCGAGGAGTCCCCTTGTGATGGCCCTCCCGAGAAAAGAAGGAGAACAGACGCTTCACCCCAACCAGGACCTAGTCACATAGACGATGAAACTAATCAATTCCAAACTGGTCGTGGTGAAAATGATGAAAACAGATTTGATTACGAGTTTAAAAAAATTGGGAGAAAAAACATTTAATAATCGAGTCATTGATAGACATTATAAAGTAAAATTCAATCCAAACCAAAGATTACAAGGACAGAAATTGGCCGACATACATGATGAATTAGAAAACATGTTTAATGATGTTATTGGTGAAGCTAAAGAACAGTTACAAGGAAACGACCTTGGTCGTGTCATTATTCATCACGACAGTTAATTAATCCAATTTTTGTGCCGCTCCGACCATTAGATCGATTGGATGGCAAAACTATTATGGACCATGTCGAAAAACGTCCTAACAAGCCATCAAGATTTAGCTGTTGATGAAAATTTTTATTTGGATGTTGGGACAATGGAACTACCAAAAGGAGGTGCTCGCATGTCAATCAACAACTTGATAGGCCCTAACAGTGATATTGCCTACAAAACGTTCTTTTAATAGAAATACGCAACAAGATAACACTTGTCTAGCAAGAGCCATACTTTTAGGATTCTTAAAAAACACATCAAGTCACCACACAGGAATGGAGAAACCTTACATTACATGACAAGGATGTTTCTCTAGAAGATTTAGTTTTGAAATATAAAGTATGTCCCGTCTGGTATTTTAAAAAGTTGTTAAGAGAAGACTGCCAATACCGTCAGACCGACCTCACCATGAAGTTTTGTCAGATGGCTCATGCTAACACATATAGTTGGCTAAGCATTAACGACATTCACCTCTTTGAACGCATACTGGATGTGGATGTCTTAGTAGTGTCAGCCAGGATGGAAACAAATTTTTAAGAGTTCCCCCTGAAGACAGTTCCAAACAACGCCTTTAGTTATTTTAGTCGATGACTGTCATTTTCATGCCATCGTAAATATTTGTGGATTTTTTGGTTCCGCTAAATTCTGTGAAAACTGTTTGAAACCGTATCGCGAAAATCATTCATGTGAAATATGTGTTTGGTATGCAAACAAAAAAATTGTGGTGTTCATGTTACTAGTCAAGTGAGCTGTATAAAATGTCACCAAACGTGTAGATCGATCGAGTGTTTTGAAAGACATTTAGAAAAAAAGAAAAGAAAAAACAATGACTATTTATCTATTTGTGATCAATATTGGAAATGTACTGTTTGTAAAAAGTTGTAAAAGTGAAAGAAAGAGACCCAAAAAATCATTTTTGTGACGAACATTTATGTCAAAGTTGTAAACAGTACGTTAATAGAGACCATCTTTGTTACATACGGGCACTAGAACCAAAAAAGACTAACGAAAAATATA